>CALZFC010000252.1:4245000-4590000 GCA_945643635.1 Allodiplogaster sudhausi
CATTCCAAGCCTTCAAATGTGTACTCCATTATATATAAATATATCTACATACATACATATGTATATATGTATGTACCTTTGTAGTTTTCTTTTAATACTGATTATATCTTATTAATACTTTAAAAATATCATACCTCCTCGTGAACCTGCAGCGCACCCTTGCTGAACATCACGCGAACGAGGCTGGGAACCTGAGCATATTGCTTTCTTCCAATGTATTCATCGCATATAACATATAAACCTTGGAGTCCAAGTGGTAGATCTTGTATGTGTACTGGCCGCTGTTGACTGAGCCGTCGAAGAGGGGATAGTTGTGGAAGGGCTCGTTCTTCACCACCTCAAAGTTCGCTTTTTCTTGTTCTCTCTTTCTTCTGTCTTCTTTCCCTCTCTTTCTCTGTTCTCCCTTTCCTCTGTCTTCTCTCTCTCTCTCTCTCTCTCTATTTCTCTCTCTGTTACTCTCTTTCCTCTGTCTTCTTTCTTTCTCTTTCTCTGTTCTCTCCTTTCTCTGTCTTCTTTCTCTCTCTTTCTCTGTTCTCTCTTTCATCTTTCTTCTCTCTCTCTCTTTCTCTGTTCTCTCTATCCTCTTTCTTCTTTCTCTCTCTTTCTCTGTTCTCTCACTAACCTCGACGCCCTCTCCTCCTCCCGTCTCAGCCAGCGAAGCGCGTGCAATGGAGAATCGCTGGCCGATCTGGAACTCCGCAACCGATAAAGGCATTGTGATTCGGCTGGAACAATTGGATATAATTTTTTGATTAGAAGAAGAGCGGAAAAAGCAAGAACGAACTATTCCTTGATGATCATTCTGTTTGAAGTGTCGACCGTGTCCGTAATGCAGAGCAAAGGTGTCGACCGCTCTGGTCGAGTGAGTAAAGTGGAACTGACATGAGAGCGAAGGGTTCTCTGAGAAAGCGAAAAGCGAGATGTCAAAGTGCAACCTTCATTTTCTATGCAATCTAACTCATTTTAATAGACCTTTTTCCATTTCGCACTGCTTTCACTCGAAACTCATGGGTTTCGAGTGAAAGCAGTGCGATTCCAAGGGTACCCTCTTGACAAATCCCAAATTTGTGAGCCTCTCTCAAATCTTATAAACAAATCAGACAGAAAAATTTGTCCACAAATTCCAAACTTGTGAGCCACTCACAAATCATAATTTGTAAGCATCTCACAAAACCAAATTTGTGACCCAATTTGTGAGCCCCACAAACCGTGGGAGAGCGGGCGAGAACGGGCGAGAACTGGCGAGGACTGGCGAAACCCGCGGGAGAACGGACGAGGAAACAAAAATTTGTGAGCCTCCACAAATTCCAAATTTGTCAGCCTCTCACAAACCCCGAATTTGTGAGCCCCAAAAACCGTGGGAGAACGGGCGAGAACATAGGATTTGTGAGCTCTACCTCACAAATTATTGACACTCCCAATTTGCAAAATCCGTGAGGCGAGAACGGGCGAGAACGGAGGGAGAACGGACAAGAAATCAAAAGTTGTCCCGAATTTCCCGAATTTTGTGAGACTCTCACAAATCGCCTCTCAAAAATCCCAAATTTGCGACCCTCTCACTGATCCCGAATTTATGAGCCCCCAAAAAACCGTGGGAGAACGGACGAGAACGGGTGAGAATGGGCGAGAAATCAAAAATTTGTGGCTCACAAATTTTTAATTTTTCGTCCGTTCTCCCACGGGTTTCGCCCGTTCTCGCCCGTTCTTCCACGGGTTTTGGGGACTCACAAATTCGGGATTTGTGAGAGGCTCACAAATTTTTAATTTTTCGTCCGTTCGTTCTTCCACGGGTTTTGGAGCTCACAAATTCGGGATTTGAGAGAGGCTCACACATTTTTAATTTTTCGTCTGTTCTCCGCATTTCCCCGTTCTCGCTTGTTCTCCCACTGTTTTTGGGGCACACAAAATTCGCCTCGTTTAAATAGAAATACAGCCATTGGTTTGCATCAGATTTATTAAATTAAGATTATTCCTGAATGAATATATCATAATGTAAATCAGCATATCACAAAATATTATGTATATGTATATGTAATCCTTGGATGCTCAGCTGCTCTCATAGTATATCTATAGTTTGACACATCTTCGGTGTATTATTGTATTCGGTAATCCTTACATTCTCTATGACCTCTCGTATTACATCTCTGTTAAGCTTTTTATCTTGGGATGATTTTTAAGGAAAGAGAAGACTCGTGGTGGAGGCCTGGGGACTTTTGTGCATGAAACCGGGAATGAGGAAATCACTGAGGAGCTGAACGGAAAAACATGGGAATGGAGATGATGAAGCAGGCGGAAAGAAGAGGAGATATCAAGTCATCTAAATGACGACAAACAATGATTAAAAGGTTCTAACAATAAGCGTAAATGGGATTACGATAAGAAGAAAGAAGATAGGGTTATAAAAGAAGGAAAAAATTGACCGATTAGGAAACAAGGGTCCGCCAAAAAATGAGAAATACCTCTTGAGTGCCCGTCTTACTTCCATTAACTGGATGCCTACCATAAGCCATAAATAAGTCATAAAGAGGCGGTCAATAGATTGCCTGATTGTGAGGCACATATTGCTTTTTTCGGTCCCTTGTTTTTCGTCCCGTATTTTACGATTGAGCCGAATAAAATAGCAGAAAGAGAAGATATGTTTTTACGGACCTCTTTTCATCCCGCCGCAAATTCGGTGAAGTCGAGGTACTCGAAGGTTCCGATTGTCGTGAAGAGTAGGCCGGCGAACTCCTTGTCCTTCACTCCTTGCGCCTTCTCCTTCATCTCCGCCGTCGTCAGCAAATCACTTGGGCTAATCCTTCAAAAGGAATAAAACAATTCTAATACGACCGATAGAATGCTCACATGGAAGAAGAAACCATTTGAGTCCTTCAAATCAAATGAACAAACTATCCAATAATCACAATGGCTCACTCATCTCTATTATCTATTAAGTCAAAAATTACTGTAATAGTAATAATTGTAGTATTATTGTACTATTTTTCTAATTACGACATGATTACTTTTCGATAACTGACACTTCGTGAGCGAGGTGGGGCGAGAGTGTGATATGCCGAACATTCGGGAAGAGAGCACCGAGAATCGCCCATGTACTCGGCGTTACTACGCATCCCTGCAACAACAGCTTCTCCACGTTCTCGAGCGGACCCTCAACGAAAAGCCGTCATCAATCGAGTTTAAATGAGAAAAAGCAAATGATAAATGAAAATATTAAATTATCTCTTTATTGATGAAAAAACTTCAAGCAATCACAGCTAAACGAAACATATTAAAACAAATTTAATATTCACCGAACTAATATTAAATAATAGCCCCATTATAATTATCCCAATCTTTCCACTATTCGTTAGTCAAAAGTAGAAGGAAACAAAAATTCTGACCTTGAAGAGCTTCTGCAGTTGTCGGCCACCAACGGTGTCGATGCCGCTAAAGTCGACTTTGCGGATTGATGCAGGACTCACGAATTGCTGCACTTTGTCCCAGGCGGCTCCCACACCCCAGAGGGTGTGGGCAGTGTGCGGGACAGCGGAAACCAGGTGGCGAAGCGTCGAGAGAGAGATCACGGTGAAGGAGCGAAATTGTTGCGCGACCGCCTGCAAGCTTTTCGAAATTTTTTTTTTTATTTTTCGTGAAAAAATTAATTACATTAAAATAATAACATATTCACAAAGAAAAAGAAACAAATACAAGAGTACCAGGATTTCATTGGTAAAATGCTTGTCAATTGCAGTGTTTAGGTAAGCGGTCAAAAGAGAGTAAAAAGGGAAATCATAATTCGATAACCTTATAAGCAGCTTGGCAGGACAGACGAAGTGAAGAGAGGTCATCGATAGCAAGGAAAGCGGTGATGTAGAACAGAACCAGAGCAGGAAGAGAGCAGAGACCATCTGAGGAGGGCGCACGAGTCCAGGACCCCGCTGAAAGAAAGGGCTAGTCTGAGGGAACATAATAGTTACGAGGCCAAAAAGAAGAGGAAAATCTGAAGAAACGAAGAGTTTTATTCTGATCAAGATACCGATGATTTGAAAATGTCCAATAAGAGTATAACAGAGACCCTGAAGAAAGAAAAATACCCTGTTAGATACATAGATGTATGTAGCGGGCTAACCAGAAGAAGGTGCCTGGGCGGCGCTGTTCTCCAGGGCAGCAGCACCGCTCTGCAAACAACAAATTTGTTATTTCGATACATACAGTCAAAAAAAGTTGACTAGGAAGACAAGAGTGGACAAAAAGACTCTCTGTTAGGAAGATTAACTAACCTGGAGAGAATCATTCTCGCTCGCACTCGTGCGGTGGTCGAAGAGCAGTGACGTCTCGAGTGGACGGGTACTTAAAATAAGGTTTTAGAATAACAACCTTAAACATACCTTATTAAAACTTTTAAAATCTTTATTGTATTCTTAGATCAAAAGTTCGCAGGCTTCAAGGAGTTAGAATTCCTTAGTAGAGTATGGAGATTAATGGAGAAATGAGCTTGCGGGCCCGTACGCATAGGGAAGAGCGAGTTGGTGGATCTGCGAATCCGGGTCGTGGAGGCCGATGATCTTCGAAGCCCATCCTGGATATTTCTCAAAGACACGATCGAGCAGAGAGCGAGCTTCCCTGAGATTCGAGTCAGGAAGCATCTCCAACATCGCCAAAAGCACGCCTGCAGAAAAGAGGTAACTTTCTGGTACATACAAACACACATATGTATGTAGCTCTAAAACTCGCGCAAATACTAGCCCTCTCACCATCTCAATGTTTCTCCTTTTCTCCTCTTTCTTACACTCTCTCACAAACAGTCCGTTTCGCTCCGTCCTCCTTCTCTATTGTCTGTTTCTCTGGTTGTGCGAATAGAAGAGAGAAGAACATCCTTGGTCAAGCAGCTTCTCAATTCTTCCCTGCCGTTCGCCTTCCTCCAGAAGGAGCGTGAAAATGCTCGCGGCTTTCTCCATTAAGTCATCTCCGTTCGCGTCCCGTCCGTGTTTTCTGTTCCATTCAAAGGAAGCGGCGAATACTGCTGCGCGAACGACCTCCGTCAGGTCCTCGTGCTCAAGGAAGCAAGAATGTATTATTTGCACGTATGTATTATTTGCGTATTTTTTTAGACAGTTGAGCTGTATTGGCCTCGCATTACAATGAGAGACTTGACGACTTGATCGCTATAAGAAGTGAGAGAGGAAAAGGCGACGATACTATTGTACTATTCCCACCCCACGTTTGCAAAAAAGAGTGGTGCAAAACATGCATTTTACTTCCCTAAACCCGTACCGAAACCCCCCTTGGGATGAATTTGAGCAAAAAAAAATTTTTGAAAAAAATTTCAACCTTTGGGGTGGGAATAGTACAATAGTACCAAGGCGACTGACGTCAGAGATGGAAACGAAACTGGCGGGGGTCACGAGGTGGTCGAGAGTGAAGAGGCAGAAATCGATGAGCATGTAACACATGTTCTGGCAGTGACAGTTGTACAACGACTGAACATTCTAATTAATATCGAGTTAAGTTGTTACCATAACTTGATTGGCTGCGGCACGGAGGGTACCCGCCCTTAAAAAATTCCGGAAATTTGACACAGCGAATACCGTATTTTTCCGCGTTGCGCCCGTTTCATGCGTCGCGGCTAGGCACAGCTCCAAATGCATTGATCGAAGTGATTTAAACTCCCTCCAAAAGTTACCGTAATATGTGGTTATATTCGGGCAACTGGCAATTTGCCAGCAGTTTCACCTTAGCTCTAATTATTTTGAAGTCCCACTCCAAATTGCGATCTGGTAAATCGCGGCGAAAATCTCGACCAATCTAATTCACAACTACACTCGTTCACCATAACGAACATGGATACCCCCCGTGCTGCGGTAATATATAGCCAGGTTTGCATATTACGGAATTACACACACACACATACCGAAACTCCCTGCTTGATATATCGCTGGAAGCACGCAACGATGCCGTTGACAAGTAGCATGTGCGAATTCTTGCTGATGAAGAAGTCCCTGCACCAAAAGCGGAAGACGGGATCGAGGCTGTCCGCGATGAATCTATTTTTTAATTACTTATCTTTCATTAAATTAATATTTCACTGTAACAGCCCAAATATATGAAGAAAAATGCTTGTTATTACCATTATCAACTAGCAAACATTGGGACATTTATTAAGGCTAGTGATACATGTTGGAGCAGCTTAATGGGAAGAGCAACAAAAATCTACATAAACAGAGCAAATTAGGTCTACACTTTAGGGTTTTTTTTAAAATAATTGCTTCCATAATGTATGTATAAGAAATGAACGCACGCAGCCACGCAAGAACGCTCGCTAAAGAGAGCCTCGGAGTAGAAGAGCGTGATTCTCTCGTCTGAGAAGATCGCTCCGAGAAGGTTGCGTGCGAAGAGGTCTCCGTTGTTGGGCTGGAAGTTGCAGTTCTCTTTTACGCGACGCCGCTGTTGGCCTTCTAACTTAACTTCCCTCTTCTGGTTCTGCGGATAGAAAAAGTAACCGAATGGCGGTTGGCGAACTCTGCGGCGCTTTTGATGAGCGACACCAGGGTCAGCAGATGCTTGTCGTGAGGCGAGGTTGAATCCATGCATTTATAGATGCCGCTGCAGACGGCTGTAGTCACCTGTTCGGGCATTTATTTAATTTTATTATTAATGTTTATAGTCATACTTGCAAATAAATGTTTATTCAATTAATCAATTGCCCTTAAATAAGTTAATCTGTACACCGCTAACACTCTCGTAATCATCGTTTTGGGAGTTGATGTTGAAGTGGAAATGGAGGAGAGAGAGCGCCGCGTGTACGTCATCATACAGACAAAACGGCAGTTCTGCCACGTTCTCGAAGCGGCGAATGTTCGCGTCGATCAGGCGAGGCAGCACCTTCTCCTACTCGGACATTGAGCTTTACAATGCGCGGCAAGACTAGCGAAGTGAAATTGTGCTCATTGGGATACATATATATTGTAGAACCTTAACGAATGCGCCGAGAGCGTCCGTCTTGGCGACTTCCATGATAATCTCAAAGCAGCATTTGAGCATGGACTCACAGTATTTTGAACTGCAGTCGCAACCATTGATTTTCTGAAGTGCTTCGATGAACAGTGTTGAATATTTAACGTTAGTTGTGATGCGACCATAGGTGTGTTATGGCCTTACGTATAAATGCTAAGGACTACGGTAGAACTGCACTTGGAATTCGCTGGTATGTGTGAATGTACGGAGCTACAGTATGAGTAAGATGAGTTTACTTCGCTTCCCGGCCAGTCGAGACGGCCCTGAAGGAGTCGTCTTTTGACGGCGTTGAACAGTTGGATGGAGAAGTCAAGTCCAGGATTGTTTAGCAGAAGTGACCAAAGAGCATCAACCATGTAGCTGCAATCAAATTCTTTCTATTTCCACCTCTTGACGCATTTCATTCAATTTTCCTCTTATTTATAATTTCTATTGATCTCAAAGAGAGCAGCACAAGAATATAAAGGATGGTCGGATGGGGAGAATGTATGTATAAACTTAAAAACCCGGCCACGCAGCCGTCCATATGGTGGATCGCATTGATGATGAAGATTTGGGCATGCGGGTCAGAGATCTGGAAAATAACAGGCTGATTAAAGGAACCGAACACGGAATAATATTACAGTAACCAAAATGCCACGATTCAAATCTGCGGCAAAAAATTTGGCCGTTGTTTTCTATTTTCCGGCACCCATAATTTTGGATGCACTCCGTGCACCACGACATTTTGACCACATTAAAATCAGAGTGAAGTTTTATTTCGCCGCTTGTCATCGTGTAATGTTTATTGTTTTACGTTGTTTTTGGTTTTAGTTTTGATTATTATCATGGAGATTTAGTTTTGTCTCTTCAGTAACCTCTTATCCAGCTACTTCGCCATAGCGCACTGCGCGCAGGCTGAAGATCCATCGTCAGGAGCAGCGATGGAATGGCAAGGGCTAAAAGAAGGCGCATCTCGGCACGCACTGGAAGGCCAACCAATTCGGAGGCGCGTCTCACGCCAAGAGAATCGTCCTCGAGACGGTGTGCGTGCTTTCAGGCCTTCTTTTTTCTTTTTAACCGTTTTTTGCTTTTGAAAATTACCTTTTATTGCCTTTTTTGCACTTTTACCGATGATATTCCTATTAGATTGGAATTCTTGCATAATTCAGTCGGTTTTGGGGTGTTTTTATAAAGAATTATAACAATGTCAACAAAAATCAAAGGAAATATCGTGTATTATTTTTCCTTTTCTTCAGCGGAGTCGAGGCTAAGCAGCCCAACTCTGCCATCCGCAAGTTCGTGCGTGTCCTGCTGATCAAGAACGGCAAGAAGATCACCGCCTTCGAGCCGAACGACGGCTGCCTCAACTTCATCGAGGTGAGGATAAATGATGTAATATACTTGTTGAATGGGCTCACCTTTTTTGTCCTTGTTTATCGTGGAAGGAGGCAACCCACTTATTCTGTTTTCCCGTTTCCTGCGTTATTTGTGTTCTGCGGGTTGTGAAGATGGCTCTTATTTACATTTGAAGAGTCACGTTTTGTTTTTAAAACAGGAAAACCTGTTATTGTCTTGATCACTTTTTCACTATTTTAACTTAACTTTATTTAAACCGCCAAATCATTTAGCTTGAATACGTGTAAAGGGTCTTGCTGATAAGCCATATGTGATGATTTTCCTTGCTTGTGAAGAATTGTAGTGAAGAACCGGTTACAGTAGTCGGTGCGGTAACAAGTGATTATGTCGGGCTATACAGTATCTATCGGTTTGCGCGACACTGCAAAATACTATTTTCTTCGCTGTCTTTTATTTAATCATGGGAAGCTTTTTGTTTTCGCTTAATATTTTCTTTTCAACAACCTTTTTTTTAAGGAGAACGACGAGGTGCTCGTGGCCGGATTCGGTCGCAAGGGCCACGCCGTCGGAGACATTCCCGGTGTCCGTTTCAAGATCGTCATGGTCGCCAACACGTCCCTCATCGCTATCTTCAAGGGCAAGAAGGAGAGACCTCGTTCGTAGATCTCCGGACTGCCCTCATGTCTCAATCTCGCACAGTCTTTGTTATACCATTGTTATTTGAGGTGACATTTATAAATTTTGTTGCATCTGTCTAGTTCCTTGAGTATTCCTTGAGATGTTGGTGAAAATAAGGCGAAATTGGTTGATGGTACCTTGGTTCAGGCTTTGTGGGGGGGGGAAGAGGTCCGAGGATGGATGTTCGAGGATTTCAAGCAGTTGCTGATTTGTTGAATATTTCTCTGGGATCTGTAACTCTACATTCGTAATATCTCAGCATGGCCCTCTTCTACAGTGCGGAGACACCGGCTCGGCATATTGATCGGCATATAGAGTAACAGAACGAAAAAGGAGCAAGGAATGGGAGGGTTGTAGGAAATGAAGAGACCAGGCAGGACAGGAAAGCAGGGACGTAAAGATGGAGCAGATTTTATGTTAGACTGACTGATATATATTTATTAGTGAAGTGGTCAGGATCCGCAAAACTCTTCTCTCTCTCCATTCTCGCTCTATCTCTCTCTTTCCATTCTCTTGCCGTCGCTCTCTATTTCTCTCTCTCTCTCTCTCTCTCTTTCTCTCTCTCTATTTTCTGTAAACATTCCATATAAGCGCTTGGAACATACATACGAATTCTAAATCACAATGTTCGTGTGATCACGTAGCCATCCTGCATGTCCTTCCAATGCATCCTACGAACTATTCGCACCAAATTCGCACTCGAGTTCAAAGACCAAATGTGCAAGAGTGCGCTGGGTGCACATGCACTCGGGCCAAATTTTTTACAGTAATCCGTCTAAAGAAAATGAGATTATCTCGGCTTAGACTTAATCAAATTCAATTCTTGTTTCACTCATCGATCTTTCTAGTCTGAACGGACAGACTGATGTAAAAACATAAGACATTATATATTCCGTGTACGGCTCCTTTAAGGTGTGAGAGAGCGAGATCCGTGAACGAACAAGTCCTGGAGAGAACTTGAGGAATTCTGCCATCACCATAACGCTCTTGTAGTTCACAATGGCGAAGTAAGGCCGACTGGCCAGCCAGACGGATTGAGCCAACTGAAAGAGAAGAATGACCTGAGGCCTTCTTTTGGCCATTTACTAATATCCTCGACCCATGGCCAGATATTGTACTGAAATATGTTTACTGAAATTTCGCCTATTTAGTTCAGAAATTAATGAAATTTAAATTCTATTAATTTTTATACATATATTATAATTACTATATTTTAAGAAATATATTGTTAATAAAGTATTATTTTTTCTCACAGGACGCCAGTGGATGCGGTTGTGGAAGTTGCGGATGCTGAGCAGGATGAGGAGCGCATCGAGAGAGGCCTTCTGGGTCGATGGCGGATGAGTCTTCTCGAAGAATATTCGAAGGAAGGCGATGGTCTGCATATATATGATGCTCTGGACCATTTCAACTACATCATTATTCGGAAAGTCATTGTACCACTAATTGTTACATTGTTCTTTGTGTGTAGAAACGAGATCTTCTCACGCTATTATCGTAAATCGCATGCAAAAAGTGTTCATTCTTAATTCTCTTTTTACGTTGCACTGTTAATCTCTAGAGATATAATCTCTAGCACCGACTGAATTGTGATCAGTCGAAAAGGGAAAATGAATTCATAAGAAGGCCTTAGGAAAGAGCGGAACTCGCACCAGAGTGATCTTGTTGAAGCGATCCGGGAGCGACCGCCCAAGGATAAGGCGACTGAAGTACTCGACGGCTTCCTGCTCCTCCAGCGGGCTGTTGTTGGTCCTGAACAGTGTGCAAGTAATAAGAGAAAAATACAGTAGATTAAAACCGATGATGGGTTATCAGCTAACTTTAGTCCGAAGATCGGATTCTCCGCGCAGTGGCGGACAACGCGATAGAATGAGCTGAACAAAAAAAAACATTCGAATTATATTTAATAATTCCATTTAATCATAAAACGCACTTAAATTAAATGAAACAATGAAAATATGTACCTTTACTAAATATCATTGTATTTTATTTTATTGGGATTACAAAATTTAAAAAGAATCTTCAGCGATTAAAAGCAACGGGAAAGAAAAGCCGACAGGACCTCTGCTGAGCTTCCGAAATGTCGGAGTCGTCCGCTCGGGAAGATGGTAACATGTTGAAATGGTAAGGAATTCTCCAGAGGCATCCTGCTTTCCTCATTCTTTGATGATGAATACACTTAAGTTCTCCGAAGTTAAGTGTATTCATCACAGCGCACTTTAGCAGCGATAAGATACTTGTGCTAAAAACTTGAAATAACCACGAATCATTAAATGTCACTAAGCCTAGTATACTAAAAGCTAATGAAGCTAAGATACAAGATAAAGCCTCCTTAGACGCTCGCCTCTGCGGTGTCCCTCCCGCTACTCCTTGCCGACGTCAGCAATTTGTTGTGCCTGCCATCGGCGTCGTCTACTACACAGCCCTTTGGGCGGGAAATTCTTGCAACCGAACAGTACAACCATCTGAAGATCTTCCTTATTGATTGGCAGCCGTGAATTGTCGATTGGCAGCCTGAAGTATATGAAATTGTAAGGAAAAAAATTAATTTTTTTTAAATAGACAAAATGGATATACTAACAATCCAACAGACATCGGCATGGTCGGCATGGACACGAGCCAGAGCGCTGTCACAGCACGCTGCTCATCCAGCGGGATCTAATTGTTTTTTTTCTAATTCGAATATGCTGCAACTCTCAAGCTGGTAATCTACTGACAATGAGAGGAAAATTGGTTTTAAAAATGAGGAATATCCAAAATATATCTTTGAGATGGCAAGACATACTGCATGCCGTCTGGTCCGAGGAGGATATTGCCGCAAGGGGCGCGACCTCGGGTCCGGCCAGAAGTAAGAGCCATAATGACAAAGTTTATCGGAATGAAATCATGATGAAAGAAGCATTTATCGAGCATAACTCTCTGCTCTATTACTTGCTCTTTTCTTAAAAGAATTTAAGTTTACTGACTCTGGACATCCTTTTTAAATTTGGTTGCAAACAGCGGGTTTTCTTTCTTCTTCTTATTCTTTAGCTCCTCCCTCAAATCTGCCATGCACTGGCTCGAGAACGAAGGACACTACAGGAAACACTGGAAGTACCGGCAACACTGGCCCAACGGGATCTTCGCGATCTACGGGAGGCACAGGATCAAATGCTGGTAAAAAGAAAAACAGAGAGAGATAGAGAGAGAGGGAGAGAGAGAGGGAGAGAGAGACCGTTGGAAAGAGAAACAGAGCGAGAGAAAGAGAAATTGTGAGAGAAAGCGAGAAAGAGCAAGAGAGACCAGTGGAAAGAGAAACAGAGAGAGAGAGAAACAGAGAGAGAGTGAAAGAAAAAGAGAGAGAGAGAGGCGAAAGAAGGTGTTGGTGCTGTTAGCTGAAAAGAAATCGTTGTTCTTACGATATGCCCTAGCCCTATGGCCAGTCTTTTGCTGTCGACGCTGTCAAAAGAAATGTATCATCATCTCATACTGTGTCGGTTGAGGATTTTCACGTCAGGGGTTCGATACGCGGTCGAAGTTTTTTTGCCCACGAGAGAAAATCTTTTTTTTTTGCTTTTTGTCATCCTTTTCACATAAACAAAATGAGAAACTCAAACTAAACAAAACAGGAAACTCAAAAAAGTAAGAAGCGTTTGGAAAGAAGAGAAAGCGCCCTTGCCCAATGGATATGCATGTATAAAAAAAAGATGTATAAACACCGTCAAATACATAGCTGAAACACTGATCAAAACTACCGTAAACTACTTCTTTTAACTGACTGTCTTTTGAAACGCTTCTGAAGAAGCCGTTCCGCAAGCGATGCCTCGCTGAACTGCATCGGACCGAGATAGTTTCGTTCTTTCTGGCTGTCGACTACAATTACTATCTTATCTATTTATTCATTCATTTTAAAGTTGCACGATTCACAACCGTAATAAACTTGAATTTTTCTTAGTTTCGTCTCTCTAAAGAACATGCTCTCTCGTCTTTCTGTCTGGCAAAAAAGAGCGAATTCAAGATTGAGTTTTCGGGTGGACTACATTTGCGCGCAGACACTTGCGCACAGACACTTGCGCACAAGGACACTTGCGCACAAAGACATTTGCGCACAAGGACACTTGCGCACAAAATCATTTGCGCACAAGGACACTTGCGCACAAAGACATTTGTGCACATGGACACTTGCGCACAGGGACACTTGCGCACAAGTTTTTGTGACTTTTGGGGGAACACTTTTGGTAACTTTTGGGGACACTTGGTAACTTTTGGGGACACTTTTCGTTACTTTTGGGGACACTTTTGGTAACTCTTGGGTACACTTTTGGTAACTTTTGGGGACACTTTTGGTAACTCTTGGGGACACTTTTGGTAACTCTTGGGGACACTTTTGGTAACTTTTGGAGCCTTTCAGAACCATTCAGAATTGACTTTAAGGACATTTTTGACAGCTTTGGGGACCAGCTTAGGGATTCTCTTGGATCCCTTGAACATTCTATGGAGACCGCTTACAATTAGTATTTGCACCATGAATTTGCATATTTTCGCCCTAAGGATAAATATGCGTTAATTAGCAAGGTGACAACTTATGAAGGTAACTTAAAAAAAAAATAGATTTTCTTTAATGAGATGGTTTTGCATTAAACATATTTGCATATGTGAACATTTAGTTTTATTAAATATTATTATTTTGGAGCATACTTATAAGGAAACACACGGCTATGAGAAATTAAGTTAACGTATTCATCTATTGTTAACCCTGAGGGCACCATTTTCAATACCCTTGCGGGGGAGGGGCACTATCAGAGGGAGGAGTACTAATAGTGCCAAGGGTGAAAATAGTAAAATGCATGCAAATTGACCGCAAATTCTAACGGGGCCTAAAGTATCCCTGAGGGGTCACAAAAAAATCTCAAAAGGTACCTAATGCGTATCCAGAAGTTACCAAAAGAGTCCCCAAAAGTGTCCGTAAAAGTTACCAACAGTGTCCCCAAAGGTTGCTAATAGTGTCTCCAAAAGTAACCAAAAGTATCCCCAAAAGTTACCAAAATGATCTCCCCAAGAGGTCACAAAAACTTGGTTTGCGCTAGTGTCCCTGTGCGCAAGTGTCCCTGTGCGCAAGTGTCGCTGTGCGCAAGTGTCCGTGTGCGCAAGTGTCCGTGTGCGCAAATGTCCCAAATGTATGGTGTGCGCAAGTGTCTGCGCGCAAATGTAGTCCACCCGAGTTTTCGGCTAATTGAATTCAATTGTTATAGGCAAAACAATTATTTATTTGCAAACCACGAGAGCGTCGACAGAAGTGAAGTTTTTGCCGGGGATTCCGTAGACCTGAAGAAGCATTTTTAATACATACATAATTAGATCAAGAAGATATGAAAAAAGATAATAAAAAAGACCATACACGAATCAAGGAGCGAATAGCCGCGATTGAAACCGATAGGTTTTCGGCTGTCTCCAAAACCGACGTTGACAACGCTGAGAAAACAACTCTGACTTTCGCTCTCTCTCCCCCCCCCCCCTCTCTTGCTCTTCCTCTTTCTCTTAAAACACTCTCCTTCTCTTGTACTCTTTATGCACTCTCTTCAATCTCTTCCTTCTTACAATCGCTAGCGAATTCGGAGATTTCGTTTCCTTCTTCGCTCTTCTTCTGATGTTCCTTTTCCAGAATAGCGTGGGGCAGATTCTTCTCGATCTTGTTTAATCGTTGTGCGTATTCCGAATTGAAGACGTCGCCCTCGACATGGCGGCCTTGCTCGTCGTCCACAAAGTACAGCCTAACAATGGAAACAAACGCAATGAATGTCAATTCATGCGCAACATTATTGTCTCGAACTGCCTGACAATCCAGGCGCTGCTGCGAGTTGCTGCTCATTCTGCCGAATGGCGTCCGAAAGCGAGGGAGACACCGGAATATTCTGAATTTGGAACAAATTCCCCAAAATATCCTTTTTGTCATTAATTAATTATTACATCCTGGCGATAGAAAAAGTAAGTATTGATAAAAGGGCACAAACCGTGCCATCATTTGTCCACCAAAGGGGCCGCCGAATGATCCGCACCAACTTGGTGGGAGTTGTAGAGCGAAGAAGAATGTCCTCCTCGAGTGGAACCGTCGACGTTGGACATCAAGCTCTTTTTCATCTATTTTCATTTATTCAAAAAGAAAACATTTAAGTACAATTGTGCAAAACTTGAATAAACATTTAATCAAACCACTTTGAAAGAGAGAACTGTTGTTGGAGATGTTTTCCTGGAATATGGCGGGCTCAAATGGAAAGAATGACTGTCGACAGTCGAGCGGGGGCGATCCATTTCCCTTCAAATTTTTAGGGATGTATGTTGTAAATAAAAATTTTTAAATTTTTAAGCGTAAATTATATTAATTAATTAAAGAAAATATCCATAAATAATGTGAGAGCTTGCTTGTAGAAAAAAACAACTCGCACCTGCTACCTTTAACTTCGAGAAGGGCTAGGACGGCGCTGTAAATTTTTGTTACTTTATTTTAGGACGTCTAAAATTAATATTTGAGTTTTATTAGTTTTCCATTTCGACTTAACTCTTTGCACCACTCTCTCAATAATTTTCCTGCTCTCTCTCTCTCTCTCTCCCCACAATCTGACATGATGTGGATGTGCGAGTATAAAAGTTGCTCACTAACCCTTGCAAATTCGAAATACCTGGTCAGGATCCCAATTTTCGTACCCTTAAGGGTACTTTTGAGAGCTCTAATTTGACTTCTGAGAAAATTTTCAAAGTGCTATTTGTGGAAATTTGAATATTTTCACCCCTAATACTAAGGAGCAAATTGGTAGCATTACTATCAAATTTTCCAAGACTTTTGCAAAATCAAATAAAAGCAGGGAAACTCTTGTTCCTCTGCTTTCCAGGAAACAGCAAGGACCTTCCTTTTCTATGCATTTGAATATGCCTTTTTCTTATTTCGCAATAAAAGCTGCGGAAACTCGGCGCAGCTTTTATTTGGCTTTCATTTCGAAGTTGTGGCGAGTTAGAAGAAGGTCGGGTCGACCTCAGGAAGGAATAAAAGTGAGTTAGCGAAATAGATTAATTTTATTGTTTTTGAAGTTGTGTATCAAAAGAATGCTCTGGTTGTTCAGTGCAGCCAGCAGAAATGACGCTGCAACAGCAGAAGACGCGCAGTCTTCGTCGTCCACCGAATCACTCGCCGGTCAAGGAAGCAACAGCAGATGTACCTTTTATTCCTATTTCAATTTGGCTCTTTTTATTGATTACGAAGATTGCAAGAACTCTCCAAAATGAGCCATAATATTCCTTGATTGAGTAGCTTCCGATGAGCCATCCTCCTGCTCCTCCGCCTCCTTCTGCAGCAACTTCTGCAATCCCCGCAGCCGACCGGCCCTCGTCCGTCAACTTGCTCAAGGTACTGTATATGTGATGACTATCACTTTATTCACTCAAATATGAACTAACAAAGCACAATATTGCCCTTGAGGCTCCCTCCTGGCACACCACCCCTTCTGGCATGTCGTCGACGAATCTCTCGCAAGCGACCACGTGGACCATGTCGGCGATGCAGCTCGCGGTTCTTATGGAGAATAAGCTCGTCTAGTCTAATCTAGATAACATACGTAACAAATCCCCAAGGCAACTCCCGCGACGACCGCATCGTCTACATCAATGCTGCGGTCCTTCTCGTCACTGACGCTGCGGCCCTCTCACGTCCTCCCACTCGAAAAGGTGATGCGTAGGGGTGGCCATCTCAGCCCGAAGAGCAGCGCCGCATTCGAGTGGATCAGGATGAATGGAGAGGAAGTCAGTGATGGAAGAAGAGAGAGGATGCTGAGAAAGAGAGAGGAATGAGAAGGACAAGAGAGAGTGGGGGGAGAGAGAGAGAGAGAGAGAGAGAGAGAGAGAGAGAGAAAGGAAGAGACAGACAGACTCTTGCTCTCAGGCGATGCAGCCGACGACGGAATGCCGTCGCCGTTTGATGGACGCGGTTGGCGATATCCATCTCGAGATCGCGCTCGTCAGGGAGGTTCATTTCTCATCTGCATCCTTGGTAATGGGATTACGGTAGAACAAACTGCAATAAATACTATGTATCTGCAGTCGGTGGAGAAGCTGCACGCTTCGGGCCGTCTTTCGCTTCCAGAGAAGGAGTCTGTTTTCCTCGAGCTGGCTGCCAAGGGAAAACAGCAATTCTCGTTCGCGGAAGTCGCCGGCATTCTGCACTCTAATGTGAGGGAGAAATCGAAAGAGAACGAGAGAGAGAATGAGAGAGAGAATGAGAGAGAGAGAGAAACAGAGAAATATAGAGCGATATGAGAAGAAAGAGAGAGATAGAATTAGAGAGATATTGGGTGTTCAAGACAGAGCTTTCCAGGTTGCGCTGTACTGGGAGGCGCCTACATCCGATGCTGATGAGAGACTCGAGTTGTAGGAGGGAGGACCGGAGAGCGAGAGAGGGAGAGAGAGAGAGAGGGAGGGAGAGAGAGAGAGAGGGAGAGAGGGAGAGAGAGGGAGGGAGAGAGAAGGAGGGAGAGAGGGAGGGAGAGAGAGGGGGAGAGAGATGTGAGGTGGAGCATGCGTCATATCATTTCCGAGCGAAATAAACTTGTTTGACGATTTGGACTCATGAAGAAATAAGAAATGATACAATACATTTATAGTCAAGATGGGCGAAGATGCTTGTTATGATGTTTCACAGCTTTACCTTTCGCCAGTTTGGTGGCTTCATTGTCCGAATGGATTTTCCATTGTCTGGAGGATTTTCTTTGCGCATAACATCGCATCGGTTCTTTACAACTGCGAAACAACGAAATCTAGAAAAGAACATAATTTATTCAAAATGGTAACGAAACTCCAAATTGTACAGGCTGTGAAATATCGAGGATGGAACGTAATCAATAAGCGAATCCTAAACAATCGAGAACATCTGTAAGAATATTCCCCGTCCATATAACTCATGGTTTTAAGAACTACCCACAATAATTGTAACAACCTGAGAATATAAAGGTGACTCAATAGTATTAAAATAAGCATTTAATAACTAACCAAATAATTCACAAAAATAAACAAGGGGCTCCTATAAGTTATTGAGATTCAAAACAATAGTCCTGACAATAAGCATAGAACCATTAAAAGTATAAAAAAAGTAGTGGTTCGAGTCAAGGACAAATTAGTATCGGCAACGACAGCTGGCTTAAAGGATTGTGCAGATGTCACTGTTGTTTTTGAATATTAAAAAAAAAACGAGAACGTGAGGGAGAGGGAGACTGGTGCGAGCAAGTAAGGGGGAGAGATTCACTGAAGAGAGAACGAGAGAGATAGAAATAAAGAATCCTTGTCAGTAGTGCTTCTGCTTCTTGATGGCCTTCTTCTTGTTGCCTGTGGCAGTGGCCTGCTTGGCTGCGAGGGGGGCCGGGCCGGCCTTGCCATTCACGATGCGGTTCACGATGGCTGCCACTCCATAGCACGCGAAGATAACGAAGACACATGCGAGGATGAAGGCGACGCGACCTGGAGAAATAGGATACGGCAAAATGGATGTTGAAAAAACCCAATATTTCCTTAGGAATAAGAATTAAAAAAAAAAACATACCGGGGAAATCGAGCTGCGCGAGTATGGGATAGGGCCAGAAGCCACCGGAGATGTGGTGGATGTAGTGGAGGCTGCAATTGTATCCTTTCGTGCAATGTTCAACCATATCATGCAAGAGTCTATGAAGAAAAGGATCACCCAGATATATTAAAATACAAGCTTAAAATATATTGGACATTAATCTTTTCTTTTAAATGCAGGTGATCCCACAAGCCTAACTCTCTCCCACACTCCCCCCTCTCGTACTCTGCAATGTAAAGAGCGCTGAAGGTGAGGAGGGCGAGCAGGACGTTCCTAATGCGCGGCGATCCGTGATTCCAGAGGACAATGTCGAAGAGGGCCGTGACTGCAGGGAACGTGTGCTGCAAGAGGAGAGAGAGAGAGAGAGAGAGAGAGAGAAGGCTTAGTAAGAGAAACGGACAGAAAAGAATATGCCAAATATTCATTCATGAATAGAGGAATAAAGAGGAATAACATGGAATAGGAAAAAAAATCAATTCGTACGATGGCATGGTTCAGTGCTTGGAACTCGAGGAGCTTCCTGCCCTGTTCGTTCTCGATCAGCGTCTCGGGGTCGTAGAAGAGAAGGCCCCAGAAGACAAGCGGGACCGCCTGCATTAAAAAGTTAGATTAACAAAATAAATATTTAAATCATGAGAATCAGTTAAACTTCTTCCTTACCTAGCTAAAGCGTGCGTCTTTTAGCTAACAAGGCGGGTTCCAATGAATCAGTCGCTTCAAAATAACTGTCAGTGACCAGACAATTCTCTAGACTCTCCGTAAGGACTTTCAAAAATAAATTATAAGCAGATGCTGAAGTGAGGGAATCTTTTATACTCTACTTCTTTCTCTACGTCATCGTCTCTATAAGCTGCATCGGAAGTGGACAACGATGAAAGGGTGAAAAGGAAGTGATTAGGTAAACTACTCTGGGCAAAAGAATAAAATAAACTACATATTTCCACCGTATAGAAATAAAGTAGCGAAATCCAACGCAGAGATAAAGAGGCGAAGAGCCGGGCTGCAAGAACGCTCCACGCAAACAGGAAGAACTTGTGAGAGAGAACAAGATTGAAAGATAAGAGAGAGCGAGAGGCAAAAAAGCAACTGAGAGAAAGAGAGATGCGACGACAGTTGTCTCGGTTGCACACCTTTTACTTCAATTCACTCCCTCGCCAAAGTACAACGCATCAAGCGTTGATCTCTTATCAGAAACAGCAGGGTACAATTCCTTTCTCTCGTTCTCTGCGCCTCCTTTCCATTCTTATCTCACCAAGAATGCACTGTTTATCAACTACCTCTACGCAAAATGCTAACATTTAATATGTAGGGCGGCAAGCGGCTAGCCAATATTCGATTCAGCAAAATTCTTCCCAGACAGAAGCAGAAGCAACGCAAGGAGAGCATAAACGCACATATATTTTAACAGATGATTCAGTGGAAGGGAAAAAAACTGCTTTCAACAGAATAACAAGAATTAAGACACTGTTTCTCCGCAATATTTTCATCTTCGCTGGTTACTGGAAACGGTGAATAACCGAATAGACGATTTGATCGTCAGAAATGCAGAATTGTGGCAGGAAAATAAGTAATTGCGCTGAAAACACATTCACGAAACCTGTAGAAAGAAGGTAAGTGTGTAAAGCACATTTAAAGAGCTCGCGTTCAAGCTCATTCTGAGCGCCAACAACCCATTGAAGAATGAATGCTCTCATTGAACCTACAGTAGTCTGCGATACGAACGCGATGCGGCAACACAGGAAGTTTTCGTGTTTTTTCCCGTTTCCTGAGGAAAGTAGCACACTTGCCCGTTGTTTGTTTACTGTTGATGCATTCGAAAGGGCAAAATTGATTAGGAGCCCGTCCAACGTGTGTAACGAACAGCCTTAACTGTTTTTTTGCTCTGTTCCATGCTCTATCTTGTTCCTTGCACATTAACATTCCTTCAATCCTTTGTATTTTTTTTTTTAAATTTATTTACATTGTTATATTTTACGTCAACTTTGAGCTATCTCCAGTTGAAGCCTGTTAAGAATCGAGCTGTGTTATTTTAGAAACAGTTCGGTTGCTACTTTATCTTATTTTATGGGGTTTTTTTCAATGCCTTTGTCTTAATTTTTTTTCATAGAGAAACAAAGAAGGATGCTTGGTCGGACGTGCGCCTCTGCGCTGCAGCTTCAGAAGCAGCTTGCAACCACGGCAGTCCGCTCTCTCGCCGTCACGGCTCCCGCCAAACCGCAAGCTGAGATTGGCACCAAGCTTCGTGTTAGTTTTTCTTCTCTTAATGGAAAGAGGAAAGGATCCTTTGTTTTTACCACGCGAAACTTGAACGAAATCTTAGAGATTTTGACGGCTTCCTTCCTTCTCGATTTTGTATACTAGCCAGAGTGCCTGAATTGCTTGCTGAACCGCATGCGGGTGAAGGGTTGAAATGAGAAGAGGAAGATGTGGAGAAGGTGGATAAAGAGACAGATGAAGGGAGAGAGAGAGAGAGAGAAAGAGAGGGGGAGAGATTAATACCACACTCCACGCATGGCGCCGTAACTATAGCGAGGATGATTGCGAAGCCCCCCCCCCCCCCAAGGGTCATGATTTTGTTCTGTTTGGGCAAATATTACCAGAGAGGGCAGAACGTATTCGTATGCTCTTCTTTCTTGTAAACTAAAAGTATCTTAACGATTTCTCTTCGAAAAATCTTGTTTTGAGAATTTTGTTTCCTATTAAAAAGAGCTTGCAGGTGACCAGCATCCCTGGAGATGGAGTCGGCCCCGAGCTCATTTACAGCGTCCAGGACATTGTCCGCAACACCGGCATCCCCATCGAGTTTGAAGGTTATCATTTACCTTTTTTGAGGGATTATGCCAAGAGAAGCTTAGTTTATATTTATATACAATTACATATTATAATGATAGAGGAGTTTTTTTAATCATTAAACTTGCAGAAGTCTTCCTCTCCGAAGTCCACTATTCTCGCTCTTCTTCCATTGAGGATGCTGCTGCTGCTATTGCGCGCAATAATGGAGTCGCACTCAAGGTCATTGTGGACTTTGGCTGGGATTGATCAGTAAGAGGGACAAGAGAAGCCGATCCATCCATGAGTTTGCTGATAATTGTACAAATTATTTAGTATAAATTGAAGAAGTCGTCACTTTTGATTAATGGCCTCTTGGACCCTGAGCTTTATTCTGATTTAACATATTCTTAATTGTATTTTAGTTTCCGCAGTGTGTTCTTCCCTATGCTCATTATCAACAAGTCGAGAATACATTACGCAATCAGCTGAAATAACCCCTTGTTAAGGGCGCTATCGAAGAGTCGGCCGTGCAGCAAGGGGACGCGGACGAGCAGGGGCTGAACATGAAGCTGCGCAAGCAACTCGATCTCTTCGCCAATGTCGTCCATATTAAGGTCCGTTTTTTTCATATGTTGGCGGATCCTTTTCCACTTTTTTTTAATTTTGCTGTAGAGTGAGGTGGGAAACCTTGTCGAGAGGGCAGCGGAGCAAGTTGTTGTTGTTCAGAGCCTGGAAGGCGTGAAGACGCGTCACAACCAGAAGCTGGACTTTGTCATTGTTCGCGAGCAGATGGAGGGAGAGTACTCCAGTCTCGAGCACGAACTCGTCCCTGGTTTGTTCCTCATCATTTTTCATATTTTTCGGCCAAAAACTAGCATCCGTCGGTCATTTTGACATCTATTTGATGTGTTGAGTTGTTCTATAAAGGAAGCTGCGAAAGATGTTGAATACTCTCTTTTTCTTTTATTTTGCCATCATCTTTGATATGATCTTCTCTCTCAAATATGTTAGCTTAAATGTTGTCTTTGTGTTTGCATTCTTACTCCTTCTCAGGAGTGATCGAGTGCCTGAAGATGACCACTGAGCAGACTGCGAGAAGAATCGCAAAGTTTGCCTTTGACTATGCGACTAAGCACGGAAGGAACAAGGTTTGGAGAAAAGAGGATGGACTGAGTTGGTAGAAGACATTTGACAGGTTATATGAGATTGAAAAAAACAGAGGAGAATGCAATAATGTATACGTGAAGAGAAGTGTGAAGGAGAGGATAGCAGAGAGATAGATGGAGAGAGGAAAAGGGGATAGCTTTATATTGGGTAAAATGAGGTATGTGCAGGTGACTGCCGTGCACAAGGCGAACATCATGAAGCTCGGCGACGGACTCTTCCTGAACATCTGCAAGGAAACGGCCACTCGCTACCCTCGCATCAAATTCGAGTCGATGATCATTGACAACACGTGCATGCAGGTTGCTTTCTTCTGAGATCGTCCCTCTTCCTCTCCTCTTCCTCCTTCTCTTCAGCTTGTCAACCGTCCCGACCAATTCGATGTGATGGTCATGCCTAATCTCTACGGCAACATCGTCGATAACCTCGCTGCGGGGTTAGTTCTTCATTTTTGATTCCTTACATTTAAACTTTTATATCAGTGGTGGATATTTCAAAGTGTAGGTTTTTTTCTATGATGAACCATAAAATACAGTTATCTCCTATAATCTTCAGCCTCGTCGGCGGCGCCGGAGTCGTGGAGGGCCGCTCTTTCGGCCGTGATTTTGTCATCTTCGAGCCGGGCAGTCGCCATTCCTTCCAGCAGGCCATGGGACGGTTAGGTGGACTCTTAAAGTAATCTTAGAACTTGTTAATCTATGTCAACAATAACAAATCAGTTTGTAGCAGCTAGGGGAAAATGGATTAAGTACTTGTCATCTGCAGAGACAACATAAACTTGTCGTCTTGCCTAGTGTTCTTTCTGCTGCTCACACACGTTGTTAATACTTTCAGTTTTATTCGACTGAAGAATATGTGTTTAGTGCAAGAGGGTATATTATAGCGGATCTCAATTGCTAACATTTCCATTGCAGTGGAATCGCGAACCCGACCGCGATGATTCTTTGCGCGGCGAGTATGCTGGAGCATCTGCATCTTCATGAGCATGGCCGGGCCCTCCGAAAAGTTTTTTTTTTATTCTTAAGATGCTTTTATTTTAGAAACATGTAGTTATTAAGATTTTTATTTATTAAACATTCAATCTTTGAAATCTGTGATATCTTCAGGCAGTCGAAGCCGTCGTCCGAGAGGGCAAAGTGCGGACTCGTGATCTGGGAGGGTGAGAAATTCACTTTGGAAAGCTTTCTTATTCTTACCTACAACGTTGTATTTATTATTACATTTTGACGTTTTGGGATAATTGTGCTTATTAAACTCTCCTGATTGTTGAAACGTTTAGTATTTTGAACACATTTTTTTTCATTTGACCTAAACACCTGTTCAAATGTTAAAGGCTAGCTAACAATGAGTAAAAATGGAGTTTTTAAATAAAAATTAGATTGCTAAACATTTTATTGGTATATAGGATTACTAACAGTAAGGCTTAGTAATTAATTGGCTGCAATTCTTCTAGATACTCTTCAACGACCGAGTTCTCCGATGCGGTCATTGCGAAGTACAATCTCTGAGAATTGACGAGTTGCTGTTCGGGAAGGGTTTAGTATTCACACAGCCTGAGGTACTAAGCCCTCTCCTTAATGTGTAATCTGTTTAGAAGTTTGCTTTTTAAACACTCGGATTCGTACGATATAGGCTTTTTCGTGCACTGAATGAGATTTACCATCGAAGAGTGATTCTTATTCGCTTTCTGTTTCGCTTTCCATTCTACCCTCACTCTCTCCTCTCTCCCTTCCACTCTCTCACTCTCACCCTCTCTCTCTTCCTGCCCCCCCCTCTCCTACCCAGATATGCTCTCATAGTGCTAGACATCCTAGGATAGTAGTTAAATGATAGGAAAGAGTATAGGCAGAACCTACGTGCTCATCGTTGCCACTCGGATTTTGACGTCGTTTTACATGTCTGCCTTTAATCCTCACACCTTTGCCTTATAGCTTTTGATTCTTGTAACCCCTTGTACATATTTAAAAGATACCTGATGATATTCACCCCTCCTCCTGATATCTTGAAATACGCTGAGAGAGATTTTGTTATACGATCCCAATGGTCATTGAACAACGTCCACCTCCTCCCCAAGTCCATTTAGCAATAAACATGACGTGAGCCTACCTAGAGGTTAGAGAATAGATAAGGCCGTTATCATCCTTTGTTCCAAGTTGCGTCTTACTTTTACAATTACTTTTACAACGACGTTTTTATTTCGTTTGGAATAAAGAGTGCATCGAATGGCTGAACAGTTTTATTTTGAAGAGACGAAAGGGTTTTGTCGCTTGTGATACCTGTATGCATTACGAGAAAAGTGATTCCTGTCATGCCATGACTTTTGTCCCCCTCATGCTGAGTAAGCCTGGTTTTGTTTGTAATGCTTTGCCCACCAATCGAAATGTCAGTTGGCTGCTGGTTAGGAGTGCGCCCCAACTGAACTGCTCTCGTTGCTTGCACCCTCTGCCCTCGCCATGCTCTTTCGCCTCTCTCGTTCCCCTCTGCGCGTTTATCGGTCTTTGACCGCACGGCCGTGTGCTCTGCCCATGTGTCTCGGTCTCTCGCACCGACCACTGATTGGAGTAGAAGTCGACCTTGATAACGATAGGTAAATCTGTTACTGCGAGACGGAAGTTCCAAGGAATTCCCCCCAAGGACCCCCAAAAGCCCTACTCAATGCCCCGACCATCCCGGCCCCGAATGCTTCCACTCTCTGGCGCCAGGTGTCCTCAGCCGCCGCCACGCCAGCGGGTTTGGCAGAGCACCAGGGAGGGAAATGAGCGAAGAGGATGAGGATGCCTTTGAAGATGCTCTTGATGACGTCACGCCGAGGCAAGAGGTTCGCGAATCGTATTTATCAATGTTCCGTTGTTCGTGGGATTTTCGCTTTTTCTGTTTGAGAATACAGCCATCAAGTTGCCCGTTGCTAAATGGACATTTATGGCTGAATAATACATGCTTTTCTTTCGAGATAACGTTTTTTAAGGATGCTATTCCGTGTAATAAATCCTTTTTTTGCCGGAAAGATTTTACCTACTGTTCAGACACTAAATCGGCAGCATGCAAACAACGGAGCGGCCTCTGCTCGCATTCTACCAATGTATCTGGATCTCAAGCCGATGGAGATGGCACAAAGGCCTCATTCTGCAAGGTTGGAGAATGGATGGGATGAGAGGAAAGTGAGAGAGAGAGAGAGAGGGAGAGAGCAATTGAAACGGAGACATAGTGAATAACAGTGCTGAAATATATATGACCCATGACTGCGTTGTAACCCCACTGGCCGAAGGCCAGGAACATTCTGTAACCCCCATTTTTTACAACCGTTTTTGACTTGTAAGCGTCCCGGCAAAAGTCCAGAGGCAGGCACCATTTCAGCACTGGAAGAGCATGCCTAAAACTTGTCTAACGCGTGCCAGAATGACAATAGATTGCTCCTCTAGCACATTTCAAAAACGGAATAATTATGATTAAGTGGCTACTGTCGCCTGGACGGGAGACAAGGACAGAGCCACTCGCCACTCCTTCCGTCTGCTCCGTCTGCCATGACTCCCGGCCAGATTGGCCTCAATGGCACTCCCTTCACGCCCTCCAAGGCTCTTCTGCCGGGCATGACGCCATTTTCGGTTTGCTGCTGATTTTAACAATCGGGATAACACTATAATATTTTAGTGGTAGATTCAAGCCAGGAAAATTAAAGCCCTTAGTGTTGGCTTATCTGGTATTACATTTACGCACATAGTCTGGATTATTTTTATATTGCTCTCTATCTGCTCTGGGATTCGGAGTTAAAATAAGTTTATAGGGACTTGTTGCGCGATTACAGTCTTTCGAATCGTAAGAATCGGAGGTTAATATTTGAACAATAAATGCGACATTGATTATATTGGCATAGATGACCCAGTGAGTATCAACTGATGACGGAGACCAATAAGCAGTGAATAATATCACGAATGCACAGGATATCACTGCAAGCGCGCGCCACGAGCGACTGGCCGCGTTGAGGAGGCGGATGCGAGACGAGTTCGGACATGCACGCTTTCCCGTCTCGTCTACTGGTAAGCAGACTGTTCTATTCCTTTGGAGTCTTACCTACTTTCTCTCTGTCGTTATCCTTCTCCTTCCTTTGTATGTCTCCTGTTCTTTGTTCTTCTCTTTTATGTTGTCTTTACGTTTACTTTTAAATATTGATATTTAATTTTCGGACTGTCTTGTATACTTCATTCGATAGGGCAAATATACGTTGATTTCACAACTTCACCGAAACGGAATTGCTTGAAGGAGATGGATCTTTTTTCATATCTCTTCCTTGCTCTCTGCTCTTCTCTGTTTTCATTCCACCTCCATTAATTGATTCAGTTCTAGCTGTGTGGTTTCTAAACCCAATGATTTGTTTAATAAATAAATAAGTAGATTATCGGCTGCCCTTTCCCTGTGATCCTCCCTTCCATGGCAGGCGACACGGACTCTCAGTCGGTGGCGAGTGACGCGACGTCCCTCCACTCCTGGCACCACCATCTGCTGGGGGCGCCGGCAGCGGCCGCGCCAGTGGTACGGCCGGTCGACTCCATTAGCACGTGTGCTGGCGGAGTACCCGCAACTGAGACGAGGAGATTCAGTGGACAGGTCATTACAGTACCACCAGAATATTCCATTCGAGATAAATTCGACGAAAGTGGGATCTTTCCAGTTCTCACCCTTGCCATCCTCCCCGCCGCCTGCTGTTCCTCCACCACCCCGGCCAACGCCACGTACCACTGTACATTTTTGATGATTTTCAATGAAAATAGCCTTGGATGATAGGTTTGATAATCACGTATTGGGTTCTCTTAGGTTATGTGCTTAACGAAAGAATGTGTGATTGAGCAGGCGCCTCCTCCGCCTCTTCCTCCACGGAATCCTTCCATTCGGCTGCCTGATCCAGTGGCCATGGAAGTGCTGTCAAGGATTGCAGCAGCAGAAGCAAGTCGGCAGAGAGAGTGGGAGGCTCAGGAGAACAAGAGACTCCGAGAGGAAGAAGACGATGAAGTCTCCGTGGAAGTAGAAGAGCAAACACAGTATGAAATGAGGCTAGTGATAGGGTTCTGAAGCAGCCGGTGACCACGATTTGTACTTGATCCCAATAGCTTCCGATTTTTACTTTATTGATTTGCTACGGATTTACCCTTTACTTCTAAGTGTGCGATGGATGTCTCTCTCCATAAAATTTTTCTTTCGCCTGAAATATGAGAGATTTTTTTTCTTTATATCCGTCCTTTTCAGATGGACTGCCGAGCCTTCGTCTTCTAAAGCAACCGTAACCAGTCCTCCGCTAAGCAAGGAAGTGGAGAAGACATCATCAGGGAGCATTCCCATTCCAGTGCCAAGGGTGACCGCAGCCACGAACAACGCCTTGCACACGGCCAATGGCCACGCCCACTCTCCTTCCTCTCTCACTTCACCAAATAGCACCACCCACTCTGCGCCACTTCTATCGCCTAATCCAAGATTGGCCACGGCAGCAAGCATTACTCAAAGGTTGGAGAACGAAAGGGAGCGATGAGTGTGAGAGAGAGAGAGTAAGAGAGAGAAAGAGAGAAGGGGAAACATAAATGCGAGAACTTTTTCATTCACATCCTTATTTCAGAACTTCGCAGTCTTCGAACGATTCGATTTGCTTAGCTGAGATGTCAACTCCGGGTAAATTTGAGAAAGCTTGCTGTTAATTGGACATCAAATGCTCGAGAAAGAAATCGAAAGGAAACGGTGTTTTTTTTTTAGTTGGCGGCAGCGGTTCGTCACTTATTATGATGAATCTCCATCATCAACATTTACAAGGGCAAGACACAAGCAATGCCTCTTCGTGTTCTTCCCCTCTTGCCAAGAATAACTCCTGTGGTCCCGCGCAGATCACCGTTGTTACGGTAACGGGTGAGAGAAGACGTGGACACGCGAAGACGAACAGTCTAGATCGAGGTCTCACTCTGGCCAAGAGCATCAAGGTGAGTTGTTGAGTTGTGGTTAGTTTTGTTAACTAAAAAAGGTGGAGTCATCGGAAGTGATGTTGGTAACATGGTCGACAAAGTAAAGGACCAGTTTGAAAGCGAAGGCTTCTGAATAAAATACAACTTCTGTAGAATATGACAAGCCTTTGTATTCCAGACGGGACCATTTCCTCCTCCCTCCAGCAAGAGCAACTCGCTGACAAGGCAGCAACCTCCAATCGGAGGAGATTCAGAGGGCGAAGAAGAGGAGAGGAACACGCTCGCTGAAGGGTTCGTATTGGAAACTTGTAATTACAGTTACTAAAAATAAGCATTTTATCGAGAGAAAAAAACTTGTCATTGGTGGGGAAAGAATAAATGATTCTCCCATCTTCTTTCCAGTGTGATCGAGCAGCTAACGACGTCGGTCATTGGAGAAGAGACCGTGCGAGTAGCGACAGCGGAAGATGACAAAGTGAGTAACACTTACTGTGGTTGCCGTGGACTAGTAACAATCACGAATTGAAGGTAGAGCGGCCGTCTCAGCTCGGTCCGATTCCTTCCTGCTCTTCTTCTTCCGACACTTCATCCCGCTCATCAAAAGAGGACGCCAGCAAGGTTGAGTTCTGTGCTCTAAGACGTTCACTTTACAAACTGTTTTTTTTTGTTGTTCAGACGCGCAAGAACACAAAACAGCAGCAGCAGCATGAGAGGAAGAAATCAAGAGATGAACGACGGATTGGAGATGCTACTACGAAGCAGCTCGCTAGTGTGGTTAGAGAGAGAGAGAGAGAGAGAGAGGAGGGAGACAGAAAAAGAGGGGGAGAGGAGACATAGATCGAACGAGAGGGAGAGTAGATGGAGAAGTAGATAGCGAGGAAGAGAGAGGGGGGGGGGGAGATAAATGAGGAAAGGTGAACAATGGGAATGCGTGCTGACGAAGTAAATGCAAATGCTGATTGCTTGCAGAAGGAATCCCCCGAGCATACATTGCCAGTTCCTGCCTCGAGTGCTCCTGCCCTGTCCTCGTCTCCCATCTCCCGGACTCCCTCTGCTTCATCTCCTCGAATACTTCTAACTCCTCCACCCTTCCTTCCGGGTAGCAAATCGGCCTCCCTTCCGGCCGGCACCCCCGCCCCCGGTGCTTCCATGGATCCAATCACGAGAGATGTCGAGAGACGCATGAGCATGAAGGGACACCACGGACAGAACGCTGCTGAGCTGGCCAGGTTATTCTATTGCTAATACAATTGCATAAATTACATTAATATTGGAATATGTTTTATCTTACTAAATACTTATTAACGGAATGGATTCGACGGATGGTTTTGCCAACTCACTTTTTTTTGGAGTATTATACGTAAATCCCGATGTTCACTCTGGGTTTGTTTTCGGTAGAGTTCTATTTAGCTGCTGTTTTTCTGTTGTTTATTATTCCTTTACGTTTGAAAGTATCATTATAAAGTACTGTATAGCGATGACGGTCGTTCGGAGGCAGCAGCGTCGACTGTCGCCTCGAGTCTCGTGCACGCAAGGGCGGCCGTCCGAGTCTACGGACACACCGCGGGCGGTTTCATCCGCGGCGTCTTCTCCAGGGCCAAGAGTGCATTCCAGTCGGGGTTGGGATTCAACGGCTTCTTGCTACTTTCCTTTACCAAGAAGAATCACTATCATTCTAGTCATATTGTATCTTTAGAGCCTTCATACTTTGGAACTATTCTTTTTTATCTTATAATTTATTGCTTGTTTAAGGATTTGCCCTGGAAAGTATTTCATTTATTTCCTTACAGGACTTCATCTAGTCGTGGAACGGCGGCAGAATCGGAGCTCTCTTGCGGATCCGACGATGATTCCGACTCAGAAGGTCGCCACTCTCTTCCACCCGATTTGAATGTTTCCGGAGGAGCGAGTGCTACAGGTGGGCGAAGAATGTTTCATTTCATTTATAACTTTTGTTAGATTGCATCATATCCTTCAATGAAACCCAAAATGAGTTATTTTATAAACCGAGCGTAGAGTCCAATCGATGATGAGAGCAGAGCCAGCATGAAAAGTGGCTTTGAAATTCTGCTCATAAAGAATATGGTCACTGCAGGCACAATGACGTCATCAGTGGCAGGCGCGTCTGGCGGCGCGAATGGAAAGACTGCGGCCGCCGCGGTTGCAGCCGGCGGCGGACTCCTCAACACGCAGATCGTGCGGCCGAAGAATGCGAAGAAGGGGCCCTTCGACTTTGAGCATCTCAGGGTTGTCCAGGTCAGGGGGTTATTTGTCAGTATGCAAATGTTTATAATAGTCAGACTTGTATGATAACATCCATTTTTGTTAAGCGGTGGTTTCCATCTAGAGAAATCTTACTTCTTGCTCGCCTTTTCTATTCCATTATTTCTCCAGTGATAAGCAGTTCTTGCAATGTTACGTTGACTGTAGGTCTTGAAATAGAATTTCACAATTCTCAGGTGCTGTCGAGTGAGCATTCGGGTGCGGTGTGGTGCGTTCGCTTCTCAGTCTGCGGCCGCCTCATGGCCACCGCGGGCCAGGACAGCAGTATTCGAGTGTGGTGTGCGCGCAGCCATGTCAAGTACTTTGGAGACATGCGCGACAGGTATTTAGTCACTTTATTTTGTGTTTTCTTCTAAATGTATGACAGGAGAGCAGATAACTTTAAGATTAATGAAATAGAAATAATCGAGGCGATTTCAGATATCAGCAGAAGCGCGCGGACGCCTCCGCCTCTTCCACGGTCTCTGGCGCGGACTTTGATCGGACTCTTGCAGAGTTCGAAAGTGATGGAGCTTCCCCGTTCAGGCCTCCTTCTTCATCTGGTTTGTGGCTATTTCAAGTCATCAACTAGAGAACATTCTTTATGAACGCTTTGTGAACTGTCAAAGTACTAATAAGTAAACTGCAGATGCCGGAGAGAGCATTAGCGGCGGATCGTCAAATCCAGCATTCGAAGATGAGATGAGCGTCTTCGCGAATAAGCCCTTTGCTATATTCAAAGTGGGTCTCCTACTTGTTACTCCTACGTGTTGATCGAGAGTTATTCCGAGTTCATCATAGCTCATATTGAAAGTTGAAGAATTATTGAGGATTGTTAAGGGGCACACAGCGGACGTGCTTGATCTCTCCTGGTCGAAGAACTACTTCATCCTCTCATCCGGAATGGATCGAACTGTCAAATTGTGGCATCTCTCACGGTAGATTTTCGAAAAGATTAATAAAGAGCCATAATCTTGCCAATTCTTCCGCCAGATAAAGCTGTTCAAACTGAACAACTTGTATCTAGAAAGTTTGACTATACATAGAATATCTGTAATGTTGCAGATCCGAATGTCTTTGCTGCTTTCAACATGTCGACTTCGTCACCTGCGTTGCTTTTCTTCCCAAGGTTAGTAGTTTATTTACGATTGCTCTACTTTTTAAAGTATGAAAGAGTGGTGAAAATGCTTTTAGGATGATCGATACTTTCTGTCCGGTTCCCTAGACGGCAAGTTGAGACTCTGGCACATTCCGGATAAGAAGGTGGGTAGTTCTGCTGTAGTGGTGATCTGAATCACCCTCGTTTTTAGTTTTCTACTTATTCTTTTTAAACGAATCTTCTATTTTGCGAATAGTGAACATATAGCATCGGTAATTGTTGTTGTTACCGCAGATAAAAAAATATTCTCTCTTCTCTTCTTCTCTGTCTCCTCTCCCCTTTATTTGTCTGTTTTCTTCACTTATCAGGGTTTCGAAGTATTTGATAATTATTATTGATTTTTGCAAATTGCAGGTTGCGGTCTGGAACGAGGTGGCAGTGAAGTTCATCACCGCCCTGACTTTCGCTAAGAGTGGCAAGTTCGCCGTGGTTGGAACATACAACGGGCGCTGCTACTTCTACTCCACCGATGTTGGGGCTGGAGAATTTTACATTTATTCTCTCTCTCTCTCTCTCTCTTTCTATTAAACCTTTTTTTCTAACTGCTTTAAAATAAGCAGTGATTACTAATCCTTCTAATTATCAAGTGGCTGTCTTGCAGCAGCTCAAGTACTACACTGTAATCGACGTCCGCTCGACACGCGGCAAGAATGCACGCGGCCACAAAGTAACCGGACTCGCTGTGCACGGAGACAAACTTCTGGTCAGTGAAGCTGTCTTGATACGTTCTTTGTCATGTCGAATGCAATGTCCAACGAGAATCTGCTTGCAGGTGACATCGAATGACTCTCGCATCCGCATGTATGACGTGCGAGACAAGGCGTTGACGTGCAAGTTCAAAGGGGCGCAGACTGAGAAGAGTCAGATCAGGTGAACTGGCCGACGACATATCTATTAACACTCATATCACAGTTGAGACGGTCAACGAAGAAATTTGCTATTCCAGAGCATTAAAATTGTCTTTCCGAGTTGACTGTCTCTACAAAAAGGAATCTCATCATGATTAATCCAACTTCAACCTAACGTAACATTTAGAGCGAGTTTCTCTCCTGACGGGAAACACATAGTCAGCGGCAGTGAAGATAGGTTCGACTTGTACATTTATTAACTTACTTTCCGTTTTCGAAGTGATCGGATAATTGCTATTTACTTGAGACAATAATCACATGCTTAAGATATGTCTACATCTGGAGGACTTCGGAGCTGCCTTCTTCGCTCTCTGTCAGGTGAGGAGAGAGCTAAATCTTCTGGAAATACAAAATTTTTTGGACTTGCACTAGATGTCATGTTTTTGTCCATTTATTGCTTGCATTGGTTAGGCATAATTTTGGTGTGTTCTAGGAAAGATCGCAACGCGCAGTGGGAGCGAGCTCGGGCGCACCAGGCACCGGTTACGGTAGCCTGCTTCGCACCGAAACCAGCCGTCTTCCTAGCCATCCTCGACCGGATTGAGTGCGCCAGGCGAAGGCCAAAAGAGACTCCAGATGGTTAGTCATTCTCTTCCTCAACGAAACGTCCACCATTTCCATTTATTTCCTCTATATTGCCATTTATTCTGTTTCCAATTCACATTGTACATTGCTTGAAATACCTTTTTAGCCTACCGCACGAAATGGCAAGAAGCACCAACTCCTTCAACTGCCAGCTCCCCGCAAGGGATGTTGCAGGGTTAGTACAGGAGACTAATGTATGACGTATTCTTTGGATTGCAAATATAATTTTAATTGCCAGGGTTATTATGAGTTTATTCTACATGCCTCATTTAGGCGATCTTGTTGTGTCTGCTGATCTCTCCGGCTGCATCAAAGTTATGGTGAACCGGGCCAAGGCAACGAAGACTGGTATGGCAATTTTGTGGGTATATCCTTTGTTTATTAAAATGCAAAATGGGCCTAAAAGCGAGCGAGTTATATGTTTTCAATGATCCTCGTAATACGTTCGATTTAGTAGTCGTTTATTTGCAGGCCAAAGCACGTTCTTCTCAGCGTCGCGTGAGATATGAAAGTTGTGAAGAATTTGCTCGCCCATTCCTCCCTCCTGTAACAATCGTTTGCCGCTTTATTGGCTAGGGAATTTCCTAGTGTTTATATATATTAGAGAGAATATCATAGAGCGTCTTAAAGCATAATAATTTATCCATGGCATTCAAATTTCCTCAATGTTCGGTCCAATAGCAACAACTAATTGAAAATGCGGGATAGCAACAACTAATTGAAAATGCGGGATGTTTTGCCTCCAATTTTATTTTCTATATACGGTGAAAAGTCGAGCTATAATACGGTAGATTATATTGCTTGAACTCAAAGCGTGTTTTCATTGGTAAAGGATAGAGGTTTGCTCATTCTCTTAGAGGCCTCTTATCAAATGTCGGCCTTTTTGTAGAGATATCAAAAATTCTTGGCTATCTTTTGAAGGCCTCCCCCTCTCCAGATGCATTCTCCTCTTCTCTTTTAAAATGTGATTTTCATCGATTCGCTTATATGTCATAAATATCATACGAAAAACAGCTGAAGTTATTTTTTTTCTTTACCTAATTTATTCTGTAGTTTGCTTCCTAGCTGTATATTTCTTTACTGTATCGCTCTTCTGTGTACCTTTACCCGGTTCTCGCGTTGCCTCTGCGTGTTGAGTTTTAGTTCGCTTGAATTCCCCTTATTTCTCTGTTGTTTCTCCGCCAACAGATTCCCCCCCCCTTTTCATCATTATTATTAAATATTGCTCCTAATGAATTGAAAGATGCCGATTGTAACGTGGAGTCACTTCATGGCCTAGACCTCTTCTCTCGTAAGGCCTTTTCGTTTGAATCTATTAGTGCCTTGCTAATGTCCTTCACCGCTTTTTTCAAAAATGGCTAGGATATTGTACAATCTATACTTGGCGCGAATGGCAAAAACCTATGCTTTCATGCCGCGCATTTTTTATAGCGTGTGCTTTCATGAGATAGATATCAGCTAATATATACTTGTACTTGAATGATAAAGGCGTGTTTTAATGAGATATTTTTTTGATCTTTTTGTTAAATTACCGTGGTTGTTTGTTCGACCTGAGAGCTATCTGATGGTTTGCCCGATTTTTTAAAAGTAATTTTTTTCCTTCCATCTCATAATATTTGTTTATGAGAATTGCAGTAAATCGATATTTTGCAGAAAAGAATGCTGCGTGCCTTATCGGGCGTTCGTACTGCCTGCACATACTGGTTGCGGGCAGCCTCGACTTCAGCTCCTGAAGCTGCAGCTGAAGTTGCGCCCGGACTCGAACAGGTTTTTTTTTTCTATTCTAAGAAATTCATATTCTAATGTCCTCTCCAAAGAAGTGTTTATTGAATCGAACTGCTTGCTTATCAGATGGACAAGACGATCAAAGCAGCAGCGCGAGTGGCGAGCGGAGAGGATGAAGCCGTGCCACAGACCGGCGAGGATCTGCACGAGAATCCTTTCAAGCACAACAAACTATACAGCACACAGGCACTCGCTGAGCTCAAGTCAGCTCTTTCATATATTTAATTTGCAGACTTTGTATAAATAGTACGCGCAAAAAATAATCTATATTTAAAAAAAAACGGATCTTGTTCCGCGGGATGTGACTGGAGCGTGGCCGATTGGTTGTGTTACTGCGATGTTGTTAAAGAGCATGCTGGTTCGCTTCCTCTTCGGTTGTTTGCCATCGGGAGCGAATCGTTGTTTCGCTTTCGTGTCCAACCAGATAGAGAATAATGAAAAGCTGCCTCAAAATGGCAACGGGTCCAGTCTAAATTTGGCCACTTGTCAGATCAAGGTAGCGATAGTTTTGGTATTTGTACCTTTGCCCATTTATTTGGGGCTTTCTTCAGCCCTCCCACACTTGTCGTTGCTTTTCACTCGTCCCCTACTCTCATTCACTTTCTCTCTCTCTCTCTCTCTCTCTCTCTCTCTCTCCTTCTCTCATTGCAGACTCGATCAGTACCCCTTCTATGTGGAGCGAGAATGGTGGAAGAAGGGAAAACGAATGACTTTCTGGTCTACTTGGCGAATGCTTCGTGATGTCAAGTCAGTTTGTTCTTTTCGCTAGTTCAACAACAACGGTTTACGATGTTATTTTGATTGAATGCAGCTGGTTTAATTATTTGCACTAATCGCTCGGTTGTTTAGGCGACGCGAGATGATCCAAGTGATGGGAGCAGATCGGGTGCGGCTGAAGGCACTGAAGAGCAACACCATCCTCCCGCAGGCCATCAGAGACCAAGCGGCCGACGAGATGTTCAATTTGCCCAAATACAGGTATCTTGAGAGAGTCGGAGCGAAGTGTTGGGAGAGAGAACACTGGTGCGAGAGAAGTGAATGAAACAGATAGAGGAGATAGAGAGAGGAAGCGAGAGAGATAGAGCGAGCTATCTTTTTCTCCTCATTAGCCACCCTCGTCTGGTGCTGAACATGTGCATGCTGACGGGTCGGCAGCGCGGCAAGATCAAGCCGTACCGCGTGAGCCGCCACATGTTCCGCAAGTTCGCGGACCACAGCCAACTCTCCGGCGTCCAGAGGGCCATGTGGTAGACACGGGCTTACTGTAGTCACACCGGAATTCTACAGTAGTCGTAGAGGTTACTAGACGACCGCACGCCTCTCTCCACTTTCAGATCTACACTTTGAGCCCGGGTGGTTTTTAGGACTTCTTATTGTCGAGCACATTAATTTAGTAATTAAAAGGATTTTAGCCATGTGTTATGAACCTTCCTTTTATGCACAAGAAGTTCGCCTTGCAAGGAAAATAGCTTTCAGGGGTGGGTTCGTTTTTATTGTTATGCATTTTCTAATGGATTCTCACGTACTGTTCTCGTGCCTTAATTCTGCATAAGATTGTCTGTAATAAAGTGTTTTGGAATGATTACAATTGGTATGGATTAAGTATACGTCTGCGACGATTCTGTTTTGATATCTTACTTTTGGTATTTGCATTGTGACTCCGTTTTCATCGGCACGTGCTTAGGTAATTGTAGAATGACTCGACGCACGCTGTCGAGCGCTTTCTTCTTGGCAGCCGTCATCGGACTCGGTTGGCATCCTTTTTTCAAGATTTACTTTTATTTACAGAGATAGTTTTACTCGGAATGCTGATCTTGTTTTTGTTTCTGCTTTTTTCTAACATGAAATATGCTCCTTAATAGGCACGTGCGCCTCGCAACTCGCCTTCTTATCTATTCCAAAGTCGGTGAGGCTGCCGGCGCAGAATGAAGCTTCGCTCAAAGCGAATCAGGTTAGGGAAGAGAGAGCGAAGAAAAAAGTAACGGATAAAAGATGATCAGATTTAACTATCAAAGAGGGTGTGAAGGCTCGGAGTGAAAGTAGTTAGTTCTTTTCAGCTGGGAGAGCTGAACGCTGCCCTCCTCGGTCTGTCGACGGAAGCACCCGAGACATTCCCTCTCCAAGGAGATCTCTTCCATCGGCCGCGCGCTCTCCTCTCCATCGAGGTTATTTTAGATGATGTCACGAGTCAAGAAGAGTTCTTTTCCATGTTCTGACAATGAGTAAACTGTGCCAGTTTCACTGAATGTTTTTATGCGTCTTTGGCTGTCATGAATTATTTGAATTAGTGGCTATCCAGATCACCGGGCTGAATTCCCTGCCTTCCTCTCTGAGCGGCGGCAACTCGCCGTACTCCCTTTCCGCGGCTGGCGCCAGTCACAACTCCGCTGTTGACGCCGTCCGGAAGATAATTAGTGCCACCTTCGGCCCGGACGAGCTCCATGTTGATCTCTCGACGGACACCAAGGTTACTTTATATGCCTCTCACATGCTCTCTCTCCCTCTTTCCTTTCTCTGTGTCTCTCACCCTCTTCTGATGATCAGGGGTGGCCGGGGCCGAAAATATCCGGCCCCGGCCCCCGTGGTCGGCCCCGGCCTCCGAGGTCGGCCCCGGCCCCGGGGACGGCCCCGAAGGAGGCCCCAGCCCCAAAAAAAAACTAAAAAATATCTGCGTCGGAGGAAAAATTCATCCAAAATCGAGAAAATTCGTACATCTGTAACGCATACGAAATAAATCAGGGTACTTTTCATCATAAATTGCAGGGAAGAAAAGGGTCCATGCATGGCTCGGAAAAGTGGGGTGGGGTAAACCCAAAATGGGCTCGAAAATCAGGATGGGGTAGTAAAAAAAATTTTTTTTTTTTCAAAAAAATAAGCATATCCGACCAAACCGCCGCTCAGATATTAGGTTCAGAGTAAAAAAGGGGGTCAGGGGGAAAATTTCTGTAAAAATGACGTTATTTATTCAAAATTTCCTTTTAAATATTCTCGTGTTAAGTACCTTATCTCTTCTATTTATAAGAGTGGGGTAAATTTGGCCGGTCAAAACCGGTCAAAAACCAAAGTGGGTCCATGCACTACATGGACCCTTTTCTTCCCTGATAAATTGGCTCATGTTGTTCAACTGGGGGTGAACTTCATTCAATAATCCACGGCCCCCAGGGTCGGCCCCGGCCCCGGCCCCCGAGGTCGGCCCCGGCCCCGGGGGCCGGGGCCGGCCACCCCTGGTGATGATTCTATTGATTCCCTTGACTTGATCAGGTCGACCGCTCAAAGCTGAAGGCGAAGAAGCAGCCTCTTCTGGGAGAATTGGAGGAGGCTCTTAAGCTGGCTGCTTCTGTCCACGCATCCAAGGAGAATCTCAACAAGGTCAGCACTCTTGATCTCTTTCACTCTCTCTTTTGGTCTCACAGCTCCTTCTTCAATCAAACCGACGCATTTAACTGTGGCAATTATCTTGTGCAGCGTTGTCTGGTTACAGGCCACGGCTCCCGCCGTTTTCCGCGTCTCCATCGAGAATGCTAACAGCGAGGATCTTAGTGATCTCGTCCATGTTATTAATCAGGTACGCTTTTCCTCTTCACTCTTCTATCTCTCTCTCACTCTCTCTCTCTCTCTAGATTTCTGTCTCTTGCTCACTCTCACTCTCTCCATTTCCATGCAGCTCACCAATTCCTTCCACTCTGTGTATGGAGAGTCAGTTGTGATCGAGATCGCGAGCTACGACAGTGAAGAGAAGGCCGAGCCAGCCCATGTCATCCACAAGCGAGAGGTATTTCTTGTCCACTTAGATTCCTTTACTTCACTTATTCTTCCTGGTACATTTCCTTATTGTTATTATTTTTGCTTTACTGCTCCGATCTCCGTCTTTTTCCCCTCTTCTTCACTCTCTCCTCTCTTCCAGGCCGGAAAGGAAGATACGTCTCGCGTAATGGAACTTCGTAAGAAGTACAATGTCTCGATCTTCATCTCCACCGACTACCCCGCAATCTTCGCTATCTTTGCTGGTATGATCAATATTTGTTTCTTCGTTTCTCTCTCTCTCTCTCTCTGTTTCTCTCTCTCTCTCCGTTTCTCTCTCTCTCCGTTTCTCTGTCTCTCTCTCTCTCTCTCTCTCTCTCTCTCTCTCTCGCCGCCTCTCTCCCCTTCACCCCTTGCAGGCCTGGCAATCCTTCTCTCGCTGGCCATCCTCTACATCGTTGTTGGCCTCTGGACCATGGATCCCGGCCGAGACTCCATCATCTACCGCATGACAACCACTCGAATGAAGAAGGATTAATTCTCACGCAGGCGGATACTGTACTTCTTCCCAAGAGATTATTATAGACTACATTAACGAGCGCTCTTTGTATGTTTATCTTCTTTTTTTTTATTTTTGTGGGAAAACTGAGCTTCTGATCCTTAATGGGATTTTCTTTTATGTTATTTAAATGACTTTCCCTAAATGTTTAAATGGCTTTCCCTAAATGCACCTCTTATAATTGATCTTGGTGCTCAATCCCCTTCCGTTCCTAGGCTTCATTTCTAGGCACTTAGAATGGTTCTGGCCGCAATCTAGTCGCTGTTATCTTTTATACTTTTCCACCCAAAACAGGATTTTATTGATTTATTCTCGACAAAATTGTGCTTTTCAGCAAAAAGCACCGAACATAAATTTTCATCCTTAATGTGATCGCTTTCTTTCACTTCGCTTAGATATGCGAATGTACTTTTTAAGAGCAAAGTAGAGAACATCTCGGAAGAACTTTATCTTTGAGTTAAAAGAGACTATTGCTTACGTGTGTCTGTGTTCGGAAACGAGCAAGTCATTCCAACATTACTCTCTTCTTTTATCGTCGTGTCAAGATATCTCTGCCACTTAATCCCCTGTGCGATGCTCTCTGTTCTTTCTTCTCTCTCCTCCTCTAATTCTATTTCTCTCCATCTCCAACTCTCCCCTTTCTCCCCCTTAGTCTCTGCTATCACTTTCATCTAGACCTAGGGTAAACGAGAACTGACGCATTCCTCATGATATTCCATGGCGTCCGTTGAATAGCTCCACCGTTCTATACAATTTTCTTTCCTCCTTTTACTGTTGTTGACACAGTGACATTTAGGAAGATTGTATAAAGATAAAGATTTGATAAAACTTCAAAGTGATGCACCTTTTCTTAGCAGTGGATTACGCTTCAGAAACGCTAGTTCTTTCCTTTTTATTCAGCACAGGAGCGACAATGAAAATAAAAGCTAGAAGCATCGGTGAAGCGGATAAATGACAGCTGAAGGGAGGGGGGGGGGGTAGTTTCGATCATGTTCTTTCTGAGGAGGGCGATTCGGCAGTTCAAAGGGGCCCGGAGGGTGCATGCGCACGGAGATTATCTATGGGCGTCTGTGATGCACGAAGCAACGAGGGACGTCGTAGCACATTGGCTCGTACGCGAAGCGGAACAACTCGCAGCCGTACCAGCCGGCCTGGATTATCAGTGTCCTTTTCCATCTCTCTCTCTCTCTCTCTCTCTCTCTCTTTCTCTGCCTGTCTGTCTCTCTCTCTCTCTCTTCCCTCTTTCCCTCTCTCTTCCTCTCCCAACCGCATTCGGGTCGTCTGTGCATGCAGCCGAGAAGACGTCATTCAGGCAGCGGCCCGTGTTCTGAACGGCTCTGAAATCAGTAGGTATTCATTGATTCGCTCAATTGTAGTACTTCTACGGAACTACATTTCTCTCTCTCTCTTCTCTCTCTCTCTCTCTCTCTCTCTCTCTCTCTCTCGCTCTGCTATTCTCTCTGTCTGCCACGGTCACATCAGATTCTTTCTCTCCTTCCCGGCTTTCTCTCTCTCTCTCCTCTCCCAACCTGCAGAGTCTGCTGGGGTCTGTGGTGACCTCGTTGACAAAGTCGAGCATGCACTTGATGTACGCGGGCGTCTCTGCTGCCTGCGTCACGCAGCCGTAGTTGTTCAGCGTTTCTGTGTATTCCATTCTTCGTGGCATTTTTATTGTCGTGATCTTATTTTTTGCATTAAATTATATTGAAGAATCCAACAGTTTGTTCAGATCATCGGTCAACCCTTTCTTTTCAGTCAACCGAATCTACTGAATGAGTTAGCAAATAGTTTTGCTGCATTCAAAAATTATTCCTTGACATGACAAGAATATACAAGTTTCCAGACCGGTTGCTGTATTATATTTGTTTGGGAATTTAAAATATGGAAGCGTTCTTGGCATGCTAGCATACATGTATTTGTTTTGCATCCTTGACAATAAAGTTCACGATCCTGATGTGCAACATTACAACTTGGCGTTCATTTCTAGAGCATCAAACACTCATGCGAAAAAAGATTCCTGATAAAGAAAGCTGCTACTGGAATCAACAAAAACGGTAAGCCTTATCAGTTTCTCTCATCTTTGGTGTCCGCGAGGAGGAAGAACTTTAAATGAGTCAGAAACAAAATGTATTTACAGTCCCGCCCAACATTATGGGGTCACGAATGCATTGAATATCTTTAATATATTCTTTACTTACTTACTTTATTTACGGCATGAATAAGTCAGCACGTGGTAAAAACAGTATAGCATGAATTATTATGAGAAGAATGGGAAGTGAATGCAAGATAACTCTTAAGATTCTCTTGCACTGTGGCTCGTAGAAGCAATTGTTCGGGTAATGTTTATATTTTCTGGCATCAGCATTTTTTTCTCTACCGAATGCATGTAGCAATTCTCAAAAACTATCAACTTTTTGTCATGAATTTTAATGTAATGTTGAGTTCGTTTGGTGCCAAATTTTTAAGGTGCAAACGTGGGTAGTGCAATTCACGGGATTTTTTGGCAAGTAGCTGAGAATTTTGCTCCGGAATTTCTAATACTGCAAGACTGCAGCAAAAGTCTTGCTCCGATTAGGGTTCGAACATGAGACATTCAAAACAAAAAGCCAGTGGGTAAGCCATTTGGCCACACAAGTCATGTTCTGAACCCAAAGCCAGACGTTGACATCAACTATCCTGAGCCTTTTTTTCCCTCACTCCCTCTCACACCCTCTCTTTCTTTTCTCTCCATCTCTCTCTCTCTCTCTCTCTCTCCACTCAACCTCTACCTCCTCTTTTTAGATTAAAAATCATCACATTAAAATTCAAAAAAAAAAGAGAAAAAAGATCATCACATTAAAATTCATGACAAAAAAGTTGATAGTTTTTGAGAATTGCTACATGCATTCGGTAGAGAAAAAAATGCTGATGCCAGAAAATATAAACATTACCCGAACAATTGCTTCTACGAGCCACAGTGCAAGAGAATCTTACGAATATATTAAAGATATTCAATGCATTCGTGACCCCATAATGTTGGGCGGGACTGTACATACATATATATATGTAGATCGAAGAATATTTGCTCACCTTCGAATCCTCCATCGCAGATGAAGCTGAGTCTGTAGAGGGACACGATATAGTTGTAGACCTGGAATTGAGATGTTTCTGTGGCTGTAATATGACACTGTGTATGATCTTTGGACTAGTAACTTCGTGCTGGGAATAAAGTGAAGCTGTGTGAAACATAAAAAAAAATTTTCAACATAGAATATAAATAAAAATATATATTTTAAAAATAAGCCAAAGACATGGTTTATAAGCACAAGTATGTAGCTCAACCTCAACAATATCGGCATTCGGCTGTGGGAAAAGATTGTAGAAGGAGATGCATGAGGCATACTGGGCACCGAGGCACTGCTGGAACTTTGCACGGGCACTGAACAAAGACAGAGAGAGGGAGAGGGAGAGAGCAAGAGAGAAAGAGAGAGTGAGAGAGAGAATATTAAGACAGCCTATCTGTAAGGCTCGATCTGCACCCTGTACTAGGAAATTTTTGATTTTTAAAATTGCTGAAAACTAGATCACTTGTACTACTCAACATGCTCTTAAAAACTGTATAGTTTTGAATTCGAAAAAAATTTCTGTTCGAATTAGCTCTATTTTTGTTTTAAAATTCACAAGCCCATAAATCAGTTATTTCTTAATATTTTTGAAATTTCTTTTTTGCAATCCATAGATCTTTAAATCCTCTTTAAAAAAGATCTTGGTGACTTTTATCATCATACTAAAAAGTATGATGATAAAAGCTAAAGCTATATTTACCTGGAACACACATGTAGTATGTATGTATATCATGAATTTTTTACATATATATTTTCATATTTATGTTCAAATTGTCACAAATAGTTGAGTAATAGAGATAGAATTCCTTGAGTGATGACTCTAAACCGATAGACGTACTCGCATAGAGTGAGCACTTCGTTGGCGTCCTGCTCGAGGAGGTGGGTCAGCGACTTCGAGAGCAGCGTGCCGTTCCGCCAGGTGATGTCGGCTGGCAGACCGAGAGCGGTGTCGAAGTCTTGCTGAAGGGAGATCAAATTGAGTACAGTTATTGTAGATCTAATTATGGTTTACGGGTATTAAATTTTAAAGTGATGGTGAGCTCTTTTGGAAGAGTCCCTCTGACCTCCTAAATTAGGCTCTATCTTCTAGCGAAACACCTCCTTTCCTCAAACAGAGAAATCGCGGCAATTCAAACAAGTATTTAGATCATTCAATTTCTCGTGACCTGGCAGTGTGCGAAGTTGATGTCAATGCAGAGGAGCGAGTCTCCTGGCGCGGGTTTGTTCATGAACTGAGCAATCTGGCGGAAGGCATCGGGGAAGCGGCCAACGGGCTCGGAGACCAGGACAGAGGAGGAAGAGAAAGCGACCAGGCTGGCCAGGAGCAGAACCGAAGACGACCGCAGATTCATCCTGACAATTGTAGTCGAACTTTTTTCAAATATGATAATAATTAATTAAATTTATTTTATTTATTAAAAAAACCTCATGTGAAATGTCTTGAACTCGGTGAATTATGAATAACAAAAACTATTGAAAGAATTGCGCCAAGGCACTTCGCACTCTACACGCAGGAAAATGATGAGTGTTGATGATCTACATACAAGGAGAAGAGGCGTGTTCTCACTATGAGAGGAGATCAGAAGTCGCTTCCAAACACTCTCTTGCTTCTCATGCATGACTGTCTGCACCTCTCACTGCAGACACTATTCTTCTTTCTACCAACTGATCTCTTCAGTGATCTCTTGATAGGCGCTGGAGGCCCTAAATTTCAGGGAGGTTGTAAAAGGGCAGAAGTTGAATGCATTCATTCTCTCTTTCGCATTCAATCACTCATATTACTTCTCACTTTCGTACGTATTCACTCTGCAGACCATTATCTCTGTCTCTCCTCACCCTTTCTCTCTTCCCTCTGCTCTTTCTTTCCAAGTCCTGCATCATATACAGCCGGCATCAAAGATGGCTACCCATCGGCACGTTGCATCGGTGCCAGAACACACGACGAAACGCATGACGCACTCACTGGCTGTGCGTCGTATCGACATTGATTGCAGGAAGAATATGCATCAACCCTTCATTGATAAATACATAAATAAACAAATATAATAACTAAACTGTAAGTATGTTTAGGAAGGCTTATTATTAACTTCAGATTGATACCTTGAGAGTTCTATTTACGCACATCGGCTGGGTCGGCAAGACTCTCATCCATGTCAGTGCCACTTGCGGTGCGTTGACATTCAAATGAAGCAGAGAGAATTGATAGAAAGTCCGGCCTCGTTTACATTTCATTCTTTATCGGCTCTTTATTTTTTTGAAGGCCTATGTATGTAAGTACGTACACATACATATATACATATGTACATACACATATACGGAGTAGAGAATGATGAGGAAAGAGATGATAATTGGATACATGATATATTGTATGCATTACAATTTGGCCTGCAACACTGGTTTCGCTTCTTGTGCATGCATATTCGTTTGAATGTAGCCTTCCTGAAATGATTGTTGTTATTTCCTTGATTTAAAAGGGGTATTCGATTTCATTATTGTATGTAGAGAATATTGCCTGTAGCACGGAGATGATACATTCCTTCCTCTCATTGTAAATGTACGCCTCGAGACGGGGTCGGCCATAAGAGATCAAAGAGCATTCGACGTGGAAGAGAAACCAGCCTCGGGGCTGCAAGCACGAGACAAAAGTCAAGAATGAAATTTCACAACAACCGGATAAAGAACTGCTTAATCCAGATTCCTCATCCGTTTTCCCGATCAGGAATTTAAACTAGAAAAAGCTAGAAAAAATCAAACAAGATATGTTTCTGGCTCCATCATAAAAAATGTCGAGAAAAAGAAGCGAACATCAATGTCGGTGCTGTGATGGAGCCACACGGTGTGGTGGAGGGAGGCTCCGCTGGATACCTGAATGAAGAGAGAGAGAGAGACAGAGGGCGAGAGAGAGAGAGAGACAGAGGGAGTGAAAGAGAGAGAGAGACAGAGGGGAGAGAGAGAGTGACAGACGGAGAGAGAGAGAGAGACAGAGGGAGAGAGAGAGACAGAGGGAGAGAGGGAGACAGACGGAGAGAGAGACAGAGGGAGAGAAAAAGAGAGAGATAGACAGACAAACGGAGAGAGACAGAGGGAGAGAAAGAGAGAGACAGAGAGAGACAGACGGAGAGAGAGAGAGACAGAGAGAGCGACAGAGGGAGAGAGAGATCAAAGAAACAGTTCGATATGGAGGGTACAGACTCACCTTGATGTTATGAATGTCGTATATCTCAGCGGCTGCCTGCAGAATTGCCATGTCGGAGAGAAAGAGAGTGGCCGCCCTTCCGTTCCCCCTTTCGATGCCCGCTGCCAGCTCCGGCTTCAGACGCAGCCAAAGAATGAAGCGGGCCGTCGAATGGTCTTCCACAGGGAAGAGCGGCGATTCCACGGGGCGCACTTCGAATGCCAATTCCATCATCACCTGCAAGCAGCCTTCAAAGTGTTCTTATTATCTATTTAAATATTCAATATAGAAATGCGGATTTGGCTTTTAATGGGTATACATACATATAAGAAAAAATAACCATCATACGCGACATATGTATGTATTTCTCCAGATTGAACCTTGATATAATTCGGTGCGGAGTCTCCAAGAATCTTGAAGAGTTGTTGCAGACTTGGATAGTCATCTGGAGAACCGACGTAGGGGGGAGGGAGAGCAGCGCCGCCGTCAAGCAGGTCATCGGACTCCGAGTACTGAAAGAGAGTGAGAGAGATTGAGAGATGGAGAGAGAGAGAAAGAGAGAGAGAGAGAGAGAGAGAGAGAGAGTGGCGGAGAGAAAGAGGAGATACATAGGTAAGAGTTTGCGGTGCACGCAGAGAAAAGAGAAAGGAGAGTTTGCCTCACTCAAACCCTACCAAATGGCCCGCACCCTAATATGGCTGAGGCCAACGATCTTGCCGTTCTGAGTTACGATGACGCTTGCAACGCCGTCGAATCGATCCACAGAAAATGATAGTGGAATGGTAACATTTCCTCAAAGCAAATAAATTTTAATTAGTTGAAATAGTTTTAAAAATAGACCAAGCTCACCGGGCGCCACGAATTTGTAATTTATTTTGTGTGGAGAGAGATTTGGAAAGAGTCGCTTGAACGCATTGAAGGACTGGAAAGGAAATATTCACGTACAAATATTAATCGATTGGGTTTAAAGAAAATAAAAGACATTGATGGACAGACCTGAGACACGGCCAAGCCACCAAATACACGGTCGTATTTGAAAGCACCAGCCATGTATGGAGGTGAGCTTCTTGAAAGGAAATAGATTAGATGTCTAGATTGTGAAAATATGTATGTACATATGTATGTATGTATATCCATTCATTTGTCGTAGTAGTATTTGACTTGACCATGAAGTCAGAAACAAACGTCACAATGCGATTGTCTAGTTGTTCCATGCGAAACCAGTTGCTGACGATGTCGGGTGTCAGATCGATCCGAGACATTGTGGATGGTCTTGGCATGAAAATTAGATATTCGGTAGCATTAGAAAAAACACATCGTTATAAAATTATAAAGTAAGCTATATTCAACACTCTCATCAAGATTGTGAAAGAACTAATAAAAGTCGCGAATGGACTTGTCTGCACTAGAAAGGAGCCATCTATTGCACTAGAGTAAACTACGGGGGATAGAAGAACACTACAGACTACAAAAATGGTGCTGGGACCCGCAAAGGAAGCGGAGAACAAAGAAAGAGGGGAAAGTTACGTGTGAACACACCCATATGTTCATAGAAACGTTTACTTAAGAAATCTGTTAGATAAAACTGAGGGCCTGCCTTGCGCGATAAGAACTTACATTAGTATGAATTACTTAATTTTATTTGAAGTGCTCGAGACGAATGAAACTTCGTCTTCGAAGGCCAAGCAGATGGCCTGTTCGCTCTTTCATGGATGTTGTACATACATACATAGTACTTTGATAGTAAATAAAGAAGTGCAAACAAAAGAAGTTCTCTAAAAGTAAATACGAGCCAATGTGAGAAAGAGCGTGATTGGGACGATCTTGAGCATATAAAAGTCCGATTCGACACCTTCCGGTCATTCTTCTCATCTTTCTCGGGCAGAAATGGGTGGCACTGACAAAGGAACCGGTTCGCTGCTTTTTATTCACCTATGTATTCAGTTCTTTAAAGCTGGAAAAATGTCACTGAAATATTTTTATAAATTCATAAACATAGTTGACAATAACGGTTTTTTTCAAGGAAAAGCTGGCAAGAAAAAATCGAAAGACAAAGATTCTATATAATTAATAATCTTGAAACACTTCAATATGCGAAGTGAAAAAGCCGCTAAAGAAAATTCGTTTGCAATTTGGATGTTTCAGGCACATTCCCACTAATTTTCCAATTAGGATTTTTACAATTTCCTTTTTAGGGACTTCTGAAGCTGCCGAAGATTCCCTTCTTCAGCAAGGCAAAGAAAGACAAAGAAACGAAGAATGACAAAGAAAGGGAGAAGCCCACCACGAGTATCACAGGGTTTCTCTCCAAACACGTTAACAAAAAGTAGCCAAAAGAAAGATAAAAGTTCCATGAAATGAAATAAATAAAATGGTAATTTAGAAATTAATAACTTCTTTGGAAGTGTAATCGCTTAAGATCGGTCTCGAGGGGATGTCAGCCGACGACTGCCGTTACCCCTCCGAACGAGAAGAAGGACTCAAGAGAGAAGGGGCACAAGGCAGCCAACAAGATGACTGAAGCTAAGAAGAAGGTAGAAGAAAGAATATTTTGCACCAAATTTGGGGAAAATTTTTTCACGCCAATGGCAGATATAAAGGTTATTCCTTCCAAATGTCCAACAAGGAATTTTATTTATCTTTAATTTTAATAAATTGATTGATTAAATATTAAAAGATAAATGATTTTTAGCGAAGGCGAGAGAAGAAGCCACCGACCGTCGAGGTAGGCGATGACGAGGACACCGCGGCGCCGAAACCGAATCCGGCCGAAAAGGCAAGGAGTCTGAATGGAATATGAAATGAAAGTGGTCTGCTTGAGCCGTCGCCGATGTCTCGATGGAAGCCGGAGGCCGTCGCCGCCGTCAAGGCCTTCGTGCGGCGCTACGCAGAAATGGGTCATTCATTCCTTCCGAGAACAATCTCACAATCAGCAGAATCTTATTCCGTGGTCTCTTTGCAGGCGATGCTGGGATTGAGAAGGAATACTTGGCCAAGGTCGGCAACTACAAAATCCGACGGAACCTTCCGCCACTTCACGCACCACAAGAACCGCAATCGATACGCTGTCAGAACACATGAAAGAAAACAAAATGGGGGTAGAATCTCGTAAAATCCATTATGTAATTATGTAATTGCTAAAGAACTGCAAGTAATGCTGCTATGAAAATAGAATGTATAACTTGAAATGTAAACATTAATATTAAATGAGTAACAGGATGTCGTGTGCCTCGACGAGACTCGGGTGCAGTTGGAAGTGGAGAACCCAGGCGAAGTGGACTACATCCATGCCAACTGGGTCCACGACATCAAGCTCTCCGAACGCGTCTTCATCGCTACGCAAGTGCGAAGTTTTCTGCCACCGCCAATTAATTTTCATCGATGTCTAATCGTGAATGATGTGTGAATAATTATTAAATAATTATTAATCGCAAAATTTTAAATGCCTAATCGATGACATTGAATAGTCACAGTAATATTAACAAGTTGGAGGCGCCCCTCGAGCGAACTCAAGAGGAGTTCTGGCGGATGATCCACCAGCACAAGTGCGCGGCCATCATTATGATCTGCCCCGTCAGCGAAGACGACAATGTTCTCTCCATCTCTCCTTTGAAATACACTCTCCTCATTGACTTGTAGACGTCGTGCAAGCAGTTCTGGCCGAACAAGGAGTTCGGGTACATCAACCAGGGCCGCATGTTCGTGGAGTGCAAGAAGATCCAGGACATCAAGGGCAACTCCGTCACCACTCTGGAAGTCCTCCCCGAGGGTTGCTCCAACTCCCAGGTCGTCGTCCTCATCAGTGTTCCCATAGCTCTTATCCTTTTCTCAGATCACGTACCTCGTCCAGTTCAAGAGCGACTTCGAGAAGGTCACTCCTTCCACCTGCCGCAAGATGCTCAATGTTCTTCGTCTCATCGCCGAGGTTGGCACTGAGAGAAGCACTGAGATACCATCTCTCCCTTGCTTCTGGAAGTCCTCCCCGAGGGTTGCTCCAACTCCCAGGTCGTCGTCCTCATCAGTGTTCCCATAGCTCTTATCCTTTTCTCAGATCACGTACCTCGTCCAGTTCAAGAGCGACTTCGAGAAGGTCACTCCTTCCACCTGCCGCAAGATGCTCAATGTTCTTCGTCTCATCGCCGAGGTTGGCACTGAGAGAAGCACTGAGATACCATCTCTCCCTTGCTTCTGGAAGTCCTCCCCGAGGGTTGCTCCAACTCCCAGGTCGTCGTCCTCATCAGTGTTCCCATAGCTCTTATCCTTTTCTCAGATCACGTACCTCGTCCAGTTCAAGAGCGACTTCGAGAAGGTCACTCCTTCCACCTGCCGCAAGATGCTCAATGTTCTTCGTCTCATCGCCGAGGTTGGCACTGAGAGAAGCACTGAGATACCATCTCTCCCTTGCTTAGCCCCCCCCCCCCCCTCCATCCTTCCATATCCACTGCTCTCTTAGTATCTCTTCTCTTTCTCCCTTCAATGTATGTATCTCTCTCTTTCTGTGTTCTCTCTCTGTTCGCGCTCTCTTTCTCTCTCTACTCTCTTATGTCCCTCTCTATCTCTCTTCTTTCTCTGTCTATTCTCTCTCTCTTTCCTCTCTTTCTCTCTCATTCTCTCTTCTCTCTCTCTGCTTGCAGCTCGACCGCCTCGCCACTGGCCCAGCAGTGATCTTCGACGTGTCTGGTGAGACTCACGCGGCGGTGGCGATGCTCACTGACCTGACCCTCAGCCAGCTCTTCGACGGCAAGGATGTCGACGTCAGTTCATTTCGACTTCCTTTCGGCCACAACTCCCCTCTCTTTCTATCTTTCTCTCCTTTCTCACTCTATCTCTCTCCCTCACCTTCGCCCTATCACCTCTCTCTCACTCTCTCTCTTTCTCTCTCTCTCTCTTCTCAGATGCCGGAGCAAGTCCGTTGGCTCCGTCGCCAGCGTGCAGCGTCAGTTCTGAACGGTGAGCAGTACGCCGCGATCATCAAGACCGTCATTGAATATGCCAACGTATGCTCATTTTTTCTCTCTTTTAAATCGAAATAAAATAATAATACATAGTTTCAAGTCTATTTTAGAAGATTAATTCCAAGGATTTAGTAATCTCAATTCTTTGAGCGCGCGCTGCCGGGCGAGTTCAAGAAGGAATACGCGATGCTCTGGCCCGGCTATGAGAACGAGAAGAAGAAGAGCAAGTAGGAGTGCTTCCCCTTCATCCTCTCACTACTCTCTGCCCCCTCTCGCCCTCTCTCAAGTCTCACCCTTCCTACCCTCTAGCCTTTCTCGTCCTCTCCTTTCACTTCCTTCCTACACTCTGGCTTCATCAACTTGTATAAAAGTGGATAAACTACAGGTGTACAATGAAATGGTCCAAGTCTCTCTCTGGCTTGCTCCTTCTATCTTGTTCGACTTCTTCCTCATTTACCAGGAGGGGATCTGCCGGGGAAAGCACAGGAATAAGATCTGTCGGCTCCTCTGGCACTTCGTTGTTAGACGCGACGAAAATAATTTGGCAGCAGAAAGGTTGATTAATGAGAGACGAAGATGAATAGTCGCATGAAAGACAAACTTTAAAAAATCTTAACAGTGAAGAAATCTATCGTAACCGGAACACGTTAAATTCATTCACTATCTAGATGCCCTTTTTTGAAGCCAGATATAGTTAGCTCATCTGGCCACCGCCGCTACAGCAATGGCATTGACCCCTTGCAGTTGAGCGGTGCAGTATGTAGCAACGGTAGAAAAGGCCAAAGGAACGCCAGTGATTGAGGTCCTAGAGGTGTGATTCCTCTTTCTACATCTCTGTTTCTTCACTTGTCCTACCAAATGGCGACCTGAGAGTGTTACCCTGTCTGACCACCATGTCCGATCAATGCTCTGCAGTGCCTGTTTGCCATTATTAGTTCTGCTGGTGATCGTGATTAAGAATAGTTTATATTTATATGTAAATATGTACATGCAAATTACAGATAATTGATTACGCTCAATATCAGATTTATCGAATGAAGCAGTTATATTCTCATGAACGATACAATTTACGCCGAGATAACCGCCATCAAAACTTTCATCTATTAAAGGGCTCCTATTTCCCACCAAACCAGTAAAGCAAATAAATAAGCATGGCTGAAAGGTGATGTGGCATAAAAGTGGTGGCAACAGCCGACTATTATACAATTCTAACGACTTGATTATACAAGCTAGCTTAAATTTGAAGAACTTTGTTAAATGTTTCACAAACATACACCAAAGTGTACACGTTCTAATCTGTTATCATATATTAATTCTGTTATCATATATTAATCAGTGTAGTATATTGTAAGAATCCATTTTGGTTAAAAATGAAGAACTGTTAACACGATGTCATTTTGAAGCTTGAGCATTGCCAGCATCGATCTGCTCGGGAGGAGTGTCTACATGACAGAACAGACGGAAGTGTCCGTCTGCCGCGCCCGCCGTCGCCGCGGGCCATCCGAGCTCACCGTAGCCTGTACAATTAAAACATCGAATAACTAAAAGAATTGAAAATGACGATGATAAATGTTGACCTCGGCTGGCATGATGGCAACGTCCTGCTCGATGTCCCACTTTGTGTATGCAATGTTCATCACGGCGCACGCTGTATTCCTTAACACAAATACTGACAAAACATAGTATTCATTGTCTAATCATTATTTAATATCCCCTCCCTCAATAATACGACAGACGCAAATTGGCAGAACAACAATGTGAATTAATATTTAAACAGTCAGACCTGAACAAAGCCTGGACAGAATCGCCCGTCCTCGCGCAGACATAGCAATTCCGCATGCCCTGAATGCGAATGGGACCTCGTTTCGTTTCTTTTATTTTCTATGCTGAGAATAGGTTTTTCTCGACTATCATGAATGACTGAAGTCTCTGCTTTCCATAAGATGAGCTTGAAGGAAGACGATAATTTGACGCCTTCAGTTGGCCCATACTCATGGAAATAGAAAGCGCTTCTTGACATGACTAGGAGAGACAAACCTTGTCGGCTGCATAAGTCTCGTGTCTGTCGACGCGGACGACTCTCTTCTGCTCCAGGTCGACCTTGTTGCCCACCAGCATAAGCACGGGCTGCTGCGATGTGTATTTTAGTCATTTATAAATTTCAAATTTTAGCATATGTACCTCTATTGCGAATACAGAAGCACATACATACGTCTTTTCTCTTATAATTGTTTAAATTTTACTATGTGTTGCAAATAGATCAATCAGGAAGTTGTTTCTGAGGAGTTTCGTGTACAAAGGACGAAATGCGAGAGAACTTGCGAAGCGCCCCTCCCCCGCACCTTCTCGGGATCCTTGAAGTACTCGAGAACGGTTCGTCTCCACTCGTCGACGTTCTCGAAGGACGCGCCATTCGTGACGTCATACACGAAGATGATGGCGTCGGCGCCGAAGACGTACCTCTCGAGCATCGAAGACGCGATGCTCTGCCCGCCCACGTCCCACACCGAGAAGAACAACGCCATTAGTTTGTGTTTTACTTTTTTTGAACGAATAGAACACTAACAATAAGGAAGCAGAACTTATCTATGTTTAAAATTCTTAAAAGCTAATGCATCGAAAAGCCAACTTGAAGCACAACGGAAACTTGGCCCGGAAGAACAACTTGTCTAGAGAAGAAGTCCAAGCCTAGAGTCTAGAATATGTCTTATTCAGTTAATATTGAATGTGAAAGTTAAAAAAGCCGCCAAAGAATGGTGCGCGGAATGCCCAATTGCAATGGAGGGAACCTGATGATATTCACGGTCGAAGGAGTCATGCGCGAAGCGAAGGCAGATCGACGTCTTGCCGCACGCGCCGTCGCCGCACACCGCAATCTGAAATCGACTACAGTACTCCATGCAAGGGCACGGTTTGACCGATGCTGAAACATGAATGAAATATCATAGGATCAGTTACAAGTAGTAAAGAATGAGTAATCCGCTTACCTTGATGAGCCTGGCGCGGTCCGAGTCGTCTTCGTCGATTCTCATCTGAGCCATGAAGTGCTGGGTGGCCGAGTCTTCCACCGCCGCCGGGGAAGTCGGCGCCGAGAAAGAAGACTCCGGAGGCGCCGCGGCCCCCGAGAACTGGGCGGGCGGGTCGGCCATCCAAGGATTTACACCGAGATTACGACGATTATGTGCTTTAAACTTTTTTCAGTCAGATTATCTACTATCCTTTTAGTCTTTCGATGGCGTAATCCACAAAAATAAACATCATTTATCACTCGCGTTCGTAGACAGCACATGTAATCCGTTACAAATAAAAAAAGAAAAGCGGACTGGGGATACATAAGAAAACCATAGCAGTTCCCTGAGCGAAGAAGCAAGAAAGAGAGAGAAAGATAGAGTGTGTGACAGACAGATAGAGAATAGAGACACAGAGAGGGAGATAGAGAGAGATGCAGAGAGATACGGATAATGAACACTTCAATGGGTATGATATCACAGGCTTTCACACGCAAGCTACATAAATGACGCTTGCATTAATTCGGCCATGAGGAAGTATTAAAAACTACATATGAATGTACATATTTAGAAAGAAAGAATGTTTTTCTGTTGTTATATGCAAATGTATGCTTAGTTGTGCTCCTTAAAGACAGCCTAAATAAATAAGAATGTGAGGATCTCGAGTTGGACAGCAAAGAAACGGCATTGTCCCCGAAGCACTCTCCCCTCTGGGAGGAATCAACAATTCGCTCGCTGCCCGGAGCCCGCCCCTATGGGTAAAGTACTCAAGAGAAGCCTTTTCAGATTCCTTTGAATCCAACTTTTTATGATTCCACAACATAATTTGTCTTTTCTCTCTGAGCATAAAGTGCTCTTATTTCTTCGCTTTCTATCATTTGCACCTTTTGCTGTTGCCGTTTCACCTAACCTGCTCTTTCATCTCTCTCTACATATATAACTCTCTCTCTCTCTCTCGCTCTCTCTCTCACTCTCTCTCGCGAAGCCCTAGTTGAGCATCTGCTGGCAGCCCTTCACAACACCGATTCGGTTGCTATAGTGACGACGCTTTCCTACCACTCTCTCTCTCTCTCCCTCTCTCTCTCTCTCACCTCTTCCTCTCGCCTTATCCTACATCTGAGTCAGCCTTGCAACTCCCCCTCTTTCTCTCTCTCTCTCGCTCTCTCTCTCTCTCTTGCTCTCTCTCTCTCTCAGCCTTGTCTTACCTACATAGATAGTTGTTTGTCAGCCATAACGAGCAAGACAAAGCTATTTTGAATGTTTATCGTTTTCAAGTAGATAAAGGAACCAAATAAAAGCAATCTTGATAAACTATCTTCAACTATTAATTAAATGGGATGCAAAAACACTTAATCTTGATAGGCGGATCGAATTCAAAGGGAGAGCGAGATTTGCTGCTTGGCAGCGGCAGAGAGAAACTGCTGAATGTCGTGGAGTTGATCAGGATTGCTCTTCAGGGCAAGGATGAAACTCAATGTGTAACAATTATAAACAATTCTGTTTTCTATACTCTAATAAAAATATAAAATATTTCTTTTAGAAATCAATAAAGAAAAGTGACCAGTTGAGATCTTCTCGAATTGCCGCGATTCCGTTGCCGAGATCGACGGCCGGACCGAGGATCGGATAACCTGATCATTTGGCATTTTAATTCTAACAAGATTAAAAGTAGAGAAATAAAAAATGAGAAATAAAAGTGCCCACCACTAATGGCACACATTGGAGAAAAATTGCCAGCGACGTCAACGAGCGAGCACTCGAAAACTCCACGGCGGTCGAGGAGGAGAACCTTAGAATAGTTCAGAACTTGTCATTCTTGGATTTGCATAAAATATAAAAGTAACTAAATTTGAATATGGTTAATTGCAATATATGGACATATTTGTATCTTAACAAAACTTATGTATTTACATAAGCATAAAGAAAACGTAAAAGAAAGAGACCCTCTCTGCGCTTTCGTCGACAGTCGCCGCCAGCACCCATTCTTTGACATCTTCCAGGTCAGCTCTCTTAAAGCATTCAACTTCATTCAATTTAGCATAAACCGTTTTGAAGTCGGAGATCCTCTCAAATTGCAGGCATATTTATTTTTCTAAATTAGATTTAGTGTTAAAAACGATTAGCACCGAAACGCCGAGCTCCTTGAGGAGCGGAATCTCGGCGGGGATGTCGGTGCCCTCGAAGGGGTCGTGGTCCACGAGAGAAGCATCGCCTTCGTCGATGGCCTCGGCCAGGTCCAGGAAGTGGTTCAGCAGCACGAATGCCACATTATCGTAGCCAGAGCCGTAGTCCTAAAGTTTATACGGTATGGAAGTCTTAAAATTTTTAACATCACTTGCATGATATTATCATAGTAATATATGTAAGTAAGTTTGATCATCAAAAAAGCTTAATTATTAACTGTATGTTCTTGTTTTCTCAGAGAAGTCTTCTAGATCTATGTAAATGTGTCTAGGTAAACACATATAAAAATACAGTTCATGATCCAATCAAATACCCTCGCAGCAGTGCCCGCATTGAAGAAAACACGATCGGCAGGGATGATATCAGAGTATCTCAAATTGTTTTTCTTTGAATTCTCCTTGAGACCACCATTGAGATCAAAACTGAGGAGTTCACCAAAAGACCTAAGCATGCTGAGTTGGAGTCGAAGGCGGAGTCGATCTACCTCTGGGGAGGGATCAAGAGAACCGAGGGCGAGCAGAAGGGCCAGGAAGTGGGCGGACCACTCGAAACGGCGGAATGTCTAAACAGAGTGAGAGAGAGAGATAGAGATAGAGAGAGATAGAGAGTGAGAGAGAGAGTGACAGAAGGGAGGAAGTAGAAAAGATAAGGTAGACCTCAGAATGAGCTGAGTGTTCCTTCTCGAGCGTCTCCACAACTCCCAGCATCATGTTGCGTAAAGAGGACAGACGAGCGAATTGCTCGAGTGGAGATTCCGCAGGACGGGAGACTATCTATTTCATTTAAAATAATAAAGACATATTTTTTTTGTATTAGACTACAAACTCAGACCTCATCAAAGATGGTCGTGTACATGTTGAAGTTGGACGGATTCGATGAAGCGCCGTACTTGATGAAGGCGTCTGCGCCGTGATGCACAGCCTGGACTATTCCGCTTTCTTTTAAATTCTCAAGGGAAGAGAAAACTTTTCCTTCATAATCAGGTAATAAGAAAAATACACGCGAAGAGGAAAAAATTTGGAACGCTTCACGAATTTGCGTGTCATCCTTGCGCAGGGGCCATGCTAATCTTCTCTGTATTGTTCCAATTTTAGTATGTGTTCATTTGGAATGAACGAGTATCGAGTCAACGCTGACGTACTTATAGCCACAAATTGCTAAGCATCCTATTCCTTTCGAGTTATGTGGAGCACGAGGCAGAAAGGAGACGGCAGCACCACTCTATTATATCGAGGCAGAGTGGGGCAGCTGTTAGTGCCGTGAGAGATGCAGAGAGAGAGAGAGAGAGAGAGAGAGAGAGAGAGCGAGAGAGAGAGAGAGGGTGAGTGAGAGAGAAGGGTGGTGAGGGATGATGACTTTACATGATAACAAACCTCTCCGCCATCTCCAGACTGCAGAAGTTCACTGACGAAACGGGCGACGTATTTGTCCAGCAGTGGCTTGTGCTGAAAGGACACAGAAACATCTTCAGAATGGAGAGAGTGGAGGGAAAACAATACATTTCTCATATTAGTCGTATGCGAAGAGACAGAGAAGAATCGAATGAGAGTGAGAGAGAGAGTGAGAAAAGAAGAAGAGAAGTATCAACGAAGCTGCACCTTCTGCTGTCTCGCTGTCTCGAGTGCCTTTTCCCATAGACCACGCTCGATCAGCAAATCGATCGCAGAGATCACATCGACGTCAATCAGCTCGCCTGCAGTATCAAATTTGGTTTTTTACTCTAAACATTCCGCCATTAAACCATCCTTAAAATGGAAATATTTTAAAACATATTTCCTGGATTTGAATAGTAATGCAAGTGTATTGGAGAGCAAAAGAAGGAATCACCGAGTCGTCCTTCCGTCTTGAGACTCTCCTTGTAGGCTGCGTCGATCTCGGCTTCCATTCCTGGCAACAACTCCGCGGCCACCTGAAGATTATCTCCGTGTTTTGCTGTTGTCAAGCATAGTTTTTTGCTATAAAAAGAATGATTACGCCTGTTAAAAACGCTCCACTCTAGCCAGAGAGAGAGAGAGAGAGAGAGAGAGAGAGAGAGAGTTAGATTAGTTTCCTACCGCTTTCGCCTTGGCCCACTGCCTTGCGCGGCAGAACGCGAGGATTGCCTCGCGGCTGTTTCCGAGAGCCAAATGCAGCTGAAAGGCGAGTCAAATTTGTAAGGCCATACTGTATAATAATCAATGACACTTACAACTTCAGTTGTAATTATGCCTTTATAATGCCAAGGCTCTTCCACCAACCTCGGCTGTCTTCTCGTGCATTTCCGCCTGCTCGAGTCGCGTGAAGAGATCATCGAGCAGCTGCTCGTCCACGTGGCGGCCGACCAGGAACTTCATGGTGATGTCGGCGGCCTTCGTGACGCACGACGTCAGAAGACTCTCGCTAGACGTGTTCTCGGGCGTCACCTTGATTAATCCATCCAGTCATTCTTTTTATTATCTAATAATAATACTATTTTGGTACCTAAGTAGTACAACCGTAATACGAACTAATTTAGCAACTTGACAAAAGAGAATGGACCCAGATGGCCCCTTGATCTCTGGCCACCTTGAGATAAGCTTGAACGGCTCGCTGCCAGTCGCTCTGCGCCTCCCACTCGCGCGCCTGAGCAACGAAGGAATCCACGCCGCGTGCGCCCGAGCGAAGCTCCGCCTTCTCGAATTCTTCCTGGACATGGAAGAAAGTGGAAATGCACACTCCCCTATCCTTAAACTTTCTCTCCTCTCATTACTACTGTAATAGTAATCTTATTCGATTCGTGAAGTGACCTGAATCTGGTCGAGCTGGTGCGGCACGTACTCCTTCGCGATGCGCAGCGCGTCCGGCCACATGTTGTTTTCCTTGAAGTATCTGAACAAGGAACTCATCCTCACAACAGAATATCACCATTAAGAAACATTGAAAAGTCCCAGAATTTCTTGTAGTTCCGTATTCGAGAAGCCATTAATTGCATTGCTTTTTTCGAGTAAAGCATTGAATGCTTGACTTGTAAGAGACGACAACCACTTAAAGAAAATAATAGAAATATACAAAGACATAAAAAAATATGTAGAATCGTAGAATGACGTCAGGTTGGTCGGCGCGTAGCAAATAGCTTTCTGCCCGGGCGTGGTCGCCCACCTCTAACGCCTTCTTCGCCTGTGCCAGGTATACGGTGGGCAGCGCGGCAGGAGCATGCTCCCTGAATCAGGGGAAGATCAATCCATGCTTGGTAGTGACAAAGTATGCAGTGATCACGTCGAGAGATACTACGTTGAAGGAGAAAGAAGGGAGGAAGATACCCGGCGACTCTCTCTGCATTTGCCCAGTCCTGGTCGTGGATGAACATTGCGACAGCTTCATCTGACTTCCCTCCGTCTCAAATCATATCGATCAATTACATGAAACATGTTTTTATTTTTATCTATCAAACTTTAAATTTCCATTTTACTCCCATCCTTGACCGTCAGAAGTGACAGAGTTTAGACTGACCAATGTAATGGCGTGCCGCTCCTTCGTAGTTGCCTTCTTCCTCGAGTTGCACGGCCATCCGAGTGTGCACCTGTCAAAGAGGGATTCATTCTATTCCCGTTCAGAAATCGAAATGAACTCTCAATGCTTTTCTTCACTACTTTATATTCTACTTTATATATTTAACTGGCCTCTGTCAATCGCTCCTTCGCGCCGAGACGTGCGAGTTCGAAGGCGAAGTCGAATGCACTGAAAGCAATCACGAAGATTGTTGGGATTAATTCAAACTATAATATTTTCCACGAGGTACATACTAGTCATTCTCATTTGTATCTTTTGATGTGAAAAGAGTGTGTCTACCGTACCCATTCTCACAAGCATGATCGATAGCATCGTTGAGCATGGAGAATCTGGTGAGAAGCTTGACGGCGGCATCTCCACCCAGCGACTTCGCCCAGAGGTATCCGATCTCAATTTTGTATCCATTCATAATGACTCTCTAACTCTCTCTCTCTTTCTCTACTCTCTCACTCCTTCTTTCTCTCTGACCTGCTTTTGCGCACTCGCCCCGCCCTCTGCCTTCGCGAGACGATATGCGTCATTCCACTGTTCACGTTCCCTTAATTCACATAACTGTGGATTAAGAATGAAATTAAATCGTCTGCCTAGCCTGTACATGTTGATAGCCGCGAGCCAGTCGCCCGCCTTGATGTAAGCCTCTTCAGCAGCACGCAACTCACCGCGCTCCTCTAGCTCCTGCGCCAGCCGTTTGTGAGTCTCCTCAAGAATAGAGAATTGACTGTATTATGAATTAAAGAGAGAGAGAGAAAGAGAGAGAGAAAGAGAGAGAGAGAGAAAGAGAGAGAGAGAAAGAGAGAAAGAGAGAGAGCGAGAGAGAGAGAGAGAGAGGAATGGCCAGCCAACGTTGAGATGCTCGCTGTGGTACTTCTCAACGAGTCGGATGACGTCATCGTTTCTCTCCGCATTTCTGTACATTTGGATGGCCTTGCTCGACTGGCCAATCGAGATATAGAGCTAAAATAATTATTTCCGTCGTCATTTACTGCAAGTATTTCTGTCTGAATTTAAGAAGTGAACCACCAGAGGCCTCTATAAGGAGGAATTCGAGCGTAAAACGACTGTGCTAACTTGCTCGGCATCCGCGAATCGACCCGCCTCTTCCATCTCAGCCGCCTTACTCTCATATAATCGCATTGTTTCTTCTTTTCCGATAAACTCAGACGAAAGCTGTGGGAAAGAATATTTATGATATGAACATACATTCATATCAATAGTAAATCCAATCTGTAATAACAAATCGAATATCTTTAAATACATAATATAGTAATGAAACGGACTCGATAACCGTCGCCCCACTTTCCCTTGACCAAGTACATGGAAATGGCCTCCCTGTGCATTCCAGCCTCGACAAAGTACCGCTCAGCACGCTGCAACCCAGCGGATTATATTCATAAAGCCAAGGCAAAATTGAATACAACTGAAGAAATCTTTAATGAAGCTATGTAATATCTTCGTAACAAAAAAACCAACATCGAAATCGCCTGCTTCTTCGTAATACGCTGCAATCTCGCCATAGTACCTTTTGGATACCTCTGGATCTTGAATGACATCGACGATTTGGACAGCCTGAATGGGAGTACAGATATATGTATAAGGACAGAGCAAAAAAGAGAATTTTACCATAATTAGAAGGCAATTAGGATCAAATAGAACGAAAGTCACTGACCTTATTGTACTCCTTAGCACGAATGGCAGCTTCGACCGCTTTGAGCGTCGCGTTGCTCTCTGGTAGTCAAATAAATGTTCCGCAAAAATATGTATGCCAGACAACAACACGAAGTTCTAATCGGAAGATATTCGTCCTATGGGAAAACCGAGAAAGTGGTTGATGGCCGCGTCGAATTGGCCCTCCTTGACGAGCCAGTCTCCCCACTCCTCTTCCAGTGAAATCACACGCTCGGGAAAGGCGAATCGAGCAAGCTGTAAAGTGCTCTTATTATCTCATCAGTGGTTGTCGATTAAAACACTGCAACCTCCCCTGGTATGAAGTGACTAATGAAGGAGTGAACCTGCACTGCGGGCGCGAAAGCCTAGCCGTTTCTGTAGCTTTCGAGCGCTCGTTCAAAATCTTTTAACTGTTCGAAAAGGCCGCCAGCCTGAAATTGCATAAAACTCTTCAAGGCAGCTGAAAACTGGGGGATCTATTTAAGAGAAAATTTAATTAAAAGAGTAAAAAAATAAAACAATTTTCATTAATGTGCACAAACTTACCTTTTCAAAGAGATGATTCTTGAGGAGCGCCACGGCGATGCTCTGGCACAGCGACTCATCCGACATTAACGACTGCAAACAGAAAGTCAAGGAAATGAAGCAAAATAACATTATTTTTTACTCTTATTCTCTTTACGCACATTATATGAAATATGAAAGAATAATATTTCTACAACGATGATGCATAAATGGGGACCGGCTCATTCTGAAGCAGTTTGAGCGCTTGAACCGGCTGATTCGAACGGAGGAAAAGTTGAATTGCGCCAGTCCGATCTCCTTCCGCCGCTTTCAGCTTAACGGTAGCTCATTAATCTATGAAAAGACAATCGGATTCTTTATTTTATTCAATACTGAGTATTACTGGCAACAGAAGAGGCGAAAATGCACGTGACAAGGAAAATGAGAGAGACCAACCTCTGCAGCCTTCTCCTCCTGTCCAGTGTCGTAGAGTGTTCGGTAGTATGTCGCTTTTAGGTTTTCGTAGCCGGCGTAATTCTAAAGATCTAAATTCAATTTTTTTTACCGAACACGAATGGGAGGCATACCGTAGCCTTAGCAAGTTCAAGCGCATCATCCCATCTGTGCAGGGTCTGGTACATTTTGATTGCTGCTTCGACGTTGTTCTAAAGGAAGCAGTCATTTCATTCCCATTGGAAGAGCTGGCTTCTGGAAGCACCTGTTCAATGTAGATATTCTCGGCTTCCTTGAAGCGCCTTCTCATCTTGGCGATATTGGCGCGCACATTCGCTGACTGCATAAAAACTTGTTTTTATGTATCTTACAAATTCCACAATTAATAGATCTGTACCAATGAATGATTAACAACAAAAATTAAAAAAATAAACGAAATGTTCTTTGCTCTTTAAAATGCGAATGTGCATGCCTGGGTGCCGTCGCCTCCGAGAGTCTCAGCCGCTTCGCTTGCCATTTCGATTGTTTCCTTCAACAAAACATACATCTTGCTCCACACAAAAAGTGGTGCAAATATATATGTATGTATGTACATATGTATATACATACCATGTGCCTGCCTGTATATATATTTTTTTAAAGGAGGAGGGATCTATACACATCATTCTGTCTCTTCTCTCTTTTCTCTCTCTGTCTCTCTTTCTCTCCGCCTCTCTCGCTCTCTCGAACCTGGAGCATTCTGACTCTCGCCATGTCTCCGACTGCGGCGTAGCATCGTTGTGCAATGAGCAGTCGATGCTGGTTCAGTGCCAGCTCACCGACGCGGATCCACATTGAGAAGCTGGACAAATAGGAATGTAATGTTTTGAATTATTTAATAAAATAAAATAAATCACAGTGTTTCTATCTTTGTGAAAAAGAAATCGAATGCGCCGACATTTCGCTCTGATCGCCGCCGCCAGCAGCCGCGGCGGCCCACTCAAGGAAGCTGACGGCCCGCTCAAAGTCGAGATTCTCGAGTGCTGTCCCGAACTCGATTTCTGTCGAATCCAGTTCGTACGCCACCTTTGCGGCGCCTTCCTTTAAATTGTCCAAATCGATTGAGAGTGAATGAGGGGAAAAGGAATAGAGAAATACCTGAACGATGACTTCCGTGTGTTCCGCGTCTCTAAGCACAGCCTCGACGTCTCCCTTCACTGCGACTGTCGTCATCTGCTCCGGATGGTCCGGGTTGTACCTGAAATCACTTTTTACAGCTAACTATATTTCTACCATCTTCTTTTCATTTTAATAGCCCCTACTCCATCCGGCTACCCCATCTCTTTGTCTCTCTCTCTCTCTCTCTCTCTCTCTCTCTCTCTCATATTCGCCCTCGAACTCTTTAATTTTTCATAATTTATTCCATTTTCTTCCATCAAAATCCCTTTCAGATACTTCACTCCACTCACTATTCTCTCTCTCTCTCTCTCTCTCTTGAACATTCTCCAACATACCATACATACAGCTGCTCCCCAGACTGCGCAACGATGACGTCACTGGTCGGCACCCACTGACAGTACGTGCAGAACGCCAGAAGATTCGTCGTCTTCGGCTCTAACAGTGAGAAAGAAGATATTTGCTGTTTGAAACTTCTTCAGACTCTTTAATAGCCAAAAAGGCCAAGATTTTAAACGTGTAAATCAAGACTGAGAAAACCGAAACCAGTGGCAGGGGGCCGAGCGAGATCGACGAGTTGAATGCGTTGGCGTCTGTCGCGGAAGAGCAGTTTCAGCGCAGTCTCATTCAACTCAAAACAGTGAAAAACTCCTCATGAATCATTTATATCTTCTTGTCTCAGTCGTTTCCATTTATTTCCAGTGGTATTTTGGAGTTTTCTTGCCTTTCCCTATCTCACTATTTGGCAATAAGTACAGGCGGAAATATTCGCGTTTAAAAGGGACAAAGTAGTCTTTCGAATATTCTCAGATCTACCTCAAGCCAATCGATGGAGTTTGTATGCGAGACAGTTGCTTCCTGGACACCGCTCGCGAGATTCACTAAATTTAGTTTTTTTAACTATTAAAATGAGTGTAATTTAGATATTTGCTCCAGTCACCAATAGCGATGGTGCTTGGATCGAGAAGATAAGCGATCTTCCGCGCGAGCTCCTCGCCGCGAGTGCCGCGCTCGGCGAGCCGCACTATAAATGTTCCAGATTTATGATGTGAGATCGTTTTATAGATGCATATCTTTATAAGCCTTTTAAGGAACTCTTTCGAAGGAAAAAAAAATAATTATTTAAAGAAAGTAACCAGAAATAAGCGCGGGTGCAGTCTGCTCCGTGCGCACCCAACCGACCGGCCCGCCCTCCCTACCGTACTCCACTACAGTTACCTCGCCGACGTTCACGATTAAGCAGACGTTTGCACTGTCGAAGTAGAATCTGGCGACAAAGTTTTATTTATAACAATATCAAGCCAGACAGGCGAGAATCGGTTGAGAGGATAAGAGACAGAAAAAGAAAGTGAGAGAGAGAGAGGAGAGACACTGAGGGTGACAGTAAAGATAAGAGTAGAAGGAAATAGGAGTAACTTCTCGTTGCCGCCGGAAGTCCAGTCGATTTCGCTGGCTCTGCCGCTTTCAGTGTCTGCCACGATGAGAGTGCTCGCGGTGTACGCCACGACGAAGCGGTCCTCACCCATCATCTGCGGTCATTTCGTTTCTTTCCTTTCTTTTTCTTTTTTTATAACAACAACTGCATACTCTCTCTCTCTCTCTTTCTCTCTCTCTACCTTACTCTATCTCTAACTCTCTAATTCTCTTCCTTCTCTCTCTCTCCCACTTTGATCTCATCAATCGGCAGTCCCTTCTTCGACTGCAGACTCGTCCTCTGATCGCTGGACACGTCTCGGATGATGACATGAGAGGGTGCAATGTGAGTGGTCTCGAAGCGGGAGCGGAGCATCTTCCTCTTCAGACAGCAATCCACTGCGATCACACCGCCACAGAGAGTGCCCTGGGGAAGAGAGAGAAGAGAGAGCGATACAACGAGAGAACGAGTAAGAGCGAGCGAGACAACGAGAGAGCGAGTAAGCTGCCGAGCACAAAGTTCTGTCCGGTCGGGTCGGTAGCGATGGCGGAGAACTCTCTCTCGTCCTCCTTCGCGTAGTCGAACTGCTGCTGGATGACTCCATTCTCTGTAGCAATCAATTATTTGATTTGAATTTGGCACCAAAATATGAATGAAAAATAATAGTATTGACCAGTGTAGCAGATGACGCGGCGGTCGGCGCCGGCAGCCACGAGGCAGTACGCAGTGAAGGCGAGGGAGAATGCAGCGCAGGGGTGCGTGCAGATCTTGTTCTGCGGCATTCAATCAGTATGCATTTCTTCTTTTACTTAGTCACTTTTAGTAGTTATCTATATGTACAGTACCGTCGGAAAGTCTATGAACTTTTGGTTTTTCATTCATAATTTCCTTCAAAGTGGTGTATGAAAGTTAATGAAATTTTCAGGGTTGCTCTTTTGTAATAATAGATCTTCAGTAGCCGAATATTGGATTCATTGATCCACCACAAAGCGAAATAAAAATCAATAACTCAAATTACAAGGGTTGCATATTTAGACGTGCTGGATAAAATGGTTTATTTCCTTGGTATTCGGTAATTTTTTATCGGACAAATGGTTTAGCTGCATGCTAGAACATCTCTGCGATAACTTTTTGGTCTAGTCGATATTTAATCACATGTTTTTACATGCGGCCAGCCTCCAGTGCCAGATTCATGCAGTCGGCCTGAGATGCAGAAGGTTCAGGAGTACAAAATCGATCATTTACTACAATATCTATAATAATCATGATGTCCATTTATTCGGAGATGATCATTGAACTAATTCAGGCGCATACGTGATCTGTGGAAATTAGATGCTAACTATTTATGCACACTTTGGACACCGCGGTCAACTTTCGTCCGCAGTGCAAACTTGGTAAAAGTGATCTTGTGCAGGAGTCCTTATTTCAAAAACTCTCTTGCCTATCTATAACGATAGTTAATAGGTTTTTCCACGTTCAGAATCTTTATTTATTCACTGTCTTCATGAGGCCACTAGGACAGTAGATCGTTTGACGGCACCCTTGCATAGAGTGGAACGATGTATTTGACAGCTGTGTGTTTTAAAACAATCACTACATTAAACTGGCTAATTGAGATTAAAACAATTGCAGAACACTCTGATGTATAGATTATAGTGATTTTCGACTCGATCTAAAAAAGTTCGGGTTTATTTTCCTGCCTTTAAAAACACCGAACTACACTATGCCAGGAGTGCATTCAAACGATCTACTTTATCTGGTGGTCTCTTAAAGCCAGGAAAGAACTAAGGCTATCGATCATGAAGAAGGCTATTAACTATTATTTGAGATTGGTAAACCCGTTTTAGAAAATCAGACGCCCGCATAGCATCACTTTAAGTTGGTCCAGACTGCGAACGAAAGTTGTCCACAGTGGTTATAGCGTGCATAAACAGTCAACATGTAATTTCTACTGCTATAATAACGATGTGAATAAGTTCAATGATCATCTCCGAATAAATGGACATCATGATTATTATAGATATTGTAGTAAATGATCGATTTTGTCCTCTGAACCTTCTGCATCTCAGGCCGACTGCATGAATCTGGCACTGGAGGCTGGCCGCATGTAAAAACATGTGATTAAATATCGACTAGACCAAAAAGTTATCGTAGAGATGTTCTAGCATGCAGCTAAACCATTTGTCCGATTAAAACTTACCGAATACTAAGGAAATAAACCATTTTATCCAGCACTTCTAAATATGCAACCCTTGTAATTTGAGTTATTGATTTTTATTTCGCTTTGTAGTGGATCAATGAATCCAATATTCGGCTACTGAAGATCTATTATTACAAAAGAGCAACCCTGAAAATTTCATTAACTTTCATACACTTTGAAGGAAATTATGAATGAAAAACCAAAAGTTCATAGACTTTCCGACGGTACTGTATATATGTATGTAGTCTCACAATCTCGATACTCCATATTACACAAGTGCATGATAACTAATGCACCTCTATTTCATGAACAGCTGTTGCTTAAATGTTATTCGGTAAAGCGAACTTTCGGAGACTAGGGAATAAACCCTTTGCGAACCTGTGACTTGCTGCTGAAGTTGTAGATGATGACGGATCCGTCGATGTGCGCAGACGCGAACGCCGTCCGCTTTGGGCTGAACTTGTTGAGACACTTGAGAATATTTGAGAAAGCACATGCAATACTCGAGGAAAGAACGAACTTGGTGGCCAAGGCAACTACGCCGTCGTCTGTTTTGTAGAGAGAAGCGCACTTGTTCTGCTTCAGAAGGCCAACGCGCACCTGAAAAAATAAGGGTTAGAAAACTATGTAATTGTACAAACTCGATCGAAGATTTAAGTATTTTGGTACGCGAATCTTCTTTCCCTTTTTATTTCCAATTTTAAGCCTAATTAAATTGATACGTTATTCATCTCTTTATTCTACTAATGAATTCGAGATTTCATGATGCCCTTTAGCAAGAATTGTCCTTGCAGCATGGATTCTCTATTTTCCATCATTTCGCTTCCCTTCGCCGTGGCAGGCGGTCGCCCTCTCCAGCCGCCCGACTCTTTGTCTTCTTCTTTTCACTGCGGACTTCTTGATACAGAGAAGAAATCTTGCTGTGTGATTGTTGAAAAAAAAATTGATAACAATACAGAAATTTGAATCTTCCCAGAGGAAATAAAAGTTTTTTGATGTTATATTTGTCTTGAAAAAAATATTTGAGATCTATTTTATCAGATTTTTTCCTACAATGTTTGCCGTCCCGGCCAATGTCTCGCCTCGTCAGCTCTTTGGCCCATTCGATGCGCGCGAGAGCTGCGAGAATACGGTATGGCATACTGTATCATTTAGCCAGAATATATACACTCAATTTCTATAAAATAGGTAAGTTAAATTATTGTGTTTAGGCATGTCTGAACGCGCTCGGACTCCCTTCGACGGCTATCGTAGCGCGTCCACTAAAGAATCCATCAGCAAGGATTGCCTCGGGCAAAGAAGTCCTGATATTTCATTCCGCGCTGAGTCTACAATTGTGCTATCCGCTGTGACATCTTAATACGGAATGAATTGACAGTGATATGAGGAGAATGAAAGTGATGGGAAGATATACATGCATACATATATCATGTCTTTTAATATACGTCATGAAATAGACGTTAATACGATATTCCAGGCGCAGTCGTCACCGGTGGGCAACTCGGCCAGCTCTGCATCACAGGCTTTGGCGAAGTCGCCGCTACAGCTCGAGTCACCAAGTGCTGCTCCTTTTTCATCTCGTTATTGCTTCTATGCGCTCATTTAACCTTGAGAACCTATTTCTCTGTCTCTCTCTCTCTCTCTCTTCCTTATCTCCATAAGCTCTCTACCTCTCTCTTCTTTCTCTCTCCTCTTTCTCTCTCCTCTTTCTCTCTCCTCTTTCTCTCTCTCTCTCTCTCTCTCTCTCTCTCTCCTCTCCTAGAATCCACCTGGGCAGTGACACCCTCACATGTGCCCATCTTCGTGAGTCGCAAGCGTGCGGCGCAGCTTGAACGGCGCGCCAAGCGAGCTGTCGGCCCGATGATCTACCGCAAGCTGGTCTCTCATCCCTCTGCTCTCTCCTCTCTCTCCCACAATCTCTCCCTGTGCCTTCCTCTCTCCTTCAGGCCTCCTACCGCCAGCCCTGCGCAGTTTGCTCTCGCCCCCTCGATCTCTTCGGAATCGTGGTCGTCCTCGAGTGCGCCCATCTTGTGCATCTCTCTTGTCTCGATGAGATGCGAGAGAATTTCAGGTGGGCAGCTCTCTCTCTCTCTCACTCTTTCTTTCTCTCTCACTCTCTCTCTCTCTATCTCTCCTCTCTCTATCCCTTTCTCTCTCTCACTCTCTCTCTTTCTCTCTACCCACACTCTTTCCGTCGTTTATTTTTCTCATTTCAAAACGCCTTCAGGGCCTGCACGTGGTGTGCGAATCGCGTGGAGCAGCTTGGGTCGCTGCTGAAACGGACGCTGTTCGAGCAGATGCTGTACTTCGCATGTTGCATGTACACCTGGCGATGAGCCAAGTCTGTCTCGGACTGGCCGGGGATGCTCCAAGAAGGGATCTAGAAAGTGCCGAGCGCTCCCCTTCAGCACATCCAACTGTTGATTTTCCTTTGTACTTCGCTTCTACATGCGAATATAATAATTGTTGTTGGTAATAAAGCAGATTATTGAACGAAGTTTAAGTCTACATGGGTGACGAAAGGTCTGAACAGATGACAGTTTTTCATATTATGTGAACAGCACTCAGTCCCATCACGAGCAGGCTGGAGATTTCTTATGTGAGCTGTTTTTGCTCGACAAGAAAGAGGGAAGTTAAGAAAGAAAGAGTGGAAACCTTTCCATCGGCCATGCCGAGGATGACTTTATCATCGAATGGCCATTGAATGGCCGTGGTTGCCGCCGTCTGGATCAGCTTGTTCACGATCACCTTCTTTTCGTTCCTAACCATAAAGGTAAGATTGAGCACGAAAACGGATAGCGAAACAAGAATCGGCTAACCAGTCGGCGCCTGTCCGGTAGACATAGACGACGTTGTCGCTTTGGCCGACTGCCAGACAAGAGCCATCTGGTGAGAAGGACACGGCCAGCACGAGGTAGCTGCGTTTCCCGAACTTAGCGTCCAACGGCTTGGTCCCGAAGCGATCGCGCGGTTTGCCCTGCGAGCACGGTACGATAGAAATGGGCAATGAATTGTACATTCATTCAACCACACGAATGACAGGCTTGTTAAAATGTACCTGTATTTTCTATGTCGTTTGCAATTTATTTAATGTAAAATTCACGTCATGATGATTTCTGGCTAAAGAAAGGCAAAGCAGCTTAAAATATTTTAGTGATAGCAAACCTTATCGTCGAGCAATGCGATGCTCCGATCCGACATCGCAACAGCAATCTTCCGCATGCTTGGCGCGCAAGAAATCGACGGAACCGGAGCCATTTTATGCTTGAAAATTACGACTAAAAATATGTTTACAAAGCCCGTTGTAATACTCTACGAATTTAATGAATTATACCTGTGGCGGGATCAAGTTTGCGAGATATTTGAGCTTCATGATCGACGCTTTGAAGTTCTTCTCCAAAGAGAACCTATGGAAAGTGAAGAGCTAGAGGATTCTTGTCATAAAGAGCCTCAATAAATTTTGGAACGGCGACACTTTCATTCTTTAAAGTGCGCCTTGCGCGAGGAACGATGGACAGACGCGTTGCCATGGAGATTTCCGCGCGGTCGCTCTTTCCTTCTCTCTACTCTTCTCTGAACATCTTTTCCTCTACCTATTCAATCCCTATCTCTTACTTCTGATTTTTTTTCAAAACATGAACCTGATTTTCCACAATGCATATTTGTTGGCGTTACATACTTCACTCTTCAAGTGTTCATTTCCAAACCATTCACCCAATATCTTCACCTTTTATTGGCAGATCCTCAGGCTAAAACCAATCTCACCGAAAGATATCGACAAATAAGCAACCGAACGATTTTTTGGCATGTTGATGCATTATTTCTACCCGTATCTTGTTTTTATGTAATAGCAACTCGGTTGTCTTTCCTACAAAAAAAATCTCCGTTCGATTTCTCGACTTTGGGCGGCTGCAGGCGCCCGGTCTGGAAGAGGCCTCGACCATGCCAGGCACTTCCTGACCCCGGTGCGACTGTGCCTCGGTGTTTCCAACTCTTTATTTTGCAGCTAGAAATATCAAAAACGTTATCAGCTCATTGAGAGCTTTCGAATGATGTATAATATGTTGGGGTTTGCCGGACCCCGCCGAAAGACTTCCCTTGTCAGAAAAAAAATAATTCGAATCCTAGTCGATCCGTCATCTTTATGTTAAATTTAGTAACGTAATCATGGTGAAACCTTACACTTATCCTATCGAATACTTTTTCATTTACATAAATACATCATGAATACAGAAGAAACTGATAACGAATTGACTCTTATTCTGGTACTGTCTATTCCTTCCCTCACCAAAAGAGCTAAGCATGCTGAGCTGGAGTCGAAGGCGGAGTCGATCCACCTCTGGGGAGGGATCAAGAGAACCGAGGGCGAACAGAAGGGCCAGGAAGTGGGCGGACCACTCGAAACGGCGGAATGTCTAAACAGAGAGAGAGAGAGAGAGTGACAGAAGGGAGGAAGTAGAAAAGATACGGTAGACCTCAGAATGAGAAGAGTGTTCCTTCTCGAGTGTCTCCACAACTCCCAGCATCATGTTCCGTAAAGAGGACAGACGAGCGAATTGCTCGAGTGGAGATTCCGCAGGACGGGAGACTATCTAATTAATTAAAAATATATACTTTTTACATTAGACTACAAACTCAGACCTCATCAAAGATGGTCGTGTACAGCCGACTCGCCCACTACAACAAGAGTTCCACCATCTCCGCTCGCGAGATCCAGACGGCTGTCCGTCTCATCCTCCCGGGAGAGCTCGCCAAGCACGCTGTCTCCGAAGGCACTAAGGCTGTCACCAAGTACACCTCCAGTAAGTAACCTGTGAAGGTGGTGAACACCAACCCCCAGAACCCAACGGCCCTCTTTAGGGCCACAATCACATTATCCATCGCTCTAATGAAGTGTAATTATGCCTTGTATGTGCTCATGTCTGCCTGTCAAATGAGTGTTTGTGACATTCGATGAAATGATGGCCATCGCCCAGGGCGGAGTGCTCCCAAGCATCAACGCCGTCCTTAGGTGCTATGTATCTGGGGTGGCCAGCAGAAGCACCCGTCCTTCTTCCCAAGAAGACGGCAGGCGACAAGGAGTAGACTGCTTCTGCAAGTGAACTATCCAAACCCAGAACAAAACGGCCCTCTTTAGGGCCACAAACGTGTTCCCATTAAGGTATTCAATGATGGCAGTATCTTTTGAGGAAGACATTTGTGAATAAAGATGTGCATTTTGTTTTGTTATTCGTTTTTGCATTTAAGAATTACCCGAATGGCGGGTAACGTCTGACTGTTCCGTCCTTTGGTTAAGGAAGCAAACTCAGCCATTATCACAGACTTGGTTACGACAATGACATATTATTCCGCATAATGTGGGCACCACTGCATTCGTAAAGGATCGTCAGGAGGTTCTTGACAATATCGTTTCTGTAGTTAGCGCTTACAGAATTCGTCGAATTTCATGTGTACTTCAACCATACCTTGTTACAGAAACTGCTTTATTTTTTATTACATGCGGTAATACAGCAAGATTTGGAATGCAAGGAGGTCATAAATTAGTGGCGCCGCGGACTCTCAGACCTCGCCTCTCTTCATTTCCACCTAAACGGTTTAAGCCCGCAAGCAATCTGTGAGAGCAGGTTGCTTGCTCGGTGGTGAACACCAACCCCCAGAACACAACGGCCCTCTTTAGGGCCACAATCACATTATCATCGCTCTAATGAAGTATAATTATGCCTTGTACGTGCTCATGTCTGCCTGTCAAATGAGTGTTTGTGACATTCGATGAAATGAGACAGGTTCTATTGGCAAATTCTCCGGCTAAGAACAATCTCACCGAAAGATATCGACAAATTAGCAACCGAAATTTTCTGGCATGTTAATATTAAAGGTCTAAATTCACATATGTATCAACGATAGACAAGCGTACTAAACTCTTATTAGCCATAAAAAAACTAATTTTCGGAGAAAACCGTAAAGAGGCACCTGATAGCAGAATGGCACCATTCCGTCTACCACCACAAGAACGCTTGCATACAGAGAAACACAGAGAACTACTCAAATGAAGCGCCAATTCGAAAATTTCAAAGACTAACTCGGTAATCGAAATACTCGCTAACCAGCATAATGAAAGTGAAACCCTTCCAAATGATATTTAAAAGAAAGTCTAGATGAGGTAGATTCTCTTCCTTCATCCAAGCCTGATAAACGATGCATAAGTTGCGAGACGATTAAAAAGAGAATAATAACGATAACCGTTTTCTTTAAAAAAAAATTATTCGAATCCTACTCGACCTGTTATCCTTAAGTTAAATTTAGTAACGTAATCCTGGTGAAACCTAACACTAATCCAATCGAATAAATTTTCATTTACATAAATACATCATGAATAAAGAAGAAACTGATAACGAATTGACTCTTCTTCTGGTTTTGTCTATTCCTTCTTCTCCGCGAATGCAGCCACAAGCTTCTTTCTACTCTCCAGTTGCTCCTCACTCATCATGCTCAACTCGTTCGGCTTGGCCATCTAAAATAAACATTTATATTTTCAATAAAACTTATATCCCTCGAGATATTTAGAAAAATTTTGAAACGCTTTAATGGATACCTCGAAAGCGTCGCAGAAGTCACGTCTGCGTAAGACAACGTTGCGAGAGGAGCGGCTACCGCTGAAAGAACAACTTGCATGAAATGTCTTCAAGATCAGTTCTTTGATACACGATCACCCCATCCCACATCAGACTTTTATCTTCAAAGATCATACCGTAAACCATTGTCAATCCGAAGGAAGCCCGAGCTGCTGTAGGAATGAGGGCAGCAGAGTCTCGCCGCGTCTTCCACTAGACAACGAGTCCTCCACTGCAATGCTATCACAGTTAACTTGCCATTCGCAAACTGGAGCGCATTTCAAAAATACAGCATCTCTCTCTCTCTCTCTCTCTTAATCATTACCACTCACACCAACGCTTTTAGAATTAAAGATTTCTCAATAATTACTATTTTCAAAAAATTGCCACTTTTTCCTTCTGCTCTCTTTCCAACCCGTCAGCGCATCGCTGTCTAGATCTCCTTCTTTCCTTCTTCCCCCCTCCTTTCTCAAATGCTCTCTCTGTCTCTCTCTCCCTCATTCTCTCTCTCTGCCTCTCTCTCTCCCTCACTCTCTCTCTGCCTCTCTCTCTCCCTCACTCTCTCTCTCTCTCTGCCTCTCTCTCTCCCTCACTCTCTCTATGCCTCTCTCTCTCCCTCACTCTCTCTCTGCCTCTCTCTCTCTCTGCCTCTCTCTCTCCCTCACTCTCTCTCTCTGCCTCTCTCTCTCCCTCACTCTCTCTATGCCTCTCTCTCTCCCTCACTCTCTCCCTCACTCTCTCCCTCACTCTCTCTCTCTGTCTCTCTCTCCCCTCTCGCCTGCACAGTGGTTGCGATCTGCTCTGCACATCCACTCTCTACGCTGTGGATGCCTCGAATGGCAGCCTGCAGCAGAAGCCTCGCAGCAATCTGAGAGACGTGGGGCAGCGATGCAGAAGGCAGAGAACCAGCAGAACCGGATTCCGGTTCAAGCTAAAGTAGCGAGTAATGGCTACATATATTAAATAAAAGTCCATCTCAATGCACTTTATCAACTTCTCTCTTGCCACATGATCAATTCTACCTGACACCCGTCGATGAGCCTTAGGAAGAGTGTGGAGTGGAGCTCTCGTTGGCCATCCGAGAAATGGGAGGCCACGAACTCGTCAAGGTCGATAAGTCTGCGCGTGTCTCGCAGGAAAGAAGTCAGGGACAAGATGTAACTTAAAATAAATGCTTATCATTAACTTCTCTAACATTAATATTACACAAATTAATTATTAATTTTATACTCACGGTCTTGCCAGTGTGTTCCCAACACTATAAAAAACATTACCTGTCAAGCAAGGCTTCGTCCATCGATTCCCGTAACGCACTCACGTCATCGCGAATCTATAACTATCTCATGTTGTATGTCACAATAGTAAAGATTAAATAGAAATGCCTGGAATGTAAAAACAGAGGACTCAAAAGTACCTGTGGAAAGAGTGTTGCTGGGTCGAAACGCTCTGGCTGCCAACCTCCAGCGCCAGCCATGTTCCTACTAGGAGCGGGCATTCGTTCACATCAATATAATCTAGTTCTTATTTTGTCAACAATACTTTCAAGATGGAAATTTTAACCTTGATTTCCTGACTTTACGAAGGAAAAAAACTCGGTTGCGGATAAAACTTTATAATGCAGTTCAAATTCGCTCATCTAATTGTAAGCAAAAGCAAATAAATGCTATATTAATCGGTTACATAGACGGGAATAGAATACATAAAAACGAATATATAGCATTCGTGATGTATAGCACAGTTACATAATTCGTTATTTATGCCACGACTGAAATGATCCCTTGACTACAAACCCCCGATCTCGCTGTACATACATACAAGATGTTTGAGTTGGAAAGGCATGAGCAAGTAAAACGAATCTAGTAAACTAATCGAGACAACGTTACAGATTAGCCAAGATGGAATGAAAGCGACAAAGTAAGAAAGTTTAGATTGTTCTGTTGATTACAAAGTCTCACTGACGCAGTGTATTAAAACGTGTAAAATTAGGGGGAAAAGTTCGTCTTTTTCACGCCGGGACTCGTTCTCTGTTTTTGTTCATGAATATGCTCTGAGGCTTCAATGGAGGCACAAGTTTGGGACTACTCCGAGCGCCTTGGGAAAATATACTCACAATCAGCTAAAACGATGAGGCTCGAATCACGGGCCTTAAATATGAATATCCCGAATAGTACACGATTGTCTCATTGGTGCTCTTTCAATTAGCAAGGAAGCATTAATAATATTTTTAAATAGAGAATAAGCATGCTATAGCCACGAACAATTCTGAACTTATTAGTTATTCCCAGCAACCGATCCGTCCCTTTCCGGCTACTTCTTCAATGTCCATTCTAAACCCCGCTGCGAGCGACGAAGACTAGCGCGCATGCGAGGAGAAATCACGACTTTTGAATGCAAAGAAAACATAATAAGGTCCACATGTATTCCATTATGTCAATCAGACTCACTGAATTAGATAAACGGCCTCTGAAAGTTATAATGAAGTTCTACTGGCGGAAGCCGCCTGAGGGTTGATTGAGTGAGGGAAGCTGGTCGCTTTCCCCGAGCATCTTCTTGATGATCTGCACAGCCCCCGCAAAGCTGCGCCAGTAGCACTCTATCATACTCGTGCCCATCCGGTCACCCAGGAAGCTCTCCGCGTACTGCATGTTCGAGAGTAGAGACACTGGATTCGCCTGACAATCACATTAATGATCTTTATGCATTCGTTTCAAGTAACGGTTTATGGAGCTGCTTGTACCTCTGCTCGCCATAAAACCCCAGGTTATCAGATAAACTTCGGTATTTTATACGAAAAGAAGTTACAAATCTACAAAAAGGAAGTATGCAAGGAGAGGGTAAGAAGACGCGTTTACGATGGGAAAAAATACTAGTAATGGGTCAAATAAATAAATAATAGAATGAGTTAGAAGAACCTTGATGATGACGTAGATGAGAACGGGCATGAGATCGTCGGCTGCGATGGTTCCGGCTGAGGGAGTGAGTCGCAGCAGCTCCACAATGGTCTCGCACATCCGAGTCACACACGCCAGCTTGTCACGGGGAGACTGCAAGGCCAGGCATGCAACTTACAACCATTAATTAATATTAAGTCAAGCAAGTAAAGCGAAGGAAATATACACTATTCACTCATTAATATAAATTAGCTAATTTATTTCAAGGATGACTTCATTCACTTACTTCTTTAGCTACTTAAATAAACATAAAAAATTGTTGATACGGGATGTTTAAATTTCCAAACTCGAACCATAACAAAAAGGAAATTAGCATGAGAGCACTGAATAAATTCTAGAGAAAGAAGTGAAAGAAAAGTGACCTTATAGGCATTGATGACATCGATTTCTGCTTGCGCGTAGGGCCAAGGGCATTGAGAGTGCAGTTCCTGCAAGAATATCTTCATTATCTTCACAAATTAAAGAAGTGAAGAAGGTTAGAATTGGAAGAAGGTTCAACTCATAAGATGAAAATAATCAGCGAATAAATGAGTATAACGGCTGACTGGAGGAATCCGAATGAGCGGATGATTAGGCGAAAGTGTCATCGCAATTCGCGCGAGCTCGTCGTGGAACATTCTGAAGAGACATTCGCACATTTTCTTAAATATATACAAAAAATCTAAACCAAGTAATCTTTTCTATTTCTCTAAAAAAAAAGAGGCACAACGCGATATTTCGGAGTAGAAGAAAGAGTGAAGAAGAAGAAAGTAAACCAACCTGTCGCGGTAGACGTCGGCATCGCTGTTGGGGTAGAAGGCGATGTGGAAGATGCTCGCCATCAGCCATCTCTCGTAGCACTTACGAGCATATTCACGCTGCAAGAATCCAACTATATTTCCTCATTAGTTAATCACTTTTCTAGGTTATAACGCGGTAGGCATAGGCAAACAATATTACTTGATACATTGCCTAACTGCAATAAAATAAATGAAAGACAGTTGATTTTGAAACCTGTGATTCAACGGCCTCGCGCCACGAGGGATCCGCTTCAATGCTCTGCCAAAGTGCAGAGAGAGTGCGATTCAGACAATCGCTTTTCTCATCCTAAATCCCATTATTATTCTAAATTCAGATCAATACAACTGAACAGCCGAAGTGTTCTCTTCCCCACCTGCACAACCATTCTTGTAAATTCATCATGGAATCTCTGGAGCAGTTCGGAGTTCTTTCTTCTGTTCGAGATGCTCCAGCGCACGAGAACTTCCACGATGCATTCCTCTGTCAGTTTCTTCTCCCTAAATATCACTTAATCAGCAAACCTTTTATCCGGAGAAATGTGTTTTATGAAACACAAAGCCATGCATGCATATCAGATATATTGCCTAAAGTGCAAATCGCCCGGATAAATTCGAATTCCGAATACGTGCAAACCTCATGTCAGGCACAACCCTTTCACTTTCTTCGAAGCCTAACAGTTGCTCTTATTGTAAGCACTGTTAATAAACTTTTTAACATTTTGCTATAACGACATAATAGTATTTTATGCATAATAAATTAAAAACAATAAAGTTAAGTAAAAAAATTTCCTTCGAAAACTGACATCTCGACTCTGCATGCGAGTCGTTCGATCTGCTTGTTCAGTCTGAGGAGAAGAAGGCGGGACTGCTGCAGATGGAGCATATAAGCAGTGCGATGGCGGAAGTCGCCGCGCATCGAACGGAGAACCTTGCGGATACTGCAAAGGAAATCGAGGAAGCTATAACTTCACTCATTGAGAAACAGCGAGTCTTAGAAACAAACAAGATGAAAAAATGTCGTCAATAATACATTGTTGAACTTTCGAAAAGTTTACAATACCGTTGCAGGGAATATGTATGATAGAAATTACATAATTGACGTGAATCACGGTGGGTCAAGGTGAGCTTTGAAAAAAATTTAGTGTGGCTTTGGCGCAAATAGGTGATTCTGAGGAAAACTCGACTACTGTACAAGCTGCACTAAATTAGATATCAATTAGAAGTGTAATTAGATATCAATTAGAAGTGACACGTACGCCTTGGCATTGTTATCGAAGACTTGAAGACAGCGAATGGCCTCGCGGAGACGAGCGGCCTTCTTCGTCTCGCGAGAGCTGATCGCCTCCGCCAGCAGAAGCTGAACACTTTATTATCATTAACAATTATGAACAACCCAAGTATTCTTATGCAGCGTTGAAGATAAAGATGTGGTAGTTTTTGATGATAACAACTAACCTTAAGAAGTGCAAAGAGTTGATCTCTGACGGTTTCGTCCGAGGAGACCCTGAATAAGCCGGGGAATATTATTTTTTTTAATATATGAAGATGAGGAGAGAGGACATGCGATTAGATGATTCTAGTTCATCTCTCACACTATTCAGAGTTAGTTAGCATCTCACTGGAATGAGGGGAGACCTTCGTGAATTTTGGCCAAGAGCTACCTAAACACTGATAGGGAAAAGATTAGAAAACCTTGGCTGCCCATTGGCGTCTTGATCGCCTGTTGCATCGACTAAGCCCGCATCTCCACGGGCAGCCAGGGCAGAGGGAGGGAGATTCACTTCACTCAGCACCACGCGCAGCTTGTGCTTCGCATCCATAAAGGCCTGTTGGGAAAAAGGATTTAAGAAAGATGCTGAAAGAGCAAAAGAAAGAGGTAGAGAGAGAACGAGAGAGAGAGAGAGAGAGTGTGTGTGTGAGAGAGAGCGAGTGAGAGATAGGAACCATAAGAGATAATACTACAAAATCCATGAAAAAGAAAGAATTCGTCAGTTAGGCGAAGAATATAACGAAAAGATCGACCAAGAGAAACTCGAATAGGAAACACGAATCTCAAAACGCGAATACGAATTAACCTGGCACTGCGTGACGTTTTCTGGAGTGTAATACGGCTTCCCATCGCAAGCGTTCGCTGCTGCATCGGCCATTGCCTTTAATGAACAATAAAGTTAAATCGGATCTATGAAATAGAGAACGGTAGCATAATTAATTGGAGAAGAAAAAAAAGACTAAATCCAAAATCGCCACCATCAAAGCGGCAAACGGCGAAGCATCAATTCTACACTATGATAACATACTAAACGAAACTCCTAAATCGTGGAAGATAAATTCATAACAAGGAATGGAGAGGACGGTTTTGTATACACGTTAAAAACAATGCTAAGAATGAAACATTTCCTCCTTAGTTACAAAATGTGAAACTAAGATATACGATAATAAATAATTGATCGACCTGAAGAGTATGCGGCTGGGGCGGCTGATTCGGGGAGGGCTGAGAGATGTCGTCGACATGGATGGAGGGCTGCTGCTGCGGCAGGAGGCCGGAAAGGGGCTGCTCGCTTGGCCGGGCCGCGTACTTCGCGAGGATGTCGTCCGGAGAGACATCTATGATACAGTCATGTAAAAAAGTAAAAAGATTGCTTGCAAATGATTAACAAGTAAATAGAATTTTTTTTACAAATCTTATTACATTTTTCTTGATCATCTTCCAATTTATTTTCTTAAAATGACTGTAAAATCTCTTTCTAAACTAACTGTCAAGGTTGTTGCTTGACTGGCTCTCGGAGATTCCTCTGCCAGGAGGATGAATGCCTCCGGCAGTGCCAGTGGCCTTGTGAAGGTCTGCGATGGTTGCAGACTGGCGGAGGAGAGAAGAGGGGGGCATGCGGGGAGAGGAGGACGAAGAGGAGACGGCAGTGAACGCAGAGGCGCCCCCGCCACGGCGGAACTTCTCACCGATACGATCACCCACCTCAAGCAGAGAGTGTTCTGAGGGAGAGAGCGCCAGAGAGAACGAGAAGAAATAAAGCTTAACAAGGCAAATACAGAAAGGCAATCAAATGAAGTAGAACTGGTTTTGCGACGCTGGTTTTTACGTGAACAATATTTCTCTGCAATGTCATATGAATGGAAAACTTTCCAACAAATGCAGGCGATATAATGAATCCACGAACGGTTCACAAGGTAGAAAGAAACCTTCATGAAGAGAGCGATTCCGCGGCGCTTCGCCTCGTTCAGTGAATCGCTGATGTCCTGGCCGCTGCCAATTTCGTGGCGTTCTACAAAGTATTTGGTTCATTTCCTCCTTTCTGTTAGTTCCTTTTATTTAAATATATACTGACTTTCATAAACATATATATATATATATATATATATATATATATATATATTTATTTATTTATTTAAGAGATTACAAATATCATATAGCAAAAGACCATTAGAAGTGAATCGCTGGTAGATTTGCTGCTCGGCTTGGCGAGAACTGCACGGCTGCTCCTCGTTCTGAGAGGCGTCGTCCTCCGGGAGGGCTTCTGTCTTCTAAAATACAATGGTGGAGACAGTTCGAAGATAACTTTCAAGCCTCTAACTGAAAGATTAAGCTATTACCAGAGACACGCGTCTGACTACGGCAGTCTGCTTCTTCTCTGCGGAGTCAGCAGCTGTTGAATCGTCTCTGAACTTTCAGAGTATTTACAGACTGAAGATATCAATAAAAAATTATTTTTAAAAAAACATATCTCTGTTTCCCCACCTCCCAAACTCGCTGTCACTCTTAGAATAGAATGAGCTTCCGCTACTTTGGCGGCGTAAGCGAGGCACCTAAAATTACAACCTCAATAAGCTTAATAATACTTTTTTTCAACTGAAGTGAATAAAACGATGAAAAATATACGACGTAGGAAGTTTCAAAAGTAAAACAAAATCAATCAACAAACGCCATTCTCTTTCTAGGAGCTTCTACAGAATACAACGAAACTTCAAAAAATGACTTCATCAGGCGCTTCATTGGGTCCAGCGCCTGCCCGCAGAACACCGCCTGCGCCTGGCGCCGAGGTGTTCGCAGCAGGAGGCGCGGTGGTGACGGCGGCGGACGCTGGAGTCGGGTCGTTGATGATTCCGCCGCGGTGGTCAGCGCCGTTGCGGCTTCCCTGGGAAACGTTAATTTCCTTTCGCTTTTAATACTAAAAAAAAGACTTTTGGACTTAAAATAGAATTAAAGTGCTTGAACCTCGTTGCGATCCGCTTCCGAGTCGCTTGCAATTGCATCCAGTGACCACGTGTCGCTGCGGTCCTCGGCGCCTATTCAATCAGTATATTACTAATAATAATAAAAATCCTGCCTATTTAATAATTCTTCTTCTTTCCTCTTTATCTTTCTGCTCTCCTAATCTTTCCTCTCTCGCTTTCAAATCCCAAATGGCCCTTATCCTTTCTCTCCATTCACTTTCCTTCACTGGCTCTATTGTAACTCTCCCTGCCATCTGAACCCACCTGCCATGCTCCCACTCCTTGTTGTCAGTCGTGATGCCCGCTGCTGCGCTCCGGTCGGCCCTCCTCCGTTTAGAAACTGGTCAGGTGGAACTGCCTGCAATTGTAGGGAATCACTCAAGACATAACCATTATTGGAAAGCCAAAATAGGTAAGGCAGACAATACAAGGGAGTATTCCAAGCGAAAAGTAGGATACCAATTAATCAGAACTGATCGATTAACAACAACATTCATACACCTCTTCAGAATCACTGACCTGCAGCTGATTCTGGTTAAGTGGTGGCGCATGGGCAACCGGATGTGGCAGAAGTGGAAGTAATTGTGCGGGATTGCCCGAGGCAGCCTGGGAAGTTGGCAGTTAGGGAAGGCAGCGTATTAAATTTCATGCTTTAACCCTATTAATCCTAAAGTAAATAGTGTCTACTGAACCACACACCAGATGTCCTCCATGAGGGGGTGCCAGTCCGACTTGCTGCTGGAGAAGATGGTGTGGAAGGAGAGCCGCAGCCGTCGGCCCTTCGTTGTCTGAAGCCACGACGTCGGTTGACCAGCTGTCGGACAGCAAAGAACGCTGGTCATCACCTAAAAACCCCTCTCCATCACATCAATTATTTCCTTAAAACGCATATCAACACTGCTCTTAACTAAACAAATGGGAAATTGTGCTGGGTGTCTCATTTTCTCTCTGCATAATGTAATGACTTCTTGACATTTTAAATTGCTTCACGCTTGATCAAAGAATACTAAAAAAATAGGAGCACAGATTGAATTCCACTTACGATATGGCCGATTGTTGCCTAGGCTGAACTTGCCAAACTTCTCCTCGAGTCCTTCTGCGTTCTGCTTGCGGACCGTGACTGGCAACGGCGGAAGCGCCTGCAATCATTCGAAAGAAAGGGAGAAATAGAATTCCGATTAAATTTTGGTGTCCTGCCAAACCTGTCTCGCAGCGACATCAACACTGCCTCCGGGTACTGTAGACGAGGGGCCCCCTGCAGGCACGCTGTTCTCTTCTTGAGCTGATTGGCTGCAATAGCAAAACATCCATGTCGCATCATTAACATTTCTTCTTACATGCCTAGTTTGTTTTCTAATTCAAAAAGTGGATGCAACAACATTCTCAGAAGCACCAAGCGATAGATATTGCGGGAAAAAAATGGAGCGGAAAATCAGCCATTCACAATCAGGCTTTCAAGTAGTGCTAACAAATCAAAAAATAAAACTAATGATAAATGATGACTGCTGGCACCTGAGCGGAGTCTCCCGCCCACTGAGCGAAGGAGTGCCCCTTCCACTCATCATCTCAGACACGTTGTCTGGCAGAGTCGAAGCTCCGTCCTCATCCATTAGCAGCATCCTCAAAAAGAAAGGTTACATATGCATTCCAATCGGACTCTCTGCCACACGGTGAACACGCACTGATATCATGATTGATTACTCACCGTTCATCATGTTCTCGTTGGTCTTCAATGGAAGAAGCAATGCTCGTCGCCTCCTCCTCCTCTTCTCCCTCATCTCCCGTGTCGCTTCCATTCTCCGTGTACTCCGATGGCGCTGATGATCCAACTGCAACTCAAATCTCCTTCATATCCAATCATCAAAAGTGTTACTTTATCGAATCGGGCGAGAGAGAGAGAGAGAGAGAGAGAGAGAGAGAGAGAGAAAGAGAAAGCTAGAGCCCGAGAACCGACTTCCACAGCTGGCATTCTCTTCCAGGAATCGAGTTCTCTTTTCTCCCGTGGCTTCTGCTTCCTTTTGCCTCCGTTCCTTCCTTGCGTTTGCCAAGAACACTTCTTCTTTCTGCATGCCGATCTAAAAAGTTTACATAAGTATGATAAATTATAAAAATTTGATAGTAGTTTAATTGTCACAAAAAATTACAGGACTAATAAAGCCCTATCAGGAAAATATGTAAAATCATGCGAAGAATAAACAAAGAATCGAAGATAACCTCTTTGACTGGATCGATGATGTCAAAGATGATAACATCGAACATTTCAATGTAGAGACCGTTCTCGGAGCAGCCGTTGCTGTCAGTAAGATCCATTGATTTTAGTCCCTGAAACGACCGAAATGTTATGTTCAAACTGAAGAAATGCAATGTTACTGCAAAATTTCAGGTGTTTTCCAGGGAAACAGCCAATTTCGCGAATAAACAGCGAAAAATCAAATCTCTGAATCCAACCTTTAACGACGAAGCTGAAGAAGATCCAGAAAGAGGAAGCGAGGGAGTTGGTGCAAAGCGCCCCTTTCCAACTGAAAGCATCACAACTTTTTGTGTTCTTGGCGAACTATTCGTTTCACATACAATCCTTTTCCTACCTTTCTGTGCCAGATTACTGAGCTTGTTGGCAGTCCTGGCAACAGCGGCAGGAGAGAGATGCTGTCTTCCCCTCTCTCCGCCTGCTGCCTCTGCTCCCTGAGTCGGAGTCGAGAATGGAGTTGGCGGGAGTCGACGCACGAGTCGAGTCAGCTCTTTCTTCACGGCGGCGTCCGTAATGGAAGAAGAGCCGGCGCCTTGCACTGCGGCCACCTTGAAACAAGCTGTATTACATACTGCTCATATCCATTTACTAATGGTCTAATTTTTTTCAATATTTTATCGAAAGCATCTTCGTATTAATAGTGACTATTATTCTCATATAATTACCTCAAAGGATTTCTGAAACTATCACCAGGACCAACAGCAAAGACAATGTTGGTTTTTTTACTCTATCGTGCTATCAATAAAAAATATTAGAATCGCGAGAAAACACAGGAAGCAAACTCACAATTGAATTGACGTCAGCCAATGAGCCCATGAAGTGAGTCCTCTTGAAGAAGTCATCTCGGGCCTCGGGCAGCTCATCCAGTGGAGGAACAACCATCGCGAGCACCATTCCCACCACGTCTATTATCGGGCTCTGCAAAAACGTCAATTCAAACAGCAGGGGAGGAACAACAAGAGACAAAGGAAGGAAGAAAAGAAAGAGAGAGAGAGAAAGAAAGAGATAGAGATAGGAGAATGAAAGATAGAGAATTAAAAATAAATAATTTGAAGAACAAATTGAGGATTCTAGCTATAGTTTAGAAAAACTGTAAAATAAAGACCACAAAACTGATATAGCCCATGAAATAAATCCTCACTTCCGCGAACTGGGCGGCAAAGTAGGCGAGTGGAGATCCTCTGGCTGGCGGTTCGTGGCGGGAGATGGCGAGGGTCTGGAGGATCTGGCCAATCTGCATGAGATTGTGACGAGCTATCGTTGACAGGGGAGTGTCCGAGAGAACGCCCACCTCAAGAACACTCTTTGCTAATATACCTTTCGATTACATTTGCTTTTTTATTCCATTTTATATCGCTGGGTCTATCCATACAAATATTTTTCAACATAAACAAGTGTTGAATAAGGACACACTAAAACTTTGCTAATAAAAAAGAGGAGGATTACCGTGTCTGGCTTGGCAATGGCCGTGCAAATGAGATTGGTGACGAGGAGATCCGTACAGATCAGGGAAGCCTGCAACATGTAAAGGTCTCTTCCATCCGGCTCTATTCTGGTTTCTTCTAATTGTAAATAATTGCTGGAGCAGCATCCCATTTTCCAAATAAGAAATCACTGGCTTTATTAAATAACAGAGAGAAAAAAGAAAAGGTACAAAACCTGCGGAGGATTAACGTTCTTCCTTTCAATGAGCGCAGTGTGAAGTCGCTTGATCAGCCAGACAAGACCAGGAGGGAGGCAGTGGAGGGAGTCGCAGATGCCTGTAAACATCTAGTAGACACGACGGCAAAGAGAGAGAGGGAGAGAGAGAGAGAAAGAGAGAGAGAGAAAGAGAGAGAGAGAGAGTGAGAGGGAGAGGGAGACAGAGACAACGATACCGAGCTGAAGAGTATAGAAGACCACTGACTCTTGATGAATGAATGGGTGAGGAGTACAAGCTTCTCGACGATGTCATTGCGATGCGCGTTGAGTCTCTTCAGATACTCTTTGCTGTTTGGATCCGTCCCAAAGCGTCGCTCTCTCTCCGCAGAAGTCAGTCGTTGAGGAGACTGAACACATTCTTCTTCATTATGACCCACTAACTGAACTATCTCTCCCAACAACGCTAAAACCTGCATAATAGTTGTTCCACCAACACCACAATATTCCGTTATTTAACATCGTCAGTCCTAATTTTGACGGCATGACACCCTTTATCGAAAAAAGACCACAACCTTCTGCGGGTCAATGTCGAGAAAAATGCTGTCCTGGCAGAGAACTTCCATAACCGGTTGGTGTAATGACGCCGTCAGAAAGACCTTCAAGTGGTAATATTCTTTTTGATCAACACTATTGCTCTTATTGATATGTCAATAGAGAGTCAGCGTTAAACTTTAGTAAACAATTATTTAAAATGCACTCTTTTAAATCACACCATTCAAGAAATTAAAAGCAAAGCTCTGTCGATCTTTGATAACTTGAGTGTTTTTGGTTGCGAGACTAATGGTAAGTATTTATAATTGCGACATCTTATACACGCATAACGTGATCTTGGACCTAAATAAAGTGGAGTTACCTTGGCTGAGAAAAGGCCTTCTGTGAACAGCTTGTAGAGTCGAGGAAATGCGGCTCGTCCACGAAGAAGCACGTTGCGAGGCTCGCACTGGCCGGCTAGGCCATGATCCACCAGTTCTCCCAAGACCTTCAGTTATATTTGATATATCAACTATATAGCAAATAACTATATCACATACTACCTGCAATTACTGCATAATCAAATTGTTACGAAAACGTTGAAGTCTTGAACTTCCTGACTCGAAGCACGGCAACTTCATCAGCAGGGAAGACGCAATGGCCGTAGACAAGAGAGAAGAGAGCGCGAGGGAGGTCAGAGACGTATGGCGAACCCTTTAATGTCTTTGCTTTATCGTATAATTCCAATTTATACAGCTCTAATCATATACTACGATATTTTCTTAAAAAGAAGGCAAATTTCGTTGAAATTCAAGCTCTTAATCACATCTACCTGGTGTTGTTCAACTGAAACGAGCAGTTCAGCGACGCTTTTAGGGGATGAATAGAGAAGTCTCAGAACAGCCTCGACTGTTGAGTGATGTTGCGGAAGCCGGGTCCAGGCCTGGCATATGTATGTATGTAGCAAATCACTTATGAATGACAGGTGAGACTTTGAGCGAGAGAAGGAAATAATGAAAATAGAAGGAAGGAATGAAATATAAACCTTTTCAACTTTGGCAGCGTCAATGGTTGAGAGGATGGCGAATGCATTGTCTGGCTGTACATTCGGATGAGAGCGGAGAAGGCCTTCGAGGGTCCACTCAAACATTATTCTTCAACGTTTAAATGCTACTAGAGATTTAAAATACTGCGAGGTCGAAAGCTGTTCAATATTCCTCACATGACAACACTGCCCAGGTCTAAAGTACTCTATGCCCCTCGACCCACCTGGTATAGCCGGGTGTTCCATGTGAGCAGCCCCAGCTTCTCCATCCTCTCGCCCATCTCGGCGTGCAGTGCTGAGACTGCGTTCTGCTCGTTAACAACCTGAAACATTCGTCGAAGTTAACAGTTTTCCAGCTATTTACTCCAAGTATGGCCGATAATCAATCAAGGTTTGGATATATCGAGCAGGTTTGGTGACAATTTTAATGCTTTCATTCATTCATCATCAGTCATCTAAAAAAAAGAACTTTTGCACAAGCTTTGTCCAACAATAAGTGACAATGTTTTCATGTTCGAATCTCCCTAACCATGAGCTTCTCAGAGCGCAGCCGCTCGCACAGCAGCCACACGCCGGCCGCATCCATGGCCGCGTCTCAATCATCAATCATCAGAAGATTGAGAAGACAAAGAGAGCAATGAAGCAGGAAAGTACAACAGAGGAATGCTTATAGTCAGAACAATAACCAGAAGCATTTCATAAAATGATGGAAGGAAGAATTGGAAACTGAAAGATGTTGTCGAATACTATGAACACAACAGCGAGAAAAGAGAACGGGAAAGGAAAGAAACATTACTGGGAAGCGAGAACATATAATAAGAAATCCAATGGCAAACAAATATGAAGGTAGAAGCGAGCACTGAACTCATTTAATAAGGCATTTAATACACCGATTTCAAGAGATTCTTTATTTAGCAGCATTAATGATCTTACAGAGTAATAAAGGATAAAATTCGCACTTCAATTACCACATCTTCACAAGTTGGTTTGTTCCATTCGCACGTGCATTTACGCACTCGAGAATAAACAAAGGGAAGGTAACAAAAGTGAGGGCAGAGAGAACAGCGGCACGGGGAACGAGAGGTATACAGAGAAGGGAAGCAAAAGGCAGATATCAAAGAATTCCCACGCATACATTAGATCGACTTATAGGTAAGCATATAAAAGGTGAATTTCAAATAATATTTTCCGTAGAAGTAATTTGGACGCTGATTCCTCAGACAACACAGTATGGACTTATCTAAAGCAGAAAGGCGAAAAGAAGCATAAATACACTCCAATAACGGGATGCGAACAGAATATGTATTTTTCATCTTAATGTTACGTTTCTATAGAAGAAAGTAACTCATCTCGGCAAGTCGAATGTGATTCAGCAAGAACCCGGAGAGCGCACACAAGTCATATACCGAAAAATGGGAACAGAAGAGTACAAGTCGACTCACAAAGCTACCGTATCCCTTTCACTCGACTTTGCCTACGGTACTCCGAATATAACGAGAAACAAGAGAAAGAAGTGGATATGTCCCAAAAAAGAGTTTTCGGGTAAAGGCTAACGGAGCAAGTCTACGAATAAAATACAAGATGTGAATAGAACAAGAACATAAATTCTCCCTAGATATCGAAATAAATAATTTAAAAAAATACATGACAACTAGTAAAAGAAAGATGGTTTCCATCTGAATAAAAGTGATGTGACTAGTAATTACTTAAGTTCAACGTGAAGCATCTCATGCTTGGTGAATCGGGCCTCTTTGAGTGTCTGGTCGGAGCTGCTCTCGAGATGGAATTCCCGCTTGGGGAAGGCCATGACCAGCGAGTGATCCGCTGCAGAGAGACCCATGCCGGAGATGAAGATGAACAGAGCCTTCAATACAAAACAACTACAATTTCATAACAACAATCACATGCAACCGGTAATTTTTGTATAAATGGTTAAATCCCGAAATTTAGAAGCCCGTAATGGCAATGGAACTCCTAAATTTTGGGGTTATTGGGTACCTTAATAGTTGTGTTCTCCGTGGCGTCAACGGTGTGCCGCGTGCCATCAGGGAACTTCAGGAGTACCTAAAGTAGAATGAAAAGTAACAGTCCATACAATAAAATAAATATTGAATTGACGGTACCTTGACAGGACTGCCACTCGGCACAATGTGCTTGAGATACTCGTCCTTGTCTACAATGCGCATATTCTCTGCTTCTTCACGAAGAGGGCCATCCACTTCTGAAATCCTTCTTTCGCAATAAGAGGAAACAAAGATTACGCCCTGTCCTGTAGAAATAAAAAAAAATATCAGTTACCCCTGAAACACAAGAAACAGAGCTGCGAACAACTCTTCGCGAGAAGGCAGTGCCAGAGTTGATCAAAATTAAGTAGGTATTATTATTCTTGTTTAATTAACCGTCAGACTCGCTGAATCGGAACTTCTTCGATTTGCTCTGGTCATCAGACGATGATGACCCTTCTCCGTTCTGGCGCCTCTTCCGAACTGAACGGACATCTTCGCCCTGTCGAGAAAGCACAATGTCTAACGATCATATGAATTTTTATAATCGTAAATTGAACATTTTGTCCAAATACAACATTTAAGGCTAATCATTAGCGTACTGTTGGTAATAATGAACGGAATCCAAAATTTGAATAAACACATCTAGTTCTTATTCTACTGTCAAACAAAAGAATCATATAAACAGCGAATATTCTCCACAAACCTTGGCCTGATCAGGCACTGGCTGTTCTTCCACCATTGGGGCAGCATCACCAACAAAGGCACGGTCACGGGCCGCGTAATCAGGGAAGTCGTCGATGAATCGGGACACTAAAACATTCAGCAATCAATAAGAACGTGTGAAGAAGATATAGAGAGAGATAAATAGAGAGAGAGAGAGAGGAAGAAAGAGAGAAAGGGAAAGAAGGAAAACTAACAGCTATCACAGAGCGAGAGCGGATCCTGTGTTTTAAGCGGCACGGAGTGAACCTTCTCTCCAGTCCTTGGGTCGACGATGAAGATGGCAGGGAACTTGTTGATTTCGTAGTAGCTCTTGATCCGTGCGCCGTCCGCCGCGTCTTCGTATCCCTGAAGAAAGCGGCTGGCTGGTCAGAGATTCAAACAATCATACAATACCGCGGTTTTATTCAATTCAAGATAAATACAATGAACCCGACATACAGTACATCAAGAATTGTTTGCAACATTACTTCCAGCTCTGTTAGTTAAATCAATATTCTAGACTCACAAGAAAGGCTTAGACTTTTCTCTCCGACCTGCCAGAACAGGAAGTTTGCGCGGACCATTTCCTTCACGGACACATTAGACCAGACATCTCTGTTCAGTGTCTGGGATGCGAACTCTGTCATGTCTTGAATGTTCACCAGGAGCCAGAGACCTCGCGCCTGCGCCTCATTGCGAGCCTGAACGCATAATATATCATTAATAACAAATAACTGCTAAATAAAATATTTCCTGTTTTCTCAAAGCAGCTGAAAATTCAGCTCAAATTAATCTTAATTTGGATTCATAGACTTATAAAGAAGAGGAAAAACAAAGATCCCGAACCGCTTCCCATTCTGCATCGAAGATGAGATCAACGGGGGGCATGAAGAGGGCGTGAAGAGAACGAACCGAACCGTTCTGAGAGGTGCCGACTCGACCAGCACGCATGCTAGCCTCTTGTTCTCCTGAGTAGTGAGAGAAAGCGTTTTTTTTCAACAGAGAAGAAGAATCATTCATTGATACAACCATGCATGCGCTTGTCCAACCAATCTTCATGGCCATTACGAACTGCTTACTAAAGGTTTCATCCAAAGCTTCTCTTTTAACTCAGATTCACAATTTTAAATGTAGTTTTAGAATGGATAATAAGGAAATCACATAAGAAGGACGGCTAAGACTGACGTGCAACTGCGCGGAAATCTCTCGTGTCACTGAAGACAGATCCTCCGTTCCTAAGACCTCCTCTGGTTCCTGAAGAACTCCAACAAGTTAGAATACATTTCCGTTGGACGGGAAAGCCAATTGAAAGGTTAACGTTTTATCAATCATGTCGTTACTTCGATTAATCTCTTCAGAAATCCCCGCGTACACCGTAGTACCTACCGCATTGCTGCTCGAATGTTTGCGAGATGATGGGGCCGCTGTGGAACTGCATTGGAGCGCGGACCGTGTCATCCTCATGCATAGCGCCATTCTTGTGGGATGCTGATTGTGAGCCTCCGGAAGATGAGGAAGAAGCGGGCGGAATCTCTAGAATAGTTCTCGTCTTCATCATTTAACTTCTGCATTTACTCCCTTCAAGTACTTAAGGGTGGATTAAACAATAGTTTCTGAGATCAATTAAAATCTGTCGACGAACGATTTTGCCGGAAAAATGAACAACTTTGCATACAAGAAGAAATGAAACAATCAAATGAACTGACCATCTTCGTCATCATCGCTGACCATGCACACATCAACTGCTCGCGAAGAGCTTTGACCATTCGAAGTCTTTGATCTGCCATTCGTCGCTAAAATAAAGCACCGGAATAGAATGAATAATCAAAATGAACCAAAAATAGCTCCAATTTGAAGCGTAAAAAAGATCGACAACGGTACAGGGCATGTACCAACAAACGATCATCAAACAAACTAGGTCAGTGTTGAAATATTAGTGGACCGTGAAGTCATTGAAAAAGAATAAGAGGAAAAAGTCATCACGTTTATTACGTCGCTTTGGCTGTTCGTCGTCGGCAGCACGCGCATAGAAAAGATCAACGGCAGTCGGGAGATCATACGCGCATGCCTCGAGGTACTGCTCTACTTCGATGTCGTTAGTAGAGCCTGTAACAGACTATCATTCATGGCCATTAGCACATTTGGGGAAACAACTCTTGATCTCATGGCCCAACTGCATACATTGAAAACTGGAATGACTGGATAACCTGTGATCGACTTGAAGCTGTCGAATAGTTCCTCCTTGTTCATTGCGATCGCCTCGGCCTCCTCGGGAAGATCCAGATCGCTAAATTAGTTAGCGAAAGCATCAACAACCAGGACAAAACAACAAGTAACATAAACAAAGCGGTGGTGGAACAATTTCAACGGGAAAAGAGCAGCCGGCTTAGATGAGGACAACAACCTGAACAGTCCACGCAAAACTGGTCCTCCTAGATGAAAACAACATTCCGGCCAGCTATTTTATTTTCATATTGTACCAAAACTTGAAAACATAAACACTGTTTTGAATTTCATAGGGTTCTAGAAGGCCACTTCGTCATAAAATAATCGAATAGAAGGAACCTTTTAATAACAAAGAGAAATTCTATAACTTTTCTATTACTCACGAAGCTCACGAGTCGTTAATGGTGAAAATAATATATATGATTGTGTAAATTCATCACGTGAGCGTAGGTGGAATTTATGGACCTAAAATTCAATCCTTTAAATAACTATAGGAAATTTTCTACGCATATTACACTACGCATCTCCAGTAGGATAAAACGATTCAAGCAGATAATTTTAGAAAAAAAATTGAAAACTATACAAAGTTTTTTGTGTAATATCGAACGAGTAGTAGGAAGCGCAGTTTTACAGCTCTTTCTCCCCAATTATTTAGAAAGCATCATATTTGGTGTTCTCTAAGAAAAGTAACGTGCGTAGTCACATTATTGAAACGTTGCGAAGTCGCCAGTTTTTGAAGAATTTTATTCTGGAAGTTGAAGTGTAGTGTCTTTTCTACTACTGTTTTAAAGAACTCCTAGGAATCATGGGCGTGTTCTAGCAGTCTTAGGTTACGGTTGCAAGCAACCGACCATTTGAATGATATTTTTGTGTACCAAAGAATTTATCTATATAGGTGTATTGGAAAAAAAGCTCTTTCCTTCGCAGAACTGGGTTATCCATGGACGATGCGAAACAAATCTTATTCATCAACCATCATTTGCCAGCGAATGAGCAGCAACTGGTCGACAAGTTCGTTCTCTAAACTCTTTTTCACAAGACACCGGATCCACTGAAGGAGTGAACCCTGTCGAAAAGAAATGATGCACTTGTTTCGCGAAGAGTTCTCCGCATTCGCGAGTTTCTTGTAGTTGAAAAAAAGAGAAACGTTTAACATGGACGAAATAGGGTAAACTTCAACTTTGGCAGGTTTTCTTCTTTTACATATAGCTCACAGGAACAATAATTTTGAATTCCATAATTCATTGTCCCTTTTCTTCGCAGATGTCAAGAAGTGGCAGTTCGAGTGAACACACACGCTCCTTCGATTGGTCGCGCTCTTTCCAGACTCGATTTCGATGATATCGCTGATCTCGTTGTCGGGCCGGGTTTCTTGGGCTTTCTGTTCAAGGTGAGTAGGGAGCGGCTATTCTATTTAATCCTCTTTTCTTTCACTTATTCTACAGTTTATTATTAATTTCTTGGTTTTCTGTTCCGATGTTGCTGTTTTTTATTAGTCTCGGTCATCCAGTTATGATTTCAAGAAAGAATCGTCAATTTGTTATGTTTTATTGTTTTTATAGCTCTCGCTGAAGTTCGTAAATTATGCCCTGACATTGCAGAATGGCCGAGTGGCCCGCTTGCCCTTCCACATGTCGGTGATCTCGCCCCCTTCCTCCTCTCCTGCCGCTCTTCCCCCGCCCCCTCCGCCCCAGCAACCGACTACTCGTGCTTCTCCTGCCGCCAATGCATCCTGTCAGCCATCAATCGATATTTTAACTAAATTTTCTCTTGAATACTAATGATTTTCTAGGCTTCCAAAGAAGAAGAATCATTTTTCTTCCAGAAAATTGTGCTGTGATGAAAATTCGAGTTATTTAGGATCGAAAAAGAAGTAAAGATACAGAAGTGTTGAGTAACTTGCTGCATTTGTCCATTTAGCGGCCAGCTCAGCCATTGCTCGAACAGCCAAGTTCCGTCGTGTCATGCTTGCAACTACTTCGAGACGTGCGGATCGTGCCGGGGTTATTGTGGACAGGTCGGGAATTGCGACATTGGAGATTACGTTGCCATTCTAGTATGCAGGAGACTATAGATGCTTATATTAAGTTTATGGCAGGATAAGTGGGGATTCATTTTGGATTGGACCTTTTCAAATACACGACATTGGAGGAAAGTCGACTAGAGGATTGCCATAAATCATAATGGTAGTTATGCGTTTTGAGTCTGGGATTGAGATAGTCGTGTCGCTATTAGAACAGAAGTCATTTTATTAATACTGTTGCATCAATTATATTGGAAAGTAAAAAGATATTTGTTTCAGCCTGCGTCGCCCTCTTGTGCCCGCGGCTGCTGTTCCCGAGGATCTCATTGTGCAAGCGCAGGTGATCACTTTCATAAATACTGTTTAATGCATGTAAACAAAATAACTTTTGAAATGACAACTAATGGGTTTTGTAAGAGTTTTATTTTAATATAAATCTGAGCCTGGTGTGAGAAAGTCACGTTCAATAAATACGCCTTTATTGGCAGGTTGTTCTGCAAGGCCGACCGCGAGAGCAGATTGTCCGCGAGCTGCAGAGAACGAACCTCAATGTGAATGAAGCCGTCAACAACTTGCTCAGCCGAGATGACGACGAAGGTCTGAGCTTATCAACTGTACAATGCATAATGGTTGTCCACGACAAGGTCCCGCTAGGAATCACCACTGCAAATAATCATTCCTAACGAGAGCAGCCCTCGTGGATTTGCCAAGCATATTCACGAGAACCAGCAAGATATTTTTTAACGATATTATTCACTAGTCTTATTGCGTTTTCCCTTGTTATTGGCTAGTTTGATAGAAGTTTAAAACCTCTCGCAATTGAAATGAGTGTTATTTATCTCGTATAAAAGGAAGTAATATTTCAGAAGAAGGGTCAGATGGCGGAGGCGCGAGCGAGGTGTGTCTGCCGGAGGAGTTGCTGTCTCTCCTGGATGCCTCCCACGGTAGTCTCCTCGACTCGGATGCTCTCTACGCAGGGGCAGACACTTTCGAGTACTTGCTGGGGAGCAGCCGTGAGAGACGCCGCGGTGCTGAGAAGGGTTCGTTCCGTTCTTTACTCACTCAATCCTTCTCATCTCAACATCATCTTGCTGATGGTATTTAGAAAAAGCATGTTTTCATTCGTAATGGTGACGTTGTTGCGAGATAGAACGTATTTCAACCATTTGGCAATTTTTTTACTTTAAGAAAAGGAAAAGAATGGTCGCTCGAGTGGCAACGGAGGACGCGGAACAGAGGATGAATCGACCGAAAACACAGTTCGCCGGTAAGCTATGGCCACGAAGAAGGCAACTTTGTATACTAAACACTGAACATTGGTGAATGCCAAATGTTATTATTGTTGTTTAGCAACGCATAATCTAGTAGTTAAAAAGTAGAGATATATACTTGTTGTCCATTTAGTTATGACGTCTGCCCGAACCAGGAGCTCCAGTACTGGGACTGCGAGCGGAAGATGGCACAGAATGAACTCAGCGAGGGATATTCCCAGTCCGTTCTAGGCTTCTATATTCATGATAAGGAAATCACGAGCAGTTTTTTTTAGTGTAGCGGTCACTTTGATGAAATTGTCCTTGAATTTATTTGCACAAACTATCGAGAGCTGGTGAAATTGCAGATTCACGAAGATCGCTACGACGAACAGCGAGCTGCTTGCACTGGGAGCGGATGGTCGTCTCTATGGCTGGGAATGGACTCGAGAAGAGACTCCTTCTCCCGATCCGCATCCAATCAATCAGAGCATTGGTGCTCTTGAAGGTGGCAAATAGAGTTGAACATTTTTAAAGAAACAAAATTTGTATGTCCTTTTATTATTTTTTGGCATTCATTCTCGCGAGATTAAGGCGTTTGAAATAGTTGCAAAGATGCGTCTTTACAGCCGAGGAAAGAGTCGTTGACCTCGCCGCGTGCAGCCAGCGAGTAGCAGTGTTGACATCGAAGAATCGATTCGCTACCTGGATCGATCACATCGCAGTCGGAGAGAGACTCTGCCAGGTATGGTTGGACTGGCTGGCTATTCACTTTGCATTCAAAGTGAAATGCTGCGAAGAATTATATCATCCTGAAGAAAAACTCATTCTATATAGGCCAGCAGTAAAATATATATGAAAACAAACCGCGATTAGCCTTTCCGGGTTGAGAATGAGTGATCAATGAAATTCTATGAATTGTGGGGGTTCACGGCAATGTATGGGGTAAGTAGGAAATAACAGCGGACATGGAGGTAAACAACGTAAAAGTTGGTGTTAAGTAAGGCTCTTTCCAGGCTCTTCTCTGCCCTCTCTACCGCCTGCCACTCTCACCAGATGAGGAGGTCATTCAGCTGCTTGTCAGCAACCAATTCGCTGCAGTTCGACTCTCAACCAACAACTTCTTCTGGTGGTAAGGAAGGCTTTTAACTTATTCAAACAGAACCTCCTTTTACTGTAACTGGCAAGTCTCTGAGTAAACAGGGAATGAATAGAGAATCCTTCTTCTTTAGCGGACTTTACCCAACTACGGAACGGCGTCGAATGTTCGAGAAGGCGCGGAGTAAGATGAGGAAACATGTCACCTTTGACACCAACGAGATTGTCGAGGGATCTGAGGTGCGATGTTGACCACGATAGTTATGCCAGCTGACGTTAAATTGTCTTGTAATGCATGAGAGAGATATTTAGAGTGTTTATCTACCACCACCTCATTATTGCATTTTTAACTTGAATTAGCCTGTATGCATCTATTTTATGTATGTAGGCTCTCAAGCTTCTGACAATTAGTGCCTTATGATTATATAATACATAACAAAATGAGTTAAACTGTTTTCTAAGGTTCGTATGAAGAGCGGCCCGATCTATGCAATTGGATGTGTCGCTGTCAATCTCACTGGACGATCTCCGATGGTTAGCTATATTTAGTGAGGATCTGTTGTCGTCTGCCCTTGGCAATAAGTGTGGATATATCTCTGGATATATCTGAATGAAAGGGTTCCAAAAGTGTTGGCATATGTTTCAGGTGAACCATGTTACAGTCATTCGGATTTTCATCTTAAAAAGTATATTTGAAGATCTTATGTAGCAATTTTTTCCATTTGTTTAACGGATGAAGAGTTACCGTCATCTTAAGTGAGGTTTCAACAAGAACTTCCAGGTGGGAGTGCTGATGGAGCAGGCGTGGTCGTTGTCTGAGGTCTGCCGCTTCCGCGTCCTCGAGCCGGCCTTGTACGACGGAGACCTCCCTCCTGCGCCTCCAGAAGATGCAGCAATGGAAGGGGAAGACGCGTCTGGTGAAGCAACATTGGGCAATCTCCTACGTATGATAGAAATTAGATGTTGTCATCTAAACAATCCCTATTCTTAAATGCGCCAGTCGCAGGGTTTTTTTCTGGATCAGTGCTTCAGAAGAAAGTAACGTAAATTATTTACAGCAGTCGGAAGTCGTAAACGCGCAGCAGCACGAGATGTCTTCAATGACTCGCCAACACCACAACGAGAGGAGCCCTGGCCGGTTCGTTTTTGTTCCGTGATATTGTGCGCTAGAAAGCTGAAAATAAGCTAGGAATTCATCGTCTCTACATCATACTTCATAAAGCTGTTGTACTGCTTCAGATTTCTGAGATAATCTTCATCCACGAGGAAACCCAGAGTGATACCGCCGTCGTCAAAATCGTTAGTTTGATTTGGCTGATATTTTTATCATGATTGAAATAGTGTAATATTAGAATTGGTCCCTATTCAGGTTGACGGCAGCCACTGCGCCATTGAATATCAGAAACCAGCGCCCTCCCCAACCGACATATTCCGAACCTCGTTCAGTGCACGCCTCGCCAAGAATGGCGACAGGCCAACGCAGAAGGTATACTGTATAAAAGTCCCGTATTTGCAGTGTATAAGAACAAAGTCCCCTTTTTGTGAATATTTTATGAGTCAATGGCTGAAAAGTCTTATTTACATCATTTTTAAACCGTTCCTTCAGATGAGACTTATTCGCAAGGACGAGCTAACAGTCATAACCCCGAGGCTGAAGCATGCCAGAAGCCCGCAGTGCTTCAAAGTTGGTCTTACATTCGTTTTTATGTATTTATTTTTATTGGAAAAAAAACGTATGGATTGTATTCTCTTATACTTCAGGTGGAACCTGCTCGCTTCGCTACTCCATCAAACTTCATCAATAAAAAGATCATATCTGCTGTGGCTGACTCGCATGGTTCGTTTGTTTTTGAAAGATTGTCTAAACTGTTTGAACAAAAAGTTGTCGGTTTACTACTACCACATACAATTCAGCTAAACATTGTAAATTGTACTTGTAGCGCTGCGTCTTCTGACAGAGCGCCGCAACTCGTCTGGCCAGTTGGTGGCGAATCTGCTGCGCCTCTCTGTCGGAGGGAAGCTGCACTCCAGCCACCTCCTCCCTCTTCATGCTCCCGCTCTCCACGACGGACCCGCTGAGCCCTGCCTTGTCAACTATGGCGATGTTTGTCGGGGAAACTAATTAGTCCCTTTGTAAACACTGGCAAAACAACATAATAAATGTCTGCCGTTTACTAGTGACGTATTTCAGGAAGTTTGGTTTAGAGTTTAAAATTTTTTTCTGATGTTTTGCTCCATTTATGTTTTCACCACTCTATCTCCTTTCTCTCTTCTCTCTTCTCTATTCTCTATTCTCTATTATCTCATCTATATTCTCTCATCTATTCTCTCTTCTCTATTCTCTCTTCTCTATTCTCTCTTCTCACTGTCTCTCCCCTCTCCTTCTCTGTCCTCTCTCTCCCTCTCTTTCTCTGTCCTCTATCTTCTTCTCCTCTCCAGGATGCGATCTTGCTGCTCCGAGATGCATCGGGAGGCTTCCAGCCCCTTCTGCGTGACGCTGCGACTGGCTTCCGGTCACCGATATTCCTTCAGTTGCGAGTGCCTCGTTCCTCTGCTCTTGGTGTCTTTCCTATTGCGGAGAAGGTTTGATCTTCCAATAATATTTTAGAATGTTAGGTTTAAGCAGTAATCCATCGAGATATGGTTGGTACCTTCTGTTCTTCACGGACACTTTATTCTATTTTGCCAGGCCTGTACAGTGAACTATATTACCTACTTTATATATAGGACAGAGCGACTTCTTCAAATCCGAAAGCTCACCGTGAAGCTGTCATTGTTGCCCTGACTTGCACCGAACCAAACACCCTTTCAAAGCGCCTTCCTTCGCTAATCCAGGTAGAGGAGAGAGAAAGTTAGAAGTGGTGTTAGAATTTAGAAGCAGAGAGAAAGAGGTGTTCAATTACTTCTTTTGCAGACTGTGATGTATGCAGATGTCTCCGCCGCGAAACAGATCTTGGACAAACTTCAGGCCGAAGGAGGTATTCTTTAATTCTTTCTGTATAGCCAAACTTGCAATTTTGCCTGCGCTTCATGAATAATAGGCAAATGCTTTTTAGCTTTAAAAAAAGTGGCATTTAATGGATTCGCAGAATTGGTGACAGGATATTATATAGGTCGTCTCAGGAGATTGTTAAAAAAATTTTGCTTATATATTTGTTGACAATAATCGCCCATTCTGTTCTTCTGTTCTCAGATGCCTGCGTGATGCGCCGCGAGATCGCTGAATCGAGAGCGGATGGAGCACGCAACATTCTTCATGTGGCCATCATGAACTCGTTCGCACTCACCAACAGAAACGAGGCTGATGTGGAGTCGCCCGGGGCAGGGCTTTCTGCAGATGGTTAGAGAAGCGAGAGAGAGATTGAGAGACAGAGAGAGAGAGAGAGAAGGAAAGTGTGAGCGATTCACGTAAGAATAGGAGGTTAACCCTTTCCAGAAACAGTCATGGCCCGCGAGCACGTTCGGAACCTCGACCAGCGATGGCAGCGAATGCTCAGGTATGCAATTTTTCCCGTAATTATGACTCGTCTACTTGCCAAAACACGTTTAATTTAACGGAATTTAGCAAAAGGTAAGAATTGTTTTTAGATCTTCAACTCGTGCCGCTGCGAGCGAAGGTTCAACTACCAGCATTGCTGGAAGTGTTTCTGGGAGCGATCACATTGGTTTGACTTCTTCTTTTTATTGTTTACGGTTTACGGATCGTTAATATTCTTTGTTATATGTAATAAATGTGTCGTTCAAAAAATGTCGCATTTCATTATCGTTGCCGCTGAAACAGATGAACTTATATGTAATGTTTAGTGGACGATCAAATGCTCGGAATCGTGAAACGCGAAGTTGAGGAAGCGGATGAAACTTGTTAGTTTGCTCTCCATTTTCTCATTCTCGTTTCTCTCTATCTCGCTCTTGTTTATTTAAAACTTTAAAACATATTTTGAGTTGTATGCGCTCCTTATGCAGTTTATTTTAAGTAGTCGGATCCTTTGCAGCTCTTTTGGTGAAGGCGAATCCAGTGGAGAATCCGAAGACTCGCCAGCTGAATTCGATCGAGATGACAAAACTGCTTGTAACACATCCAGCATGCCAGGTACTATCAATAATACTTGGGTTTTGGGTCCTCCGTCTCCTGTGGTAACTTTAAGAGATTAAAAATAGTTATTGCAAATGGTGATATACAGAAGAAAGTTGTGACTAGCAGTATCCCCTGGTTACAGGAGTACGTGTCCTCTCTGCTGGCTCACCGCGACCTCTCCGGCCTGACTCCCTTCCAGTGTGCAGTGAACGTCAGGGCGTACTCGGCAGCCCGCGCTCTCTTCAGTGCCATCTGTGCCACGGCTGAGCAGAAGACAGCTCCAGGAACTGCGGAAGTGGTTGGTGTCGGCAGAGAGAAAATGAGATGTAGCATTGTAGACTTCATGACTGTTGTTAATTTATAGAAGTGATCATTAAGCTAGCGATCTGACCACCGGAAGCGGTCATTAAATTTACTAGATTGCTAAATCTCACTAACTGTTGCCTCCCCAATTCGCTTCTCCATTGCAGACTTGGCCAGTGATGCAACAGTTCGTCTTCCCTCTCGGTTCCCGTCCGGATGACAATCCTCTTTTCGTTCTCTGCTACAACGACACATGCTCATTTACATGGACTGGAGACGAGCACATCAATCAAGTATGTTGCAGTCCATATATATGAATACTTCCTACTCTACTAAATAGGTATTTGTACAAGCAATTAAAAAAAATATATTTTATATGAATAACATGTCAACTTATGCTTTGATAATTCCAGGACATTTTCGAGTGCCGAACATGCGGACTCGTTGGGTCGTTGTGCTGCTGCACCGAGTGTGCATTCACGTGTCATCGGTTGGTAATTTAAAAATTTTTATATATGTTTCCCTCTAAAATTAAGTAATATGAGTAATTTTTGCAGTAACCATGACTGCAAGCTGAAGAAGACCAGTCCGACGGCATACTGCGATTGCTGGGAGAAGTGCTCATGCCACGCACTGGCATGTTTTTCCTTCTAGTAAAAAAATTTAAGTGTTCGAAGCTTCTACCCCATGCATAGTAAATCATACATAGTACACACCGAAATTATTTAGCCTCCCTTAAAATCCTAACAAAATACTGGTCTTGAGACGAATAGCCGCGTTGATGATTTTTTTAAACCTTTATTTCATACCGTTTTACCTCGATCGTGGTGTTGTTGTTGAGGCTTTTGAAAAATATATATAAACTTTAAAGCAGCCGTGAATTAATGAATTGAAGGTGGCGGGTAACCAGCAAGCGCGCGAGGCACTGCTGGTGTCACTCCTTGCTCGCTGCCCCCTCTACAAGCACACCAACAGCAGAGGAGACCATGTCGCTCTCTTCCTGGCGCGCACCATTGCCAGGCAGACCAATGAACAGGCCAATCACAGGTTAGCCAGTGGGAGGCTAGAGAGAGGTAGATGGTAAGGCAGAGGGAGCGAGATACCTTCCATTGCAGCCGCCGCACTCGTCGCCTTCCCACTGAGCGCCATCTCCTTGAGGCTGCGATGGATGGAGGAGGAGGAGGCGGCCGGCAGCAGCCGGGCGTGGGCGGAGCCGCTCCTACCGTACCCGAACACAATCTCGAGCCACCCAGGTCTAACAATGCTTCACTACATGCTTTTACAACTAAGTATTAGATCAGATATGAACGGGTATAATATCATTGTTTCAATTAGAATTAATCATGCTTACGAGTTAGTGCCAAGCGAACAGAAATGGGAATGGATAATTTGAGATTCGCCCAACCGGCACTCGTGCACTGTCTGCAGCAGTGGACAGTGGTGAAGAGCATTGCCATGCTGGGAGTCCGCCATCTGGCACCGTATGTTTTATTATTTTTTTATTAATAAGAGAAAAATTTTCAACCTGATTCATTCTTAAACGATGCCAAGTACAACCTATTTCAACCGGGAAAAATGTGTTGAATTTTAGGGAGCAGCAAGTGACCGAAGATATCTTCCTCTTCAACGCACAGAGTGGTTCCACTCAGATTGACAAGTTCATGTTCACGCTCTTCAGCAAGTGTCCTGAAAAGGTTAGAAAGCCGCTTTTTAGAATCTTTTGGGTTCTTTCGACAAGCTTATTTTGTGAAAGAATTTTTTAACATATTTGGTTCAGGTGATCGAAGAACTGCTCAACATTCTCAGCAAGGCTTTGCGAGAGGCGGAATCCAGCGGAGATCAGAATCGAAAAAGAGAGGTTAACTTTCACGGAATCTTTTTTCTGTACGAATGCGTTGATTAGTTAATTAATTAATTAACTAATTAATTCATACATCAAATAATGTTTAAGGTATCTTCGGTGCTGGCCCGCTTCCTTCGCTCGGTGGCACGGCTGTATCTTATCTCCGTCGTTCTTTCTCCCATGGCTGCTTCTGCTGCCATCTCTGGAGAATCCCGTCAGTAATACACTTGTGCAGAGTGCTAGGGGGAATTTTTGGGTGATCGTTGCTGGAATTCTACTTGTTGATCTCTTATCATTTCAGGTCTCGCACCCATCCAGGAGAAGGTTCGGTCATCTCTCAACTTTGCTGGGATATTCTCCATTCTTCGCCGCGATGTTGGGAGTGGACGTGAGAACAAACACAAAGCGTCAGTGTCATTTAAACACACAGTTGTGTCTTCTTTCTTTTTGTTTTCTTACACTGACTAAAACATGAATAACAAGTAGCAATCCTGGAGTAAAATGCAAGAAATAAAACTAGTTGCTACAGGATGTCTGCCCTGATCGTGCGAATCCGCGCGTTCCTCCTGCACTTCGCTGGCCCCGGCGCCCACGAGATCTCTCAGATGGCTGATGCTCTCAGTGCGCCCGTCCGCAATGGAATCTGCCGTCCCATCATTCATCTCCAGCATGCGCACGGCAGCAATGCTGACAACACTGACGTCAGCCTTTCTCGATCTCTAGCCCCTCCCCTCTTCAAGTTCTTATTAGCTCCCGCTCACCTGGTTGTGAAGTTGCTGACTGCTTTATATCCAATGGCTATCCACTAGTATGTCACCTGCGGAGAGTTTCTTTTCTAATAACTCATATATCTTTGTAGGTGATCGAGAAGTATCTGAACAGCGAAGTTGACCTAACATCGCTAATTGGCTGTGGAGTAGTGACAGCGACGAGTGCATTCGGCAGCTCAGGAGTCAGGGACGACAGCTACGGAAGACGACGACGCAGGGTTTCTGAGCTTTTCCTTTTAAGGGGTTAAATAATATAGTAGATGGATTAAGCAGCCGAAACATGACGAGTTGAAGTATATATATACTTATTAACAATAAGTGCACCTTAACTCTTGAATTAGCAGATGGGAAGTCGACGTGAAACGGAGCGAGATGATCCTTCTGCTGCTGCGCCCCCAGCTGCAGCCGAGGATAGGGAATCACGCGAGAACTGGGAGAGTGAAGGCAGCGAGTCAGACAGTGAAGGTCATTATTTCTTATTCTTCTTACAATTAGTTCAAAGTAGGCCATTTTGCATTGAACATGGTGTTTATCAATTTTTGCAGCTCTCAGTAACAGGGAATTTGAGAGCCCGACCGAACAGGGCTGGCTAGTAGATAGAGAATTCAGGGTGGGGCAGGTTGAAATCTGAGTTTCTCTTAAAATGTTCGCCAAAACGTGGTGGGTTATGACTGTGAGGAGCTCCAAAATCAGGGTGGATCAGTCAATTCGACATTACCACTTTAACCCTGAAAAGAAGATTGCTACTTGCAGTGGACGTGCCATCAGCCCGTCGCTACACCAGCCAGAACTCAGTCCATGAACAGGCTCCCCTAATCGATCGACCCAGCACAGGTTTCTTGAATTCCTGACAATGTAGCAGTTCTTCTTTTACTACATCTCCTCGCTTTTCAATAGTCGATTAAGAATAGGTTGATCATGTACTAGTTGGCGTATCTAGTTTTCATAATGAGATGAATTAGTCAAATATTGATTGGAAAAGCTTCAGTTCCCCGCGGCCGACAAACTGCTCGCCGCACCCTCCCTCCCGACTCGGACCGGGGCAACGACGACGATGACCTCAGCTCTGATCCCGAGGATGATGTTAGTTTTGTATTCAATTATCATTTCATTAATTATTAATAACATGATGAAGACTACAAAGATATTCTTAAAATGTTTGCAGGACGACGATAGCAGCCGTGAACGGGGAGTCATCACTGTGGAGGATGGAGAGGATGAGGACGATGAAGATGAGGAGGAGGAGGAGCACGACGATATCGACGAGGATGATGATCCTGGTACTATCATTTTCGATATTTTCTAACTCACCTTCTCTATCTCTCTCTTTCTTTCTGTATGTCTATTTATTTCTCTATCCCTCGCACTTCGCGTAGTCCTTTCCCCCTTTTATGCGCCATGTTTTAGATGGCATCTACGACAACTCGGAAGGTGATGCTGACGTCACCATGAATAGCGGAAGGGACGCGGATCTGGAAGGTGAGAAATGGTGTAACAGAGTGAAAAGCTGAGAAAGAACGAGAGATGACGTGGAGAGGAGAGAACTCTTCACTTGCCTGCAGGGGAAATGGCGTCTGCACGTGTCCGGGACGGCGGTGAAGTGGAGGACAACGAGCCCTTCTCGCCCTCCTCTCCGAATTATGCCATTTCGGACGAAGAAGAAAGTAAGTTACTTCACAGTTTTTTTTTATTTTATGGCCAAATCATTTTAATTTTGAAAAAAAAAACAAGTGGGATTCTTATTTCATGGAACACAATAATACAATATTTATTTTCCTTGTTATTTGCCGACTTTAATTGAAAACATCGTAGGAAACGATGGCCGCGACGAGCAGAAGGATGGCGAAGAGGACGATGAAGTGGCAGTTGTGGCGCAGGGAGGAGAAGCGTCCACGGGACGGGTCGGTGGAGCTGAAAGAGAAGCACCGCCAACTTCAGAAGCTGCCCCGCCCTCTGTCTCTGTCTCGAACCTTCCACCGGAAGAGTTTGAGAACGCTGTGGATGAGGTCAGAGGAGCATTTGATCCACATTTGCTGTTTTGCCTTCCTCTCTTTCCTCTGAAGTATTAATGTACGTTTTAATCGTTTAGTTAAATAATATTATTGAATATTATGGTTGTACAAGGTGGCAGATTAGAGAAGAAGAAAGTAGTTAACAATTATTAACAAATCACATCATTCTAACAGGAGAGCACCCGGGACGCGGTTCACTCTGGCTCTTCGGCTGCTTCTTCGATCCCCGTGATCTCTGGCGGCGCCCTGTCTGCGACTGGCGCCTCTGCCGCGAGTGACTCGTCTGGCGCGGCGCCAACTTCAGCGTCGGCACCCTCTGCCGGCGTCGAGGCAGCAGCGGTGGCGTTGGCGGAAGACATCGCCGGCTCGGCCGCCCGCAATCGCATCTGGCGCGAGAGTGGAGGAGGAGCCGCGCGAACGAGGAGGTACGGCGCGGTCTACTCCGATAATTTTTGGTACCTTTTATGAAGCATAGCTTGCGCTGGCTAGAGTAGAAGAAGCACTCTGCCAGGCAGGAGGAGACTAGAGATCACCAGGTATGGCCTTCGCCATTATCAGCTGGTTTACAATTCGTTATAAAACTATTGACATGGATTTTGCTGACAAGAGAAATGGGGATATTAGATCATTGTCTTGCAGGGTTGACCTGCCTGTTATAAGACCTGCTGGCTCAAGCAGTGGCAATGCAGAAGACGGAATCCGAGTGGTCGAGCGGAGAAGCACAACTTCGAGTGGACTGGGTACGATAATCGATCACTTCTCTCTCTCTCTCTCTCTCTCTCCTCTCTTGCTATCTGTGTCTCCCTCACTGCCTCTCTCACTGTACACTCATTTATCCTCCTCCAGGTGGCAGTGGCTACACTGGCTGGGCCCTCCGTCGGGTGACAAGCCATCAAGAGGGCGGCAGTGGAGGAGGAAGTGGAAGTACCATTAACTGGGGCAGCACTGGAAGTGCAGCCGCTCGAGCAAGGAGGGAGGGTCAGTGAGGGAGAGCTGAGAATGGGAGAGAGAGAGCTCGGAGGGAGGGAGAACAGATAAAGTGTGTGTGTGAGAGAGAGAGACAGACAGAGAGAGAGAGAGAGCCAGGAGGAGGGTCAGTGGAGAGGCAGGTGGAGGGTCAGTGAAGGAGAACAGAGAAAGGGATAGTGAGAGAGCCAGGAGGGAGGGTCAGTGAGGGAGAACAGAGAAAGAGAGAGAAAGCCAGGAGGGAGGGTCAGTGAGGGAGAGTAGAGAAAGGGAGAGAGAGTGAGAAAGAAAGAAAGAAAATTCTGGCCTCACTTCATAACGATGCGTTGCAATGTTTTGGAGCATTTTATTTTTATTTTTTAATGGAATGGATTGTTTAGAAATGGCTTCGGTGACATACACTGCTTCTTCTTCCGGAAATAACAACGAAACCGTGGCGAGCTCAACCGGTATTTAATTTTTTTTCCTTTCTGCTTAGCTTAGCTTAATTTCTCTGTTTCAGGCACGAACTCACAGCCTCCAGGAGGCAGTGGTGGAGCGACCATCATAGACCCGCCAAGTGCTCGTCTGGCAGAACGAGTCTCCCCTCCCCAGAGAGAAGACGAGACTCCGACACAGTCCAAGGTACGGTAGCACTGGAATCTTCCGCGGTGTCGATGCTGAAGCGAATATTTAGGCATCAGTTCAACTTGCAACTGCTTTCGTCTTCGCCGTTCGCCTCTTGGATGATCTGTTGTCCGCCGCAGTTGAGGATTCCGAGAAACCCATTTCAGTGGTGAGCAAGCTGATTTTGAGTATTCTCGCTGATTTATTCTTTCTGGATTTAAGAATGGCGAAGTGACAAGTAAAAAAGAGTCATTGAAACTTCACAATGACTTGTTCTGTCTGATTACTCATAACAATTTGTTCCGATTCAGTTTGAATCTGTGACCTCGGTCATCAAGTGCCCTCCAATGAAGAAGGAGAAATGGGGTCTTCTGCTGGTTAGCACTTTTCTCTATGATCTTCTTTTTTCTTTCGATTTCGGAATTCTGGAATCTCTTTTTATATCTATTATCCCGAAGTAAGATTCCTTTCGTCTTAAAAGGTGAACTTTCTTTCAGTGCGCTGTAATTGAGCGGCTGCAGCCGACTTGGCGTTGGCTGGAGGTTGTTCTGGATCGCGCTGAGGCACAGCTGAAATACGGTTTGATTAAGGCTTATATTTCTGAATTTTTCTTCTATTCGCATTTAAAGGATCAAATGATAAAGAGCGTATCTAGGCAATGCGGTGATGGGAGTCTGCGGACAGCAAGTGTGTGGCGCCGGAGGAAATGGGGGCGGCCGCGAAAAGGAGTATGGCTCCAGGCGGAAGTCATCTTCGCGCTCTGGCGGCGCCGGATTCCAGCGCCCAGGCGGCAGTGGCGGCGGACTCTTTGTTCCGCGTTACTTTAATGCCACCGATGCAGCACCATCGTCTGGAAGCACAAGAGCTGGTTAGCGAGGATATATTAATGGAAAAAGTACTTGTAATTCTTCAGATTGAATAATTTCTTGCTTTCATTACCCAATCGTTGATTTTCCTACCAGATAATAAGTTATTGAGAGAGGGATGAAGTTGGTTCAGTGACAAGTGAGAAGACTGCATTTAAGGCTTGACAAGTGAGAAGACTGCATTTAAGGCTATGACGACTCACCGGCTTTCGGACTTCACCCACACTTGGCAACTTCGATGGTGGCCCCGGCTGGGCCGCGCAGGGACGCGTTCGTCTTCCTCTTCAACACCCTCCGCTGCCACTCCGGGGAATCGGGCGATGATCTGCCGGCTATCGACTTTGATCTGCTCAAAGTAAGTGGTTTCTTTGAAGGGTATAATTAACTTTCTTTATTTTGGAAGAAAGAAAGTTTGGCGCACTAGACAGCTAGACGGTTTGAATTTTATCTCCAAGCCAAATTGGCAAGCACAGAGTGAACACAAGAGATTGCATTATTGTAATGAACTGGGGAAAATAATGGTAAAATGAACGTGTTGCAGCCGGTGGCCGTTCTCGCCGATGCGTATCTCTTCTACATTGGAATGCTGGCACGCTTCAACAAGAGCGACGAGGTGCGGGAGATAACATTCATTTTTGTTTCTAGTTTCGTGTTTCCATGCATAGTTTTGCCTTCTTTGTAGGCAACAACATCCGAAGACTTTAAATACGTCGCTCCGATTCGTCGTTTCTATCAGGTACACTTGTCAATTATATTGTTAATAACTTCCATGGCACATTTAAATTACAATGCTTGCTTTTCCTAATTGCCTCCCATTTGAATGGCTTACCTTTCCCCGCCATTTTAAGCGCTCTAATTCGGTGTCCTACCCGGGGATGACTTTCGCCGATGCCTACGACACCCTTTCGACCCCGGTCTACGGGAACCTTCCACTCGTGGAGAAACCACATCTCCTCACTCCTGCTGGTTGGTTATTCTATATTTATAAAGACAATTCTCAGCTGGTCATAAATGGTTAGAGTAGCTTGTTGAAAGGACGATACGATTATATTTTGCAAAGGAGACATCGGTGGAAGATAAAAATTAAACTATCGATGTTCTTGAACTAAATGGATATTTCTTCAGCTGAAAAGGAAACAATCTTCGGAGTTCCTCCCTCTTCTCGCACTGCAGAGCAGCATAGAAAGGTTTGAAGATAGTAGTAGCATTCACTTTAACTTTTTTAAATTGAGAACGTGTATAGCGAGTAAATAGTTTCTCTAGGAAGAAAAAATAGCTTCTCGGGAAGAATAAATTACTTTCTCGTGGAAGAAAAAAAACGTTCTCGAACGGAGACGAATAGTGCTTGTTTTCCAGCTGGCATCGGAGCATGGCCAAGCAGACCCCGCCCACCAGTCACTCTCTCTGCGGCCAGCCAACTTTGAGGATGTGGTCATGGAACAGGAAGAAACAGCGGAGAAGGCCGGCTGCAGCAATGCAGGCATGCTTCTTTTATATTTGATATTTTTTTCTCGATATCTATCTCTTTCACTTTCTCACCTTACATCGCTGCTCTGTATTGTGTTCTCGGCAGTACTTCACTTTTTTTTTCAATTTTAGATACTGGTGATCCGATGGACTCTTCAAATGACGTTGTTATTGTTTCTCCTGACGGTTTCGAGGAGTTCACCCTCGAGCAAGTTCAAGAGTTCTTTGCCAAGTGCGTTCACTAGAAATTCTTTTTTTCATTCAGAATTCTATTATTAATCTTCTACCCAATCATAGTTTGTACTTCCTAAGATTGCATATTTGACAGAAGCCGCCACAACCCGCTTCGCAAGCTCTTCGGTCGATGGCGCTTCATCCTGCAGCTCATAGCTAAGGTTTCTTATCCTCCGTTCTTTTCATCAGGGAAATCTTCTTTGCTCTTTATTTTAACCCCTTTATTAGTTTTGTTATTTGTGACGATATTATGACAATTCCTCTGGGACTCACGTAGCAGACCCTTCTTTTCTTTCACTAACCTCTTTCTCTGCAGGACATGCATACTGACATCCTGGCGGCTCTGGGTGGAGACTCGGCCGAGTCAACTCTCCTTTCCGAGCTCGGTGGCTTCCAACTTAGACAAAGCGTCTTCCGTCGCAAGGTACATTATTGTTTGTATTCCGCATCACTGTAACCTTACTTAGTTGTATCAACTTTCCAACTTTTACAGGTGGAAAAGTTCCGCTCGTCCCTAACTAAGGACGTCTCCCTCGATGTAAGTCTAAAAGCCTTTCTAATCTGTGGTTGTTGTTGCAGTTGTTGTTGGTATTCTTGGGATGAATAAAATGTATGCAGGTCTGGTTAGCATTTGTTTCTTCTCAGGTCCACCGCGAGCCGGCCACTCTCGTGCGGGACATGTGCTTCCAGCTGAACAAGCAGCACATGAGAAGAATAGCACAGAATGGAGCGAGCGGAGGGGGCGGAGCCAGTGGAGGAGGAGGCAGTCGGTCAGGGGGGCCAGCAGGGGCAGCTGAGAGAATCCCGCCACTCGCTTCTGGAAAGGTCAGGCAAAACTTGCAATACATTTGTGTCCACTTTTGTTCACTCAGGCAAGCTGGTTGCTTTGGTCAACCGCCTATTTTCTTGTGAAACTAACATTGTTGTTATCTCTCACTCCTCTCGCTTTCCTCTTCCAGGTCAAAGTTCGTTTCGAAGATGAGCCAGGCGAGGGGACGGGCGTGGCCCGCTCCTTCTACACGGCCCTGGCAGAGGCTCTGCAGTCCCTGAAGTCCTTCCCTTTCAACGAGTTCGGATGGGCCGCTCCTAATGACGACTGGATGTTCGGGGGGCTAGCGGGGATGCTGTCGGGGGCCGGTTCAGGTATTCTTTCTCTGCTTTCCTCGGCTCGACTTCCCTCCACACTCTTTCCACTCTTTATAAGTTCCCACTGCTCCTCATCTCTAACCCTCTTCCCTTCTTCCAGGAAGCCTCTCTGCCGATCGCGTCTTGTCCTCCAACCGACGTCATCCTGTACGCGGAGCTCACAGCGCAGGCCGTGAAATGTTCCAACAGAGGAGGAAGTCGGGGTTCGTTTTCGGCCAGGAGGCTTCTGTTGAATGCAAAAAAAGGCTTAAATAATTAAACATATTTAGGGTATGGTGGAAGAATACCTGGAATATGTCCTTTGTTCAATGCTTCAATTTGTACTTTTTACTCGAATCAATTCGCTAAATTTGCTGATAATTTCTGTTACTATTAAATTTTATGTTTATAATTGTCATTATATTTATTATATGGTCCCCACTTGTAGCCGCCGTCTTCCAATCAGCTTTATGAACCTCCCGTACACTCCCGCGAACATGCAAGCGGCTGAGGCTCTCGTCGATGCGGGTGACCCGATCCTCGAGGTGATTTTCTCTCTCTCTCCCTCTCTCTCTCTCTCCCCCCCCCCTCTCTCTCTCTCAGTCTCAATTCATCTCACTCTCACTCTCTCCATCTCTCTCTCTCTCATGCCTATTTCCTGCTTTCAGGACGTTGAGATGGCCTCCCGAGTGAACGCGTCGATGTCTCAAGCTCATGCGGCGGCCGCAGTGGCTGCAGCCGCGAGCGGAGGAGGAATTGCGGCCGGCGGACAACAGGCGCCAACGCACCCTCCGCAGGCTGAAGAATACCCGCCAAGCAGACTCCCTTCTAGCATACTCGACCGCATCTACATCAAGTTAGAGAGAATGACTGATTGAGAGAGGGAGAGAGAGAGAGAGAGAGAGAGAGAGAGAGAGAGAGAAGTGGAGCTAAGCGAGAAATGAAGAACACAAGTCATATATTGCTATTCTCTCTTTCTCTCTTTGTCTCTTTCTCTCCCTCCTTCCAGAGTTCGCACTCTTCAACCGACTGCCGCGGCCCGAATCACAGGAATGCTGAGTGACCTTCCGATTGCTGCTGCAGTCATGCTTCTCCAGAATCAGGACACTTTCAAGTGTGTATCTTCCTTTCAATTGTATTGTTCATGAAGAATATCTTAAATGAGTATCTATCTCATCGTTATGCCCACATTGAATGCCGATATTCGTTTCTCTTGCTTTCCTTGAATTGCACACCTTCTCAGAGGCTACGTTTCGGATGCAGTCGATCTGATGGTGAACAACGGCGCTGCTTCCGATCTCCAGCTTCTACGAGCCAATGACGATACCGAGAAGCTCTTCGACAAGACCGATGGTGCATTTGATAATGATAATTATAATTCCTTTATCGTTACTATTAAGAAGTAATTAATTGAGTACTGTAATAATTAGCTAGCTAATACTTACCGTCCTCCTAAGCAGACTCGAACGCAGCGCCGGGCGAGCCGGACGACGCTCCGCTATTCTGGCGGACCTCCAAGCGAGGCTTCTACTCCCCCGTCCCCGGCCGACTCTCTCCCATGCGACTCAACGCTTTCCGCAACATTGGACGGTCGGTTTACCTGAAGTTTCTTACTTTTCATTCTATAACAATATCCTTGAAGCGCCCAAGCTTGGTTTTCCGCATAGATATAAATACAATTGGGGAGCTTATTGTATGAATCTAAAAGAATATTTGGCTAAAGATCAACATGACTTTTAGCGTGATCGGCCTGTGCTTATCACAGTCGGAGATCTTCCCAATCCGTCTCTCCCGGCATGTTCTGAAGTTCATTCTCGGCAGACCAATCAACTGGCACGACCTCGCCTTCTACGATCCGCAGGTGGGGGATGAGAGTGCTGGGATGATTGGGAAGATGCCAGGGATCAGTGCTGAAATAAGTCTGACTCATGACAGCGTTGTAACCCCCCGGGCGGAAAGCCCGGAATCCTCTCTTTACCGTGCATCTTTCACTTTGTATCCCTCCCCCCCCCCGGACAGGCCATTTGGCCGTTTGTAACACCCCGGCCCAAGTCAAGAGGCAAGCACTATTTCAGCACTGCCAGGGATTGTCAAGGAATGATTATTGGGGGATATGAAAGAGAGAGAGAGAGAGAAAGAGAGAGAGAGAGAGGGGGGAGAGAGAGAAACTAAGAACTGTGTTTTATTGAGGTGTTCGAGTCGATGCGCCAGATCATCATGGACGGCCACGACGAGAAGAATCCGACGTTCTTCGATGACATGTGCATGACTTTCACGCACTCACTCCCGGACGCAGCTTGCGGACGGGTACTCCACATTTTTATTTGCAATTTATAAAAAAAAGTTCAAATTCTTTTTTAAACTTTTTCATCGACAGGTTATTGTTTTGCCCGATCTATTACATTCGTGAGATAATTCTGTTTCTTCCTTTGTGTTTACAAAGGGATTTTAAGTATATTAAGTGAATGAATTTAGGCTGGCGGCATGACTGTGGATCTCCATCCTCCACGAGGCGCAGCCACTCCGGTCAGAGAATGTTATAGCTTTTCCACTTTGTATTACAAAAAAGTCTAACTTCCTCTGGTCTTTCAGGTGACCAGACAGACGGTGATCGAGTACATCTACCGCTGTGTGGAGGCTCGTCTTCTCGGACCATCCACCAAGTGCCTCCAGGCAATGCGGCAAGGTTAGATGGGAGAAAAAGGGTGAAGGGGTCGAGAGACTGGGGCGCTGATATCGAGCCCATTAAAGATAGGAACGTTATGCTATTTGCTTCAACTATAATTTATAACGTTTGTTGCACCTAGGTGTGCTGGATGTGATTCCTGCTTCGCTTCTGGAGTCTCTCACCGCTGAAGATCTCCGTCTTATTCTCACCGGAACTGAATCTGTTAGCGCTTTAAATTCCCTATTAGTTTTGTTTTATGAACATTAAACTAATCAAATTCTTGTTGTATACTGATTACTGGTTTTTCTAGGTGTCGATGACTCTGATGCAGTCGTACACAACATTCTCAGACGAGAGCCATGCTTCAGTCGACACGATCTCCAAGTTCAAGACGTGGTTTTGGCAGGTTCGGTCGTCACATCTTTACTGTTTGGTCTTTTAAGCAAAAAATATATATCGAATTCAAGTGATACCCATGTTAGGGTTTCTCTTTCTCTAACTCCCCGGTTTTACTCTCATTCATTTCTCCTTCATGATCTCTTTCTATCCCCTCTCATAACTTTCTCTCTCTCTCTCTCTCTCTCTCTCTCTCAGGTGACAGACCGCCTAAGTGCCCAAGAGAAGCAGGAGTTGATCTTCTTCTGGACTGGTTCCCCCAGCCTTCCCTCGAGTGAAGAGGCGTTCCAGCCTCTGCCGAGCAGTCAGTCCTATTTTTCATCTTTCCTTATTTTTCCAAATTACAACATTTAAAGCGGTCTCCTTTTGGTCAAGAGTCAATATTCTCCATCTTGTTTGGTCATGAATTGATTTGGTAATTCCCTCCCTTCTCTTAACAACTCTGGTTTGAGTCGTGATCCGCCCTGCGGACGATTCCTTCCTGCCCACGGCGAACACTTGCATCTCCCGTCTCTACCTTCCCCTTTACTCCAGCCGCCGCATCCTCGCTGCCAAACTGCAACTCGCAATCAAGGCCAAAAACTTCGGATTCGTCTGAACAATCCAGATTATTGTCGTTGCAAGAGGTATCAATTGATATATCATTTCCCCATAGGGCGAGACCTTAAGAGAGGCTTTCTAACGCCTCTATGTTTATTCCGTTCCTGTTTCATTTGTTTCCTACACTGCTTTCCTTTTCCCAACGTCCTGTTATCAAGGTTCTGTTCGTGATTTCTGTGAGAAAGCGTGTCACCCCATTTTTGGGTTTTATTGTGCATTGCCCCAATCTTTTTATCCTGAGCTGTCTTGTATATCTAGACAGTTTCATGAAGAAGCTGATCTTCTATAAGTTCTATGATCTTAAATATTTTAAATAAAGTAGAAGTGATAAAGAACACTGTTGTGTCTAGTTCTCTTTTCGAAAATCTCCCTGAACCAGTCCCGTGATTACAGTGTGCTCCCTCTTCTTATTCCGATCCCACTTCCTCTTCTCCTGTCCTTCAGCCTTACTAGCATATTGAAGAAATTGACGTCTTCCTGTTCGTTTTTCACTGCTATTAGTTTTTGTTTTGTTGAAGATTTCCGATAAAAACGCTTTGAAGAACTTGGTGTATGTGGGATGTTTCATGATTGGAAAGTGTTTGTGTTTTCGAAGTGCTCCCTGTAACAGTCTCATGTCTACAGTATGATCCCTCTTCTCGGATCCCACTTCCTCTTCTTTCTTGATGTCATTTCTTGCAATGTAAAGATTGTGGGAAGTGGAGAAATTATTGATAATAATGAGAAAGAAGAAGACCAGAATCAGCACTAGACCGCTTCGCTTGGAAAGGGCGAATTTGCATGCATCTAGGGGAAATAACCAAGGAACATGCAACCATCGCTCCTCTTCAATAGAGGCACCCGTAGTTTGTTGCGATTTCTCTCTTTCTGTCCAGAGTTATTTAAAAAAAACAGGTATTGGATCAGGTGAAATTGATGTTTGAAAAATGGACTGGATGCAAAAATGCACATCTGTCCGGAAGAAGCCAAGATGACTTGGTAGACCTGAGAGTTTGCCATTCTGCATCGTAACGGACTCGGTTCTTTTCGAAATTGTTTATCGCAGACATTTCTTGTGTTTTATTTTAATATTTCTTTGCAGTTTGACGTTCTATTTGCGAACTTTTTGGGCCGTTATTTTCCCCAACATTTGTTATTCAGGAAATGTCTTCTGCATTATCCAAGGCCGAATACTTGAAGAAGTACATGTCTGCAGGCGCCGCCGAAGCAAAAAAGAAGAAGAAGAAACCTAAGCCGACTTCAACGAGCACAGGGTAAATATAGTATTGGCATATTTTTTTCTACTTTGGTAACAGATCTTTTGTGAAAAACCAAGAAGAAACATTCGGCAATTAGCCATATCTGTTTCCACATGCAATGGTTTCTAATAAATGATGAACATCTAGTATGATTTAAGCTGCGTGTTTCTAGCATGCTAATCGTGGAAGTAGACGCATTTGCTGCTGTAGCATCGAATGCGAAACCGGACGTGGGCTCGGACGAGGAAGACGAGATCAAGATCGAGGTTTTCAACGCTTTTTTTCTTCCTTTTTTCTTTTCTCTATTGATCATCTTTGATTTTGTTTTCCTTTCCGCTTCCATTTTATGTTTTTCATATATTCCCTTTGTGCTCTATTTGAGGCTGAAATCAAGAAGAGGGTCAACTCTCTCGGCCGCTTCAAGTCTGCATTTGGCGCAGTGGAGCCTGTTATCAAGAAGGAAGGTATTGAAATTCTCGCATTCTTACGAGAAAGTGCGGCATACGAAGTTGCCTTATAGTAAGGTGTTAGGTTTCCTAAATATCTTTTTTTATGTGTCTAAAAAGAAGGGAATACAAGATAAAAATGAATAAATGTTATCTTGAGAGCCGGATAGCGCGCCTTCCTCGCCGCCACGCACCCGCCGCGACTCGAAGAGCCCCCCGCCGCCTCCTCCGAGGCACCAAGGTTTGCAAGACTCTTACTCGTATCTTATATTTAGTCTCATTCAGCGACCATTTCATTTTCCTAATGTTCTGTTATCTAAAATGGATTCCAATTTCTGCAGACTCGTCGCCCCCTCGACAAGTACGCGGTCGCAGAGACGATTCGGACGAATCCCCTCCGCGACGAAGGCAGCGCCGTGATTCTGGTTACTTTCATTTTCTTTCTGAACATGTTCTTTAACAAAATAAGTATTGTACGCGCAATATCGTTGAGATGCGTTTTCAATGCTATTCACTTTCCTTGCACTTCATTTATGTTGTCTAGTGATGTCCGATAAACAATTGCTTGGTGTAGTCCTATAACGATTCGAAGTTAACTTGCAGATGCTCCTCCACATCCGCAGCGTGCGCGTCGTGATTCTGATGCGTCGCCTCCACGACGGAGGGAACGTCGTGATTCTGGTAACTGTAGTTTTTCTTCGACGCGAGTCATTTTTGTTTGTTTTTATTCTCCGGAACAATAACAGTTACCTGCTAAAGAGTAGTGAATAATTAGAATGACATTAGAAGAGATGTTGAAGGAAATACATAGTGATGTATTTGTAATGCTAGCTGTTATAATCGATATTCACAATCTAAGAATTCTTTTTTTATACTTAGCAAAAAATAAGCGGATGTGTTATTATGTCTTCTGATTGCAGATGCTTCTCCGCCCCGGCAGCGCGTACGGAAAGATTCTGATGCCTCTCCTCCGCGAAGAAGACAGCGACTCGATTCCGGTTAGCTACCTTTAGCTCCATTTCCAAGTGCAAGGATAATCATTAAAAGTAATTATAACATTTGCAGAGAGATCCTGTCTCGTTAATTCTACATCTTTCTGTTTTATAAATCTGAGTATTTTCATGTTAAGGAAACAAATAGGTAGCATGTTTATTTGTTCTAATGACTTGTTATTCAATGCTGTTAAAATAAGGCACCCGGGCTGGCCATTTGCTGTATAGATCGGCATAAATATCTTTCAGACTCGTCGCCCCCTCGAAGTCGGCCTCAGAGAGTCTCAGATGCTTCTCCTCCACGGCAAAGACAGCGCAGGGATTCGGGTTTGCTCTTTTTATTTCCTTCCGTCAGGGAAAAAGGTTGGTCCGAGGGTCTCGTAAAAGTGGGTGTTTATTTTCTCGAGAAGAATAGGATGGATAAGACAAAAATTTAAATTTTCGGGTCTCAAAAATCCGTGGGTAGTCCTGTTCGGGCCTGGCTTTTTTTCACTACCTTCCATGATAAAAGTCCAGTCTTGCTCGTTATTCTGCCTTCATAGACGCATTCTTTCTGTGTAAATTTATTTTTAAATTTTTTTCTTCCTTCGTGATATTATTTAAATATATGGCTATAATTATATTCTCCTCTAAGATTGCTCACCTCCTCGGCGTACTCGACGGGGTTCAGATAGCTCTCCTCCACGTCGAAGGCCGCCTCCTGTCGACTCTTCACCGAAGCGGAAGACCAAGGACGAGCAGAGTAAGATAACAGAGCAAAGTATAAGAGTTGGAATGAGAGAGTGAGAGAGAGAGAGAGATGAACGTTTACTGTTCAAATTTAAAGCGTCTCCTTCGAGAGATCAGGCACCGCCGCGCCGAAGACGTCCAGGAGAACAGCCAGAAACGGTGTGCTGATCTAGCCTGTATATATCCCCTATCCATCGCAACCACTGTTCAGTTGTTGATGGGAATATCGTTTTCCAACTTTCATCCGACCGAATTTCTCTAAAGTCGTGCTTTTTCAGAGACGTCGCATTGCTTCTCCAAAAATGATAAAAGATGAGGAGGAAGAAGGAGGAAGCAGAACACTCGATGGGAAGAGAGCCGGCCTGCAGTCGGCCAAGGCACTTCGTGAGGAGAGCGAGACTCTCAGAGCAAAGGAAAGGAAGGTTTGGCTATGCATACTGTATTTAATTGCTCCTTGGGTATAAGAAGGCTTTAACCTTGGCTACTTATTGTTCTGTCGCTAAATATTGTGCTTATTATTATTGTTATTATCATATTATTTATTAATATTATTATTACCATAATTATTATTATGGGATTGAATGACCGGATTTCACTTCAAGTTAATTATTTACTAAATAAAACGTGATATGAAATGAAATTCCATGCAGATGTTCGACGACCTCGCGACTGACATTTCCGGAAGAGGCGCCGAAACTGTGATGAGAAGCAAGCAGACTGGACGGCATCGGGAGAAGCCAGAGGACAAGGTTAGGAAGGAAAGGGAGGAAGAGAACGCGAGAGAGAGAGAGAGAGGAGAGAGAGAGTGAGGGAAACAGCGTAAGTGCGTGAGTGGGAGAGAAAGAGAGGGTTGTTTTGATGGATTAGAGGATAGCGACTCATCAGAGCATAATTATGATTCTACCTAGGAATAACCGAGCTGCTTGACGTAAAGATGTCGTGCGTAACGAAGTAGGCCTAATGTGCTTCTATTTCAGGAGAAGAAAGAACGAGAAGCTAAGAAGCAGGCAGAGTTGGCAGACAAGTATGCATTATGGAACAAGGGAACTGCGCAGCTGGAAAGAGTATGTTGGAGATGTCGTTTTTAGTATTGATAAAATCTTTTATCTTTTTTTTTTCTATAAGAACCTGAATGCAAGAGAAACAGCTATTTTAGTGATGTAATATTGCTGCATTACCTATAATTTTGTTTTTGAAACTAGCTATATAATTCATTAGCTTGTTTTGAGCGAGCTGAGCAACTGGAAGAGATGGCTCGAGTGGCAGCTGAGCCTCTAGCGAGAGCAGCAGACGACGAAGCGATGAATGAGCACCTCAGGTGAGTTAGATGGAGAGAGAGAGAGAGCGAGAGAGAGAAGGAACTATGGAAGTTAGCGATATGATAAGAGAGAGATATGTTTAACCTTATTTACATGTACACGATTGGTTCTTCAGGAGTGTTGTGGATGAGAAGGAGGATCCGATGGCGAAATTTGTGTTGGCCAAACGACGAAACCAGGACATCTGTTCGGGAAGAGTTGGTCAGGAATGCATTTTTGGTCTTGCAGTCAGCAGCCTTTTTAAAGAGCTTTTAGACGAGAAGAATAATAGGAAAGCTAAGGAAGACTTTCATTGATTGATTTGTCTAATATTGCAGTGTATCCACGCTACGAGGGCGCTTTCCCACCGAACAGATTCAACATTCCGCCAGGCTACAGATGGGATGGAGTTGTGAGAGGAAACGGATTCGAGGAGAGGATGGTCGCCGCGAAGAATAGAACCAAGGCTCAGGAAGCCGAGGCTTACGCTGTCATTCAGACATATGATTAGATATGAGATAGGAGGAGAGAATCATCCAACGGATACTTTAGCCTATAACATCAACCAATCACATTTTTACTTCATATTCTTGTGAGAGTGACCTCCCGCTGTTTTCGCTATCATTCGAATTCTTAGACTTGGCAACCCAGATATATTCAAGTCTGATAGTTGGAACTCTCTTACGATTTTGACTCATTCACACTTGACTTGTTCATATTTTATTGTTAACTTTCACTTGTAATGGTCATAACTACTGAGCCGTGCTGGTTGATTTACTGTGTGAAATTTTGTGATATAAAAGCTGACCACTAGTGCAGGCCTTTATATTTCTTTCTTATCTGTTCTGAATACGTGCAACCCACGTTGAAAAGTTCCCATGTAGTGCATGGCTTGCTGTGAGAGTGTGGCCAAGACGGAGGCAGGAGGAAGGCAGCTGCTTGCGAGAGAGTATGCTAGAGAAGGAGGGAGAAGCTGGGAGGAGAGAGGGAGGCAGAACCTGGCATTTTGAGAATCCAAGAACATCGCCGTTGCAAGAAGAAGTATTGCTCGTATTCTCCGCGCGTCCTCTTTTATGTTTAATTCTTGTTTTGTTTCTTCATTACTAGTCCATATTGTTTGAGGGGTTTGCGTTGCCGCCAAGAAGAAGGGTGCGCCGGAGGTTGCCGTGATCCAGCGATGACGAAACAAGAGGGTAATCGACTGGCGCGGTTCATTAAGAGAGAGGTGAGTCCATAATGTTAGCTCTCTACTTGAAGTGTTTGTTATCATAACCTTTGTTTGCTTCTGAAAGAGGCATTCGGCGTAAACTACTATTCGGGGATCCATATTGCTGTAGACTGAACTAAGATGCTGCTTGTGAAATTCCTCCTTTCCTCAGGCAGTGTCGGCGGCATGGTTCGCCCTCTTCGTGATGTGCATCTACGTGCTATTTGTTTGTGCGTTCGAGCGGCCATTCCTCGAGCATCTCCAGAGAAAATCACAGGTTTATTTCCGTATTAAAATATTCCTTTTAAGCAATCCGATCCAATTTACTCATTTAATATAGCATTTTCCCTCATTTCCTCTCTCATCCTTTCGGGCAATTAATTATTTGCACGGCGCACGACCCATTTGTGATTAAATGCACGGCGCACGACCCATTTGTGATTATTTGCACGGCGCACGTCCTTTTTTTACTTTTTTGCACGGCGCACGTCATTGGGCCAGATTTTTTGCACGGCGCACGTCAAATTTTTTTTCTTCACTGGGGTTTTAATCGTGTTCAGTATGTTTGTAGTAGTTTTTTCTCGCTATTTTAGTCTCTTTCTCAATTTCCCGTCTAACTGTACTCCCTCTTCTCACTCAATACTCTGTTTCATACAGACAACACCTTTTGGCGATGTAAAAAAGAAACGAAGGACATAGAGAGATAAAGAGAGGAGGGTGAGCTACTGAGAGGGAGACACGATGAAAAGCATTCACATCTGAAGAGAAAGGAGGAAGGATGTGTGTGATCCTTGAGAAGATAAGGTATTGCAAGAAAATATAGCTAATTGTACGGGGGGACAACTCGCACTCCACTTCTTTGGACTTGTTAGAGAAAGATCACTTAGACTTCTTTGCGTCTTCACTTACTCTCTCTTTCCTCTTAATTTTTAAATTATTCTCTCTCTTTCTCTCCTCTCCTCGGACCCTCTATGGCAGTGAGTCTAGTGTCGTGGACATCTAGCTGGGTGGTGTGACCAGGGCAACTGTTAGATCGGCGATGACGATGTCCTTGGCGGCCGAAGAGGACTCGAGAGAGGAGACGGTGAGGGTGAGAGAAGCGATCTCGGCGATGAGTGAAGAGACAGTGGTGGCGAGGAAGGCCAGGATGTCTTCGGTGTCCGGGGGCTCATCAGTGGACCGACGTCTTTAGATCCTTCTGATTCATTTCCAAGATCTCCTCCTCGTTGTCCCGTCGTAGGTAGTAGGCGAAGGAGTAGTGAGGAAGAGAGTGTTAGGAAGTACTCGTTTTCTCTCTTCGCCTCCCCTGTACTCTCTGCTGCACTCTCGCCTTACCCCTCAAGCCTCTTAGCACAACTCTTTGCCATCTCGGAAGAGGGCTCTTCTCCATCCTTCAACTATCACCTCATCTATCTGGTGTTCTTCTGTGCTATCCCCTACGAGTACCATTGCCCACTAGGATAGTCCACTCCTCGAGGAGCCATTCCTTTCCCTTTTCCCCGTTTTGGCGACCCTTCGACAGAGGCTTTTATTCCCTGCGTCGCTTCTCGCATCCCCTTGTCTGAATTCTCAAACATCTCATAGTTGCTCAGATTATGTGATTGACGAGGTTAACTCTCGTTCTCTGTGTCATTACATCTCTGCCTACACACTGCCTTTCTCACCTCATATTTGGTTGTTCCTTTTTATTCCCTCTGAAAGAATGAATCGGTGTTGTCTGAATGAAAGAGAGTGAGAAGAGGGAGTACAGGAAGACAGGAAATAGAGAAAGAGACTAAAATAGCGAGAAAAAACTACTACAAACATACTGAACACGATTAAAACCAAAGTGAAGAAAAAAAATTTGACGTGCGCCGTGCAAAAAATCTGGCCCAATGACGTGCGCCGTGCAAAAAAGTAAAAAAGGACGTGCGCCGTGCAAATAATCTCAAATGGGTCGTGCGCCGTGCATTTAATCACTTTTTAAGGACGTGCGCCGTGCGCCGTGCGCCAAATAATTAACTGCGATCCTTTCGCAATACCAGAACACCTACCCCGAAGCCAGTAAGAAAAACGTTCAAAATAGACAAGGTTTCCGGCCGTAGATTGTCCAACTGTGTTTTTCTTACTTTCTATACTACGGTCCGCGGCAGTTCTCGCGGAATTTTTTTTTCTGATTAAAGTGTTGTGTTCAGTCTGCGAACTTGACGGATATCTCGGAGAGCCATGAAGTGGGAGCTGAAAAGCCTTCACTCTGGACGGCGACGACGCTACTCATCTTGCTCGGCGGGCTCTCTCTCGGCCATGCATGCGAACTCGTCGCTATTCCGCCTCTTTTTGGTACGGCTTTCAGCATATTTCCCTCTCTTTTTTTTTTAAATATAAAAGGCATATCAGAACTACCCATTATTATGAGCGTAATCAAATTGTTAACTTGAAACCGCTCTCCGTTAAGGCATGATCCTTGCCGGCGTCATTCTCCGCAACGTGCCGTGGTTCCCAGCCGATAGCGAGCTCGTGGCCCTCGCCGTCTCCGCTGCCTGGAGTCGCCTTCTGCGCCGCCTCGCCTTCGTTGTCATCCTCTTACGCGCCGGCCTCTCCCTCGATGGCGCCGCGCTTAGGACGATGAAGGTTATATCTCATGCCATATATTTTACGCTATTTACTTCATACTCTCACCTTGCGAAGTAATAGTGGTCATTTGGTATGATCATACCCTTGTTATCATGTTTCTCGGTGACTTACTAACTTTTGATGAGACCCGTTATATCATCTTTCTCGGTGACTTTCCGTCTATCTGAAATGTCTCTGGCTGCCCCTCCAGGGTGCCTGTTTCCGACTGGCTCTGATGCCCTGCACTGCGGAGGCCATCGCCGTGGCTGGCGCAGCGGGGTTGCTGCTCGGATTGCCACTTCTGCATGGTCTTCTGCTAGGGTTCGCTATCTTAATCTCTCCTTACTGATTACATCCCCTTATCCGTTTAGACTTTCCAATTGAGAAGTAATTGCATTGTAGATTTATCCTCGCTGCCGTCAGTCCTGCCGTAGTCGTCCCGGCCATGATCTCTATTTCAACAAAAGGTTTTCTTATTGTTTCATGTTATGAATTAGTAACAAAAAAATTGCAAAAATATCTAGCTTCATATTTTTACCCTTACCATTACATAGGTAATTTGTTTCCAGGATACGGTAAGGGAGTTTCAACACTTGTTATGGCGGCAGCGAGTCTTGACGATGTCTATGCAATTACTCTGTTCAGCGTACTTCTCGGCATTGTCTTTTCCACAGGTGAGGATTAAAGACAGAATCTATTAAAGTGCGAGGGAAGGAAGAGGACCAAAGATGAATTGGATAGCTGTTTCTTGTGCAGATCTAGTTGTTAATTGGCTCTGAACATTAGTTGGTTCTCTTACAATTAGCTATTCCTTGGTTATCTCTTCTAGTAGCCTTTCTAGCTAATGGGTGCCTCCACTTCAGGCGACAGCATCTTATGGAGTGTGCTGCGGGCCCCTCTGGAAGTGCTTGGCGGAGTGGTTGTTGGGGCAGCCGCCGGCGCCCTTCTCTCCCTCGCGCCTTCCTCTGCTAGACTTCGCCTTCTTCTTACTGCCGCGGCCGCCGGATTCCTTGTGTAAGGCTGTTAGCATAAGTGAATGGTTGTGATTGGGAAGGGAGAGAAAGAAAGAAAGAGAGAGGGAGGGAGAGAGAGAGGGAGGGAGAGGGAGAGAACTCAGAGAGAGGGAGAGAAAGAAGAACAGAGGCGATACTACTTTTGAATGAATCTTTCTTTCCCATGATAACTCTTATTCTCAGCTCGGTAAAGTACGGCGTTGACTCCGCGGGTGCTCTTTCCGTTTTAGTCGGCTCATTCGTCGCAGCATTTGGATGGAAAAAGAATTCAGTAAGTATATTCCTTTTCATACAGAAATTCAAACAAATAACTCCGTGAACTTTCGTGTAACCTTTTGATTTTGAATGCCTACTGTGATTTTCGCATAATAAGGAAACATTTGGAGTAGATGTGTTTTAATGCCAGTTTCTATTCTAGTAAGCTATTTATAGTCGGTGTCTTCGGAAGAACTGGGCCTTCGAATTCTGTGGGACCGACTCTTCCAGCCTCTTCTCTTTGGACTCATCGGCTTTGAACTCTCACTTCATCTGGTTTCTTTTTTTTAATTATTTTCTTATTTTTTGTTACTTTTGTCATAAACTTTCTTGTTTAACTGTTACAAATTGATGAACATTTTCCTAGATTATTATAAACATTTCTTAATGATCGTTGTTGCATTGATATAGGTGACTCCATTAATGGTTCTGCCGGGCATCGGAGTGCTCCTGGCTGGACTGGCTGTTCGTTCTGTGGTTGCCTTTTTCGCCGTGCTAGGTTGGATATTAACAGTGATCTCTCTGTATACCTCTTTCTCTCTTTACTTCTCTCTCTCCTTCTCTCTCTGTCTCTATCTCTCCTCTCTCTCTCACTCTATGTCCAACACTCTGGCTAAGCCTTCCCTTACTATCTCACATTCAACTGTGACATGTTTGTCTGCTCGCCCAATTGACGGCAACGATAGTCGTGTTATTTGTTGCTGGAATTACTTAACTTCCTTTTTTTTTTACAATATAACTACCCGGAATGCCTACTTTTATTCTGTTTACTGGCTGTTCTTTCTCTCACTTCGAGAACGTGTGCAGGTGTCTCTCTTTTAATTTCTTCTATTGCTTTTATCCTCTCACTGTGCAGTTCGATATCAGTTCGCTCTTTCTACTTTGTCTCTTTTTCTCTCTCTCTTTCTCCCTCTCTCTCCTCTCTCTCTCTCTCTCTCCTCTCTCTCTCTATCTCTCTCTCTCTCTCTCCTCAACACCTGTACTTTCACTCTTGCGCTCTTCTCCCTCTCTCTGCGATTGACGTTTTCTCTCCTTTGCCGATATTTCTCGTCTGTACTGGAAAGAGAAGAAGTTGTATGCTCAGGCTCGGGCCTCTCCGTCCGCGAGCGTATCTTCGTCTCCATTGCGTGGCTGCCAAAAGCAACTGTACAGGTATGCAGCACACTTCCTTTCCTTTTTCTAACCCTACAATGCATTTATTCTTCTTTTTAAATGTTATTATCGCCTCCGAGGATATAAATTAAAGTATCGTTTCATCTGCTAATCTATCCCACTCTCTGGCTCTCTCTCTCTCGCTCTCTCCCTCCCTCTCTCACCCTCCTTCTCCATCTCCCTCTCTCACTCTACCTCTCCCTCTCTCTCTCTCCCCTCCAGGCAGCCCTCGCACCCGCTGCCTTGGATTTGTGCACCTCGCTTGGGTCTGCCCGCTGCTCCTCCACAGATGCGTCCTCTGCTCTTACCGTGTTCACGGTGGCCGTGCTGGCCATCCTGACCACGGCGCCAGCTGGCGCGGCCGCCATCCGCCTCGCCGCCCCGCGCCTTCTCTCGCCAGACCAGGAGAGAAGAGAGGACGAGGAGGGGGACAGAGACCATGAAGACCATCTTATGCTACCAGTTACGGAGTCGGAGAAGAGCAAAACAACCGAGTCAGAGAATACCACAGGCTAGAATTATTATTAGGCTGATGGTGGTGAGATATTATAGGAGTTGTTATTGAGAAGATATCATGGACGATTAGTGCTGAACTACAAGAGATTATGAGCCTTCTTGCATTTTAGCACATCCGTCCTAGATAGTTCTTTAAAATGCCTTGCGTCTTTCTCTGTAAAAAGTGTTCATTATTGTTTAAATGATTTCGACAATCATGACTTACAATCCGGTTTTTTAGAAGAGTACAATAAGTCCCCCTTGTTGGCAGGTATTCTTTTATTGTGTGCTTTTATATGGTTATATTGATCTCGTCGAATAAACAAGCGATTATGGTTCAACGATTTTGTTTCTGAGGTGGTTTCAAGTGTTCAATTGGGCACGGAGTATATTTGGCTAAAGAGGAGGGTTTGCGCTTGTTATTTTTCAATGCTGGAGTGCTAGTCATGATGATTGAAGAGTGATTTAGAGTGTCGTAGGAGATGTTCAAGTTGCGTTGCTCGGCGCAGAACTACGCGTGGGGCAAGGCGGGAGTGTCCTCTGAGGTGGCTCGTCTCCTGGCTGATGGCCGCCATGTCGAGAAGATCGACGACAAGCAGCCCTACGCTGAGGTACGGCAGAATTTAACTTTCAACGTCAGATGCTCTGGCATTTCCAATTTGTTGGGTACTTGTTTTTGTTGCCCTGGTTAATAGTAGTACTGGCTGCGGAATACTGTAGCCTTTCGTTTCAAGAAATGAAATGTTTGACAGCTCTGGATGGGAGTGCATCCGAATTGTCCATCTCGTATTGTGGCCAGTGAAGGGGAGAAGGAGAGCGAGCTTCTCTCAGACAGACTGCACAAGCACCCTGAGCTACTCGGCACTCATGAACAGGGTTTGTGACTCGATCTCTGTTTCCATCCCTCTGCCTCTCTCTCTCTCTCTCTCTCTCTCTCTCTCTCTCTCTCTGTAATTCCCATTTTACAGGAACTCTTCAGTTCCTCTTCAAGGTTCTCTCCGTTGAGAAGGCGCTCTCTGTTCAAAGTCATCCTACCAAGGTCTGCCGAATCTTTCTTATCGCATGGCCTATTTCGTCCTTATCGTATTGAAAATAACGTATTACGATAATATTGGGTACATTATAGCTGACAAGTACATAGATGTTTAAGATGTTATTGTTGCTAATCGATAAAGAAAGAGTGTGAGTGTGCAGGAGCAGGCTCGTGAGCTGCATTCGAGCGACCCAAAGAATTACCCGGACCCGAACCACAAGCCGGAGATGGCCATCGCTCTCACTGACTTCCAACTGCTCTGCGGTTTCCGACCGGCTCAGGAGATTTACGACAATCTCAGTGGTTGGTCAATTCATTCGTCACAGTTTTTAAGTACTCACTGAAGGGTTCACAATCGGATCTCTCTCTCTCTCTCTCTCTCTCTCTCTCTCTCTATTTCTTTCACTTTCTCACCAAAACTGATTCAGCTTTCCCTCCCCTCTTCCTTCTCGCCGGGAGCGAGAGGGTGGAGGTCCTCCAGACGGGAGCTGACGAAAAAGAGAAGGAAGCCGCTCTGCGCGACATCTTCACTAGCATCTGGAGTCTCCCTCAAGAGGCAGTTGCCAAGGCGGTCGACGAATGCATCAATATCATTGAAAACAGTAAGACATTTCGCTTTTTCAAAATCCTTTTTTTTTGTCAGCGCTGATTTTTTTTAACATGATAGAGTGTGGATTATTTAACGAATTTCTATTCTACACGAGGGCCAAGGTGAAATTTTTTGAGTAATACCGAAATAATCCCCCTTCCTGCTTCCAGAAAAGACTGGCCGTGTTCCGTTGAGTCCGCTGGATGAACTGCAGCTCGGGCTGAACAAAGAGTTCCCTGGCGGAGATGTCGGCGTCTTTGCTCCCCTCTTCCTCAACTATTTCACTCTCCGACCTGGCCAGGCCACTTTCCTCGGCCCGAACAGACCTCATGCCTATCTTAAGGGAGGTTCGTATTCAACTTCTTCTTATTTTGTCTTCTGCTGATATCGATCTACCTGCCGTGGAGTAATGTTTCAATCACTTTAAACATGTTTTATTTGCCAAACGTTCAAATCATAATTAGATGATGATTAGATTGCATCGAGTGCATGGCTTGTTCGGACAACACGATTCGTGCTGGTCTCACTCCGAAATTTAAGGTTAACCAATTCTGTCCCTTTTGTATTCTTAGCGTATTTTTTCCACAGTTACTAAATTCTACTTTAGTATCATTTGTTAACAAATTATCGCTTCGATATATCTCGTTAATGCGACTTTTCTTGGGAATACAATTTGGCTCCGTTTTCTTTGAGGATATCAAGACGCTGTGTGCTAATCTGGAGTACACGATGAGTGAGCCTCCGATCCTGCAGAAGGAGGTTTGCATGTATCATTAATTATTGGCTCGCTTGCAGAAAAAGAAAGCGTTTTTGCTTGTTATACTCAATCCAACATGTTTTTAAACGAAAAAATATGACGCATTCTGTATTGAATACTTGGTTGCACATGGGCTTGTCCACTAGTTACATGGGGGCGTGGCCAGACCAGAGTGGCTGGGCTGGCCTACTGCCACTGTCAATAGTGCCCCCTGTTTCTTCCTGCCGACCCCGGCCCTCCGCGGGTCTGTTTTCCTGTTTTCCTTCCTTTCGTAACACATGAAAAGGGCCCGTGGCATGGTGGCCACTGAGTGTTGACTCAGTCACTCAAGTGGTCACCATGCCACGTGCCCCTTCTGTCGACCGGAGGAGCGCCCTAATGGAAGGAGGATGCCAATCGATCCGAGACAGTCTGGCTTGGACAGGCACGCCTACTCGGAATACCCCATTGTACGTGGCTTGATAACGAAGCAGCGTGTTAAGGCGTCCATTTACTGTGCCAGGGGTTCGACTGGAATTTTTATTATCGTTGTTAACACGCGCATGTAGAGGCTGACCCCCTGGTCTCTCGTTTCTCTCATTGGCGAGAGATATGCACTCTTTCCAGATAAACAACAAGGGAAGAAACAGAAATAGCCGGCCTGTTAGCCGTACGCGCTCGGGTGCCAATAACAGTTTTTAAGGCCTTCTTCACCTCCTACTGAATAGCGTAGCGATGGTAGAGCACATGGCTTGCTTTATATCTAGGCTGTTCGCCAAATGCCGGATGAGCCGCTCCGAGGGAAGTCAAAGTTATTGACGCTCCCGAGAGCCCTTTTGGACTTATATGTGTACATGTTCATGGAAAAATTGTATCGATTGATTTGAAAAAGACATATTTCTTAGGTTCCAACTGGAGCAGTGGAGCATGGAGGAGATACTTACGCGCCCCCTGTCGAAGAATTCGCCGTCCAACAGATCACAGTCGGGAATTGGAAGAGATTTTTAAGAGAGGAGAAGAAGTTGAGAATACCTGAAAAGAGGGGAAAGAGATAGATATTCATGTGGATTACACAGGAGACGAGAGGGAGAGAGAGATAGAAATAGAGGAATAAATGGAGCGTTCAATTGACAGGAGTGGACTGGCAGCTTCATGACTGCCGGCGCGTGCTCCCTTCTCTTGGTCATCTGCGGAGATGCAATCCTGTCAGCCCCTGCCATCTCGGGCGGAGAGCCGCAACGCGTGAAGATCACTCGAGGTGACGTCATCTTCATCCCGGCCAGCACCCCCAAAGTAGACATCCACGAAGCATCCACCAACACCTTCCAAGCGTATCGGGCTTACACTCCCAGGAAGGGATAACAAGTAAGACCCGGATGCAGTAGTACAAGGCTAGCTCCGCCATTCCTCCGTTTACTGCCCCTCTTCCATATATTTATCGATTTTGAAACAGGTTGATTGATAGAGCAGGCTAATTGTAAGTGTCACAATGGAGCGCGTACAGTAATATAATAGCAAAGTTCCGACAGAATTCATTAGAAATGTTCTTGGGCATCGTCTAGAGATAATAATGTCTTGATGCTGATTGTATTAGCATTTGGTCACAAAAGATGGAGTACAGTCTCGTCGAATTCTTTCCCATACCATTTGAAGTTTGTCAGTGCGTAGTCCGATCGAATGCACCCTATACATTATCACATAATTTATAAACATTTTGACCTACTTCCTTGAGAAGATCAAGTCGAATAAAAAATGCAGCGATTATTGCCACGAAATCACAGCCGCGACACACGTCACACTAGTGGAAAAAAAATCGTCGCAGGAAAATACAAACTCAATGAAACTTTTCTTTACTTGCAACCCGTTCCATTTGCTACATTAGTAGGAGAGGGGAGAGATGGAAGAGAGCTGAGAGAGATGGAAAAGGGGCAGAGAGATTTGGAAAACGGGCAGAGGGCAGAGAGATGGAGGGGGGGGGGGGATGAGGGCAGTGATGGGATTAGGGAGAGGGATGCAGCGTGTGCTCTAAGGCCTGGCCGCCCTGGCCAGCCGTTCGATCAGTTCGCTCATCTCCTTGATTTCTCCAGCCGGCTGCTTTGTCCACTTGCCGTCCTTGTCCTTCTTCCTCCCCGTCGCCAGATGGTACGAGCCATCCGCGTGTACCACGCGCGGTTTACCCTGCATAGCATTCATTTTTTAAAATATTTATTTCATGTTCAAGTAAGGTGGAAAGAATCACGCACCGTCGCCTGGTAGGAGAGATAGAAGCGACTTCCCTGCGGCAGAAGACGACTCTTGAGCTGAGAGAGCTGAACATATTGTCTTTTTTATTGTTCTAAACTTTAAACTTATTTATTCATTTCATACTTTGCGAGTTCAAAATTGGCATGACGTCTTCCCACTAACCGTCTCGATGGATGGCTGCGGTTGGACGCTCTCTGACGAGGAAGAGGGAGTGGCTGCCGCAGAGGCAGTGGGCGTGGCCACTGGTGACAAAGTGGGCGTGGCCAAGTTGGGAGGAGTGATATCGCCACAGCTTGCAATGGCCAGAGGCTGAAGAAGCTTCATTAGTATTTTCGAAAATTAATTTTTACTCGATAATACATTATTTTTTAAAGTATGAAGTGCATAATTGTTTGGACATGTTTTCGAATGATTTTGTTTGATAATATCCATACCTGGACGCGAAGCCTGTCCTCGGCTTCGCTTGCATCTGGAATCGCATCTTCTCTTGTGCTGTCCAGCGTCACGACTGGAATATTGCGAGTGGGCGGAGTTATAATCAAGACTGAAGGATCGACGGCCGGCTCGTCTGGGCCAATTGACATGTCGAAGGAATGTACAAGCGGTTCTTCGGGCGAAATCGGCTCTTTTTCCTGAAATATAAATCTGTTACAATTTGCTGACTGTCTCGCTTTTTCAAAATGTAAAATCAAGCTGACACTTTCGGCAGGGGATTTGAGAGTGCCCCCTTCGCCTGAAGATCCCATGTCCGGAATGGTTGAGAGAGGCACGGCATAAGGCGTGGCCATTTCACTCGAAGTGGGTGTGGCCATTGCAGTGGAAATGGGCGGGTCGATTGGAGTGGACGTGGTCGCTGTTGTTTGGTAAGAAGAGTGATATAGAGAACAGTTTGGGACGACGGCAGAGAGAGTTGCAGATGGCGAAGTCTGCAGAATATTGGAGAGCTAAACCAATAGATAAGTCGTCCAAAGCGACTTTATCAGAACTTTTTTTAATGCACAAGTAAACATTTATTTTTTCAATATATTTTCTTTCGCTCTAAAAAAGGAACGATTCTGACCCTTTCATCGGGAGTCTGCCGAATTCGAGTGCTATCGAGAGTGACGAGCGGAATCTTTCGCTGCTGAGGAGTCAGAATCAGCACCGAAGAATCGGCGGCCGCCGGTCCTTGGGATGAACAATCTGAAGACACTTCGGGCGAGTCTTCCGGATCCGAGTGAGTGGTCTGGGCCTGGAAAAGATTCACATTCCCTTTAATCTTTTCGTTTATAAATCGAGAACGAGATCCAAATGACTTCTCTGACCAATCCTTTGAAAAACGCGGCCGTCTTTCTGGGAGGACGAACACGCGAAGATTGGCTCTCCTCCTCTGCCTCGCTCTCCTTGTTCGCTCCTTCATCTCTGGATGTGATGAAGTGAGCAGCAATGGAAGTCTGCAAAAAGACTATTGTGTGATGTTCAAATGTTCTTTTCAATTCTCTATACAAACCTTCTGCTTAGGCAAACGGTTTTCAGATCTCGTCGTCTCCAGAACTCCCGAACATTCACCAGAAGCCAGCTGAACTATTCTTATTGTTAGAATTTTCACATATATATGTTAATTACTTTAGCTTCTTAGATATTATCTGAGTTCACAGAAATGCGAATTAATAGGGCGAATGCTCACATAGCCTTCGCTGCCAGTAGAAGAGAAGGCAGTATCTTCGTCTGTGAAACCTGCTTCCATCGAGTTCTAAAGTTTGTAAAATAAAATATTACCATAGGCACGTTATCTTTGCTCATCTTTTTATTTATAAAGCGTCAATGCCCGCCTGTTCATCTCCTATAGAAGATTCTTGTCCAGCCAACTCAAGCGAAGTTTCGAAATCGTTCGATCTCTCGTGGGAATGAATACTCGAAGGCCGATGTATGGTCTGCAGAAAGTGACAGGGTAAGGATGGAGAGGTCGAATGAGGCTCCGCCTCTTCCTCATCCGGGAGATAAGAATGGAGAAGGTTTGATTTAGAGAGGCAGAGAACAGGGAAAGACATGAGAACAGCGGGGAAATGCGACGGAATTGAGGAAATAAAGGCGTTTTCACCTGTTGCTCTTGCTCAGATGATGCGGAATCCGCCTCTTCAAGCAATTGAGAAAGGACGATAACCGACTGCTCCTTTACAAAAAACTGTCTTATGTCATTTAATCAGCATTGAATAAGTGCTAATAACGTCTTATTATTGCTATAAAATTTCCCAACTGACATGATTGCTGGCGACTGCAGCAGTGGCTGGCCGAATCCTGCTCTGGAGACTGCGGTAGTAGGTCCTTGGAGTCAGGAACATCACGGAAGAATCGCATGGCGGTGCAGATTCCTGAGCGCAGGTTTCTTCTAATCAACTACATTACTTTTCAATTTCCATTTTCTTTATTTATTCATGAATTGTTGCTGACTTCGGCAAAAGAAGAGTTCTCCTCGTCTCCAGTCCTCCCTCCTCCTTCCTCTTCCCTTCTACTGAGGTCTAGTGTGAGGGCGACTCTCGCTTCGTTCGCTGACCCGTCGGAGCTTGAAGTCTACAATTTATTAACTTTTACATTTTATATTTTAAAAAAATGTTTTTTCCTGCAAGCAATACTTATTTTACACCTAAAGCACAATAAATAATGAATGAGATGATAGTGGACATTCAGACAAGCCAACCTTATTATGGCTTTCGAGACCAAGGCGGGAATCGGTTGGCCAGTTGTGAATGTGTTCTGAATTGTGAATTCCTTTACCACTCATTTTTTTAAAGATAGAAAAATGCTGTCAACATTTTCTCAAAATCGAGCGTGAATGAATGCACCTGGGTGCGGAGAGGCGCCTCGGGGCGGCTTCCAGGCGGAGAATTGGCTGGCATCTGGCGTAGCGGGCACGTCGAAGTGGACCGTCAAGCGGGGCGCAGTGCCATCGGAAGGGTCTGCTTCGTCTGCAAATAAATATTTTTTTTCTTGATGTTGTTATTCATATGTATTTCCTCATTTTTTCAGTTGATAAACTTCATGAATATTATGAGATTTATAGAAATATCAAAGATTACATTAAAAATAGAAAATAAACTAAACCTTGTAGAGACAGAGATGAATTTTCCGCCATCCTCGCCAGAGAATGCGGAGAAGCAACCACTCTCGAAGTCGAGCGTTGAGATGAATGAGATGGGCGAAGGGAGGGAATCATCGATCACCAGCTACATTTTTTTTTTGCATTCTCCATTCTCCGTTATGAGATCCATTCAGAACACCACACGTTAGAAAAATGAGGAACTTGAATACAACTTTGTCATATACAAATTCGACAATTTGAATGATGCAACGAAAGTGCTTTGACCTGTAGATTGTCAGTAAAATGACAAAGAGGCCAATAGGGGAATATCAAAGGCATTTCTGCGAGATGCTTGGACGGCGAGTGGTGGCTGCAGTGGCAGCTCAGCTTCTGCTCGTCTCCGCTCTCTCGACTTCCGCCTCCACTTCTGGCCCTGACAAGAATAGAACTGCTATCCCTGAAGACTTCGCTGACATATCGCTATCCAAAGACGTATGCCTGCCTTCGTGTCACGATAACTCGCAGAATTGCCTCATTTGGCTGCCAATGCAAACTCATACTTGCCACATATTTCTGACTATCGAATTATTAATAGTAAGATATATTAATACCTGAAGGAAGAGTAAGATACCTGAAGGAAGACTTTATTTTAAGTATATATATATTTTTTATTTTTTGAGACGATAATGACTAAGGATGGCGGTTCCTCTTCGCGAATGTTTTCGACTCCAGCGACGGCGACCACAACAGAGACACTGTCCTCTTCTCTCACCACGTCAGTGCCTAATGTCACGACATCTTCATCGGCCTCTTTCTCATCAGCTGCAGAGCCATCCACCGAAGGCTTCACTCCAGGCTCCACTACGCCACCTCCAAGTGGGCTCATGACAGTTTTGTCCAATATGCTAATTAAATGTTGTATAAAAATCATTCGTGGCCTGTGAAAAATTTAAAGAATAATTCTTTATTCAGCTGGAGCTCGTCGCAAGATCAAAGTGAGCAAGGACTTCATCAGAACACTTCACACAGTGAACGAGTGCTCAAGTAGGAAGTTCCTCTCTCTTTCTCTTTCTCCTTTCCTTCTGTCTATCTCTCTGCCTCTCTCTCTCCCAGCTTCCTTCTCCCATATTGTCCTTGCTCTATTTTCGCTTTCTTGCTTCCTACTGTTCTTCCAAAATAGTGTTGTAGAACAACAGTAATGGAGTCTCCTCTGCAGCATCTCCCGAAGCGGATCCCCTCCTCGAGAAGGAGGCTCTCCATCTCTCGATCATCGTCTACATCGCCTTCGTCATTTTCGCCGCTTCACAGGTTCGATTACTGAATCAACGAGTAAATAAAATAAAATTTTCTCTTACCTTTCTTCCCAAACAGAAAGGAACCGCAATCTCACCACAGAGAACAAAAGAATGGTCGGTTCGAGTAAACATGTTTATGTCCATACTTAGGGAACACGATTGCATAGTAACCGGATGCATAGAAATAACACTTTCTTAACTTCTCGTTACTAGGTCAGTTAGCAGATAAAACAATAATCCCAAACTGATCTGACTTTGCTTGCGCGTTACTCTGTTTAGGCTAAATGCAACCGTATCACTCATTTTAAGCACCATTAGGTTTAATTTCTATATAAGACCATTGCTTTTTAGCGTAAAAGCAAAGATGTATAATTAGCTGTTTCTCAGATTGGAATCGTGGCCGCAGGCTGCTTGCGTGATCGGCGCCGTGCCGCGACAGCTTCTTGAGAGAGAGAGAGAGAGGCAGAGAAGAGGCTTTTGATGCCATCTAAAACACCCGCGAACTCTACATCCGCAATTCGTAAGCGCCCTTGGCGTTACGAACTCACTTCATTCCCCGAGATGGATAAAGTTTCTTCTTTGGAATCATCGCACATCTCTTTCTTCTTTGATATGCTTACACATGAAAAAAGAAAGCAGTTTCTTCGTTGTCTGTATTACTTTCAAAAGATGCTTGCAAAAACAACTACGCAATGTGAGCATTAACACCAGATCGAGGGATCCTTCATTGGGCACATGATATCAACTAGTGTTGCGGTAATGTGGTACATTTTTCCGATCTCTCACTCTCTCCGCAATCGCTCTCTCTGCTCTTAAACTCTCAAGCTCTCTGCTTCTCTTACTTTCTCCGACTCTCACTCTCTCTCTCCCTCTCTCTCTCTATCTGCTTCTCTTTTCGAGGGCTTCATCGGCAAAGTACATAGAAAAGTTCCTGGCCGGATCGCAACATAAGAAATGTAAACATTAGAGAAAGAATTCGTTCGTACCAATCCGTGACCGTACATTGTGTACTCAGCAGCCAAAGAACATACACGTCTTCCGCAGACAATAAGAGCTGTTTTCTCCGTACCTTCAATGGCTACAGCCTAGACACAACAGAGTGCTTGAGCAAGAGAAGAGCAGGCCAAGACACTTTTCGTTAGCTCATCCTCCCGATCCCTCGATATTGTTACTTTCTATACTCTTCATGAAATCTACTTCATAAGTGCTATACTAATTTTCTTGCTAGGGTTCATTTTTTTTAATTTTTTTAACCCATGAGTAAATATTTTGTAGTTTTAATCCAATTCTGGCGCTGGCGATGCCTTTTGTTTTTTTTTGCCAAGTTATTATGGATGAATAGGATGCGCTGCCCTAATTTGCAAGCAGCATGTATACTGCGGTACGGCTCCATGGTGTCTCATTCTTTCTCCTCTCCCGTTTACCGCACTCCGACATTCGCCTCCCCTTCACTCGCTATCTTTCTCTCTCTCTCTCTCTCTCTCTCTCTCTCTCTGTCTCTCTCTGTCTCTCTCTGTCTCTCTCTCTTTCTCTCTCTCTCTCTTTCTTTCTCCTCTCCCTTTTCCTCGTTCTGCCCCTCCAGTCTTCCTTCTCTCTGGTCTCTTCTCCTCTCACATCAACGAGCACATCGACGGCAAAAAAGAGTAAAAAGGGCAGTGAATGGAAATGATGGCCGATCTGACAGGTGACAAGAGGCAAAAAGCATTGCCATAACCGGTCAGCCGGTCAGCACGTACCGTCTGAATCTCTAGAGGCATGACCTTTTTTGGCAACTCTTCCGCTCTCTGTGTCTCTGTAAGTTTCACTCTCTTTCTCTCTCTCTCTCTCTCTGTCTCTCTCTCTCTTTCTCTTTCTTTCTTTCCGTTTCTCTCTATATCTGCTGCTCTATTTCCCTCTCCTCCTCTCGCTCCCGCCTCACACCTTTTTTACCTAATGTTCCTCAGTATTCTTTGCCACTGGTTCCTTCATCGTCTTTATAATCCCCGCCCCCCCCCCATTTTTGTCTTTGTTGCTTCCTTAATCGCTGGCGTTTAAGCTTTGAAGTGTGTGTTCATGCGTAAAAATAGGGCACTATCATATCCTTACGAAAACACCGCATCAACATAATTTACATAATATAATTTGTTGAAAGAACGGGCTGGAAGGGTCCAACTTGACTACAGGATAGTTTACAAATCGCCAGGGGGTGAATTCATAATCATATGGAAGGAGACATTCAGGAAATGCAGTATATTTCTTTGAGCGGACTGGTTTCTTCATGGGCGTTCCGTTTTGAGTACGGAGAGAGGAACATGCTGAATTATTTTTTATCATTTCAAGGCTGACTAATAAGTTCAACTCGTTTAAGTGGTGCAAGGAACCAACTTTCGCTACATAGTTTGCATGTTCTTTATTTTCTTCCGAGTCTTTACCTTTCACCGTAACAATTCGCTCTACTCATAACATTATTTTATTCTCTTTAAAAATTGTATAGTACGTATGATTTCAAAAGATGTGTTCATATGTAGGTTGTTCAACATAGTTCTTTGTTATTCTCCCTAAAGGAATCACTTATGAACTCTTGCTTTCACAGCGAGAGCATAAATGAGAAAGCGAGAGATAGAGATGGAGAGAGTGAGCGATAGAAAGAGAAGGAGTAGGAGAGCGAACGGAGAAAGCGGAGTAAGTCAAAAGTTCGAAAGTAACGAAGTAGGAAGTCCAGAAATTTAATGGCGATGAAAGAAATTTAAAGAGGCTGTCCAAGGAGCTCTCTGTTATTACATATTCTTTTATTGAGGATAGCAATAAATTTTTCTCGTTAATTGTTATGTTTGTGTTCATGTGCAAATCTTTTTGATTTTCGAGAGTTTCAAAATTAGTAATTGTGATATACCAGCAAGAGGCTCTAGCCCTTAATGTTAGACAAATTTATGATTATGCACTCTTGAAAGCATGATTGAATAAGAGAGGGGATAGAGAAATGATAAAGAATGATAGAGACAGTGAGAGAGAAAGAGAGAAAGAGAGAGAGAGAGAGGGAGAGAGAGAGAGAGAGAGGAGAACTGGCCATAAAATAGAAAGGTGGCCGAACAAGCGAAAATTCACTGCCGGGAAAAGCGTGAATGTGGGCGGAGATAGAGCAAAAGGTGTCTAGGCCGAGTGATGGTGACAAGGAATTATGGAAACGATAGTGCTAGAGGATGAAAGAGAAAGTGAGGTAAGAAGGACTCATAAAGGGGGAGAGAGAGAGAGAGAGAGAGAGAGAGAGAGAGAAAGGAATAAAAAGGACCATATTCAGGCATGGTGGAATGAAGGATATATTCAAAACGCTAGAAAGAGAACATTCAAGCGAGACAGAGAAAGATAAAGAGATAAAGAGTAACATGGGACGATATAGAATGACATTCAAGCGAGACAGAGAAAGATAAAGAGATAAAGAGTAACATGGGACGATATAGAATGACCGGCCCTCGATCATCCGGTCAGATTTATGTTGTGGCCTTCTCTCTCTCTCTCTCTCTCTCTCTCTCTCTCTCTCTTTCTATTTTATCTCACACTCTTTCGATTTCTCTTCGCTTTAAACACGAGCCTCACGGCAAGCAACAGGTTGTCATCAAAAAAGTGAGAGTGCGACAAGAATCGTAACTCTCCCTCTCTCCACTCTCTCCTATCCATTTCTCTCTCTTTCTCTCTCCCTCTCTTCCTCTCTCCCTCAGTCTCTCTCCTTCTGCCCCATCACTTCCCTAATATCCTCTGTCCGAGGTTGGAGGTGGCCGGAACGGCCTGCACTCCCTATCTTCTCATCTGATCAGTCGAGCTCTAATGCCCATGGCGCACTTCTGGAGTTACAAGGGAGAGAGGGAAGAGAGTACGTGAGAGAGAGAGAAGGCGAGAAGGGAGGAGAGAGCGAGAGAGAGAGAGAGAGCGAGAGAGAGAGATAGAGATAGAGAGAGAGAGAGAGAGAGAGAGAAAGAGAGAGAGAGGGAAAGGTGTGCGAAAGAGGGAGCGAAGGAAGAGGAAGAGAAGGAAAGAAGAGATAGAGAGAGATATGGGAAGGAAACCTTAAAGAATGACAATGGTAACCGCCCCAGGGCAGATCGTCCCGGATGTCCGCTTCACGCATTTTTCTATGAGGCAGATTCCCCTATAAATGTCGACACGCCGCCCTTTTCTTCCGAATAAAGAAGCCAATAATGCGTTGTCTGATCCACTGGCTTTCTTGTTGAAACCATCTGCCATTATCACCAATGAATTTCGCTTTACAACAATTTAATGATTTTTTTCTTTGTTCGATTTTTATTCTGAAAATACTTTAGGAAACGGTTGCGCTTGTTTTTACTAATAAGGCTCGCATTTATCGTGAGTAAAATAATATGGCCCAATTCCTTCCTTTGATTCGTGGTCGCGTCTCTTTTTTTCAAACATAACTCTTCCTGTTTCCATTGCAGCAAACCTCAGCGTTTCCATTGTGGGAAAAGCGCCCTTCCAGAGAACATTCCCCCCTTTCGATTGAAGCTCCTCTCTGATTCTCTTCCCTGCAAATCATAGCCAAACCGAGTATTCCCTGCCCTCCTTGCATTCGGTGGTTGCCTTGGCAGCCTCTTCTTGTCTCTTCTCCGTTCTCCTTCCCTTCCTCACCCGTCTGCTCTGATCTTCTTCCCCGAACATGGCCCTCAGGGGCTGTCTTGCCACATGTCTGGTATTCCTCTTCTGCATCATGATAGGTAAGATGAGAAAAGAAGAAGAGCTGGTGAGAAAGATATGAAGAGAGAGAAACCTAGAACTTGAAGATTTTTCTATTTACACAATTGAAACAAAGCACGATAAATATTTTTTAAACATTAAGATATCTGTTTATTTGACTAACAGATTGCGCCACTCACACGTTTCCATTCGAGCCACTCCGAGAGAGTGAACGGGTCACGGAGATTTTCAATGAGAACTCGACAATGAACCGGCAGATGTACGAGTTGAATGCAGAGAAGCTACGGCGACTCTGGCATCGCGCCATGGTCAAGACACTGCTCAAGGTCTGCTTCTCCATTCATTTCCGCTCTTGTCTCGTTCATTTTCATGCATATTGACAAGACATTATTATCTTAAACGTTCCTTATGAAATAATAAATGTACATGAAAACTTTTTCTCTTTTCTTTGTAAATCCTCTGCAAATGCTGCGTCCAGCCCAGGCCTTCTTATTTCACAGCGGGAAAGTTTCTTTCCAAGTTTAGCAAATGATCTGTTGGCTTTCCGTTCATTGTCGTTCTCCTCACATGCTCTTCATGTTCGCCTTGAAGGTCCAAGCTGTCAGAGACACACTCTTCCCACACACATTTCTTTTTTTTCTCTCTCTTTTTTCCATTTCTCTTTGGTCTCTCACTGCCTTTTCTTATTCAAGCTGCAGAAAAATTAATGATCTTTTGGCTTATCCCGCCAAAACTGGCCTATCATTGCAGTTTCAAAGTGTTTCCTGGTTAGCAACTATAAATGTACACTTATCCATGTACAGTGAGTTCTGCATCAGACTTGTCACGCATAGCTAGGCGCCCCTTGGCAGATCCGTGTTGCGGGGGCGGATCTGCTGTTTGCTTTGGCTTATCTCTTCTTGATCTGATCGGATTACGCTTTATCAGTCTGCCGCTCCATCTTTGATACAAAGAGAAGAGAACGAAAGCGAGAGGGAGAGGGAGAGAAAGACTATGAGAGTGAGAGAGACACTGTGTCCTTTCACACGTTCCGGTTTTTATAAGGGATAGAGAGAGAGTGCGCAGAAGTAGAGAACACAGGGAAAAAAAGAAAGATTATCGCTAGGGAATATGCTCTTGTTTCTTTCGATCGTCTTATCTATTCGAAATAGCATTGATTTGAGGCGAAAGTACAAGACTCTGATGAGTTGCCCTGCTTTATTAATTAAAATACGGTTGATTTCAAATCTGCTTTTGCACTCGGCTAGCACCCATTCGACAGAGAGAGACATAAAAGGCTTGCGGTCGAGATGAGAGGGGAGGAGAGAGGGATAGAGAGAGAGAATGAGAGAGAGTGAGAAATTGAGAGTGAAAGAGAGAGGGTGGGGAACAATTGAGAGAACGAACACAGAAAAAAGAGAACCTGCTGCTGTTCTTGTCCAAGTATTAACTGCAAAAAAGTATTGGATGTGAACTCGATATCATCCATGGTCTAAACGATTTCTCTAGCGAGAGAGCAAAATGTTCAGATGGGGAGAAAATGTTGTTAATCCGAACAATCTCACCTGTGTCCGAGAGTTCTGGGAAATGGTCAAGGTAGACGATGCACTATAAATATATACATATATGTATGCCATTGCTACCATATTTAACATTTTTACATATCTTCATATATGTATAATTATTTGAATTCAGGCGAAGGCGCGCGTGGCAGCGAAGACGTTGCCGCACGTCGAGTTCGTCGTATTCGAGGAGTGCGCGCGCGAGGCGAAGTCGCTTCCGAGTCTCGCGCGCTGCGTCGTGCGGTTGCTGGACGCGAGAGACCACGCGAAGGAGGAGCAAGCGAAGAGGAGAGAGATTGAGAAGGAGAAGGAGAAGGAGACAAATAGGAGGGAGAGCGAGTTGCGACGAAAACAGAAACAGATGCAGAAGCGACTCAAGTATCACAAAGAGAAGTGGGGGGAGGGCCAGGAGAAGGAGTACGGGAGACAAGAGAACTGGAAACTCCTTGATGTAAGGCAACGCCCTCTGAGGCTTCTCAGCTCGCGAACTCTTATTCTACGAGACGGCGAGGTTCGACGGGCAACAGTAACCAGCGACAATAACGGTGAAGTCGTGACACCTCTAGAAAGGCCATTCCAGCAGCATCTCGCACTCCATCGTCTTGGCAGCAATGCAGAGTCAATAGAGACATTCTACGGCAAGACATCCACCGAGCTGATCTATCGCACCAACCAACGCGGCCATCGCAATCCGATTCGGCCCCAGCGACGGCGCCGAGGGCCACTGAGAAAGGCGAAGAGAAGCAGACGGAGAACGCGCACGAAGAGAGCGGCGGCGCATCATGTTCATTTCTTTTACCTACAACTCATTCAATTTTTGGGCTATAATTTTATTTATGTTGAATCAATTTGCTTAATTTAATTTACAATTCTTAGCCATTTTGTTTAGCGAGAGACTGAAGCTGACGTGCAACGGCAACGCGAGATGGAGCGTACGCTCGAAGGAATCATCAGCGACGCGCGCGGCGTCGGCGAGATCAAAGCGATTCTTCCGGATGACGCCGACAACAAAGAGACCGAATCGCCGCAAGGTAATCGGCGCGGTGGCGGCCTCCGCGATATGAGCATTCGCATTCTTGATGTCCGGCCTCATAGGAATCTCACCGACATGGTAAGCCACATAGCTTCAAAAAAAGGTTTTTTGTTATGTAATTAGAATCTCCTTAGGTAATCTCGATTCCGAGCCGCAAGCCGCGCGTCATGCAACGCGTGCAGCCGACGCGTCGCGGCAAGCGCGCCAAGAGAGCCATTCAAGGCGCCACCGCCGCCGCAGGCACGACGCCCAAGCTCGACTTTGCCAAGATTGCCGGCGACTACTTCAAAAGATTCTTGGGTTTGTTTCGACTTCATTTTTACGTATGTATGTAGTATGTACATAAGTACATATACCGTATTTTCTCTATTAGTACCCCCGGGGGTTCTATTTTTCATTACCTTTGCGAGAGGGGGGCACTATTAGAGGGAGGGGTTCTATTAGAGGGAGGGGTTCTATTTTTCAATGTGAGATACTAAAAGTTTAATAGCAACATTTTATTCCCAAAAAAAAGAAGAATCGTAGCCCGAATTCAATGGAATCATCACTGGAATATCTGTTTTACAACAGATTTATCATGAATTTGGCATCAGTTCATTGGAAAGAGCACCCCATGTCTAAAGGATCCGTTCGAAGTACATCTAGAGATGAGGTATTAGACTGTTAGGGGGGGGGTACTATTGGAAGGGGGTTCTACTAGAGGGAGGGGTTCTATTTTTCAATGGCATTTTCAGAGGGGGGTACTATTAGAGGGGGGGGGTTCTAATAAAGGGGGGGGGTACTAATAGAGAAAATACGGTATGTATACTTCATCGATACAAAGAATACTCGGCCTATTTTTTGGGATTAATTTTGAGTAAGAACCCCCTCTGCGATAGTATAAAGGAACAGCACAACTGAACTATTTTTGAAGGTCGTTCACTTTTCCGCAACCGAGACCAGGCAGCTTCACGTGGCAACTTGAACGCGTACGACAAACTGAGCATCATCAAAGAACACTTCGAGAGGGTCGACAAGTGCAATGCTTACTTCGCACTCATGAATGACGAAAATAAAAGGTTACTTTTATAAGTTTTAATTTTTGTATTAGGCATTATTTTGTTTTTTCTTGTCTTTCTTTTAAATTAATAATCAGAAGTTTATGAAAATACGCCAAGGAACTTTCCCTCATTGAAGCGGCAACTGGGATAGACCTTTAATGTGATTATAATGTCGTCTTTTCCCATTCTCAATGGTTGATATCGAATTAAGCCCGTAAACAAATATATTTCCAAGTCGATTAGTGTCAGTGATAACATTGCTTTCATTGTTGCCTAATCCGAGGATTTCCTGTTCCTTTCCCTGCGTACAAGATAGAGACATTCCCATACTTCAAGGGATCATGAACGATCGGTTTTTTTATGCGATTGCTCTGAATTGGAGGCCGAGATGTTTTGAAGGTATTAAATCGAGCGCCGATGCAACAAAAAAAATGTTTAAATATATTTTCATCAATTTGTCCACCTTTGTGTCTGCGAGCGAGTGAGAGCGAGACAGGGAGAGAGAAAAAGAGGGAAAGAGAAAGAGAGAAGAAGATTTCCTTCTCAGTCTCTTCCGCCGGATGGGCATCCCGATCGACGTGCACAAACCGACGGTCTCGGGAACGGATGACGAGGCGCTGCTCACGGGGATTCTCGACATGGTCAACCAGTTCACGGTTAGCTGTTCACTCTCATACATCTTCTGTATCTAAATCAAAATTAGGCTGGAATATTTGTTGGCTTCTTTTTTTGAAAATAAAGTGCTAGAAATACAATGAAATAAAGTAAATAAGAGACTTGACTGGTGATCTGTACCCTTTCAGATGAAAGATTCTGACAAAAATGGCCTTCCTGATGGCTCCGGCACGAAATGGTCGCTGCTCTCTCCTCGCTTCTTCTCTCTCTTCCCGGAGGCGGCCGAGAAGGAGCGGCCGAAAACTCTTCTCTCGCCCACTCTTCTCTCCTTTCAGAAAGATGGCGTCCTCTCCATTCCCGACATCCTCGAGGTGCATAACAAGAACAATTGGCTTTCTCAAAGATTTCTGAAAACTGAACATACATATTACATTTACTAAATATGCTTTTCGCTTTGTATTTTCAGCGTTTAATGAGCTTAAACGATACGAAACATTTACACTTAACATTATTTTTCTCAGCGTTACTCGACGTGAGTTGTCAAAAGAACGAGTGAATGTTTAGATGCTGACGTCCTCGCACGACTCGCAACGCGCGATGATCGACGCGGCCATGACGCTGTCTGGCGCGTCAGAGGCTCTGGACAGGGCACTCGTCCGTCTCGAACCCGACATCCGGCACACCAAGGCTAGTCCAGCTCAATCTCACGCTCTTCTTTAATTCGTTCGTCGTGGTAACAATGACAGTTCGATTTCTTCCTCTTAAATTGAGAAGAGAGAGAGGGAGTGAGTGAGTAAGAGAGTGAAAGAGAAATAAAGAGAGAGAAAGAGAGAGAGAATCCTCCGTCACCCCAGGAAGTACAGTATCCACTGGTGCAGCTGATGAGTCGTCTGGACTACGGTTGGCTGCAGGCCAGAAAGATGTTCAGCGAGCAGCAGCATCGAGATGTCAAGGAACGCGGCTACGCCTTCATGGAGCCGCGGCAGCTCGAGCACGTCTACGGAAGTGGTTAGCACTCTTCTTCCCTTTCTTGCTTCTATTCTTTTATTTTTCTCTTACTACATATATTTATACATTTTCTTCTTTCATATATTTACCATTTTTTGCATTCTTATTTATTGTGGACTAGTATTTGTATTCACATAGGCTAACTTACTTGTGCGTAAAGTGAGAGTTCTGTTGAGACGCTGCAAATATCCTCCCCGTGAACCTCACGGAGTACGGCAGAATGAATGAACTGGAGCGAGAGGCTCGCGTGGAAAGAGACATTCGAGCACTTGCTGACATCGAAGCAGATGCTCATTCCTTCCATTCCAGTTTGAATTCTTCTTTTTTGTGTTCTTTATATAATCATTTCTTTTGCGTATTTTAGTGTACATATGATTATATAACTAATAAAATAACACCAAAACTACAACTGAAATGTCTTCAGACCGAACGAAGCGGGCGACCCCGCCAGAAGAACACCACGAACATCGTTAGTTTTCAACAAATTTACTTTGTTTTCTAAAGTAAAGTTTTTACTATTTAAGCTTTTCAGTTAATGCTCAACTTGAAATCTTTCGAGTACAATTTCCATTACATTAAAAAATAAAAAAAACTTTACATTAAAATCTTCTTAAATTCTTTGAATTGTCGTATAATAGATAAATAAATTAAAACCTTGTAAATCGTGTCGTAGACCGAGTGAACGGGATTCTCTTCGAGACGATGCGTCCCTTCGCCTTCACGAACATCGTCAATCACGGTGCGGCCCTAGAGGTCATCACTCTCAGTCCGCACGCCTTCATCGGAGAAGTTCTTCATCCCGAAGCGTTGCTCGTGCGATTTCTCTTTTTTATTATTATTTTTTAAATTAATTATATATGTATGCATGTATATTAGAAGAATCGTCGACATCATTATAATTTATTCATACTTGTTTTCTTCATTTGATTCTAAGCTTTAGTAAAAAAGCATCAACTAGACGACTTAAATAATTCTTTCCAGCTGTCCACTCTGAGTCCTCGCGCCTTCATCGGCACTGTCCTCTCTCCGGCGGCGCTCATGTCTCGCATCCTTTCTCCTACGGCACTCCGAGCCGAGGTCTGGAACTCTTTGATCCTCCTTTTTTTTAAAAACATTATTTCATAATTTTTTTTTCTCTTTGTCTTTCTCTCTATCTCTCTCAGCATTTCTTCTTGTTCTCACTGCTTTCTCTCTCTCTCTCTCTCTCTCTCTCTTTCTCTCTCTCTCTCTCTCTCTCTCTCTCTCTCTCTCTTTCAGGTGCTCTCTCCCCGCGCCCTCTACGCTTGGATTCTATCGCCAGAGGCGATGGTGGCGGAGGTGCTGACTCCTCGTTTCCTTGAAGCCCGCGTCCTCGCCCCTGAGACTCTCGTCATCGACATTTTGAGTCCAGGCAAGAAGGCTGTTATCGATTATATAATTTAATTTTATTTGTTAGCGAATTAATATATTTGAGGGGCCATTTAATTTCGACTTGCTAATGATCCCACAACAGTTGAACTGCTTTGGTTTTGATAACCATACATTCAAGTTATGTATGCACATACAAACAGTAGGTGTTGTCGCCTTTAAAAGTTTAAAGAGTGAAAAAGGAAGTTATTAGCTAGAGTTTAAAATATGAATAATTGGCAATTCGAGGCATCCTCGCTCCCCACGTACTTTCATCGGAAACTCTTGGTGTCATGGTGCTGAGCCCGAGCATTCTCTCACCACGTATCGCATCCGAGGAGAAGTATCTGGTTGAGGTGAGAGAGAGAGAGAGAGAGAGAGAGAGAGAGAGAGACAGGGAGAGGGATAAAGAGAGATGGCTTGGAAGAGTGAATGGAATATAATTTAAAAAAATAAACATTAATCATATGTTTTATTTAATTAGTTTAATGAAATATGAAGACACAAATAGAAGTTTAAAGATATTATCACCACATATCCTCGGAGGCAGTCACACGAAACACGAAGAGGAGCAACATGTCGTCCAGGTTTACTCTTCTCTCTTTTTTTTACAACGACTCTTTATTATATATGATACTTTCCCCATAATATTGATCCATTATCTAATCGATTTATTAAACACGAGCCTTTCACAGTCAGAAGAGTCAGACACGGCGGTAAGTGTATATTCCTTGTCACGTTAAGTATGACAATTATGGAAATAGAATTAAGATACCCTTTTTTATGAAGAACCTATGTACATTTCCCGCATAACTCCGCAAGTCATCTTCCCTGCTTTCCACTGAAAACTTACCGACCGATCAGAAATATATTCCAACCTTCCCTATCCGAATGTAACTTGCATGGTGTTATTCCTTCGCTGCTCCATTCAATCTTATTTTCAGCATGATTTATGCGAGCAAGCACGGATATTTTTGAGTGCTGCCTTACATCCAAATTGATTGAGTGAACATATTTTCCCTCCTTTCCATGCTTGTTTCTCTCCCTGCTTTCCCGCTCCGGTGTGCGCGCTCTCTCTCTCTCTCATTGTTTTCGCTCTCTCTCTCTCTCTCTCATGCTCACTCTTCCTGTTCTCTTTCGCCCTGCTAAGCTCTCTCTCTCTCTCTCCTCTCTCTATATATATATATCTCTCTCTCTCTCTCTCTCTCTCTCTCTAGGTCGGTGGTACTCAAGAGCACGCTGGTGAGGTTCCCGGTGGCCCCGATCATCCTGCCCATGGCGGCCACTTTGGCGGTGGCCAAAGCCAAGCAGCGGCGCATGCCAACGACAACGGACTCATTCGTCCGTTTCAATTATTAAATCAGTTGATAAACAGTAAAAGTGATGTTCAGAGAGATAACTCGCCTGATTATGAGATTCTTATTTTGTATTAAGTTCCACAAGTAGTAGAAACGAAAATGCGTCTCGTCGGTAGGAAAACACTTCACTTTCTTTAATTTTCTCTATTTTATTTCTATTTCCTTTATATGTGATTTCCTCCTTGCAGACATTATCGGCGGCGAGGGAAGAGGACACGAAGTGTAGCCAATAAAAATCATTTAGTTATTTATATATTGACATATTTATATATTTTGAATGGTGGATTTTTTGTATCTTGTTTGTCAAAAGCTAAGATTTTGGCGAGAAACGAGTAGATTATTTGCTATCCCAATACTCCATGTTGTCTGGCAGAAATAATATAGTTGTTGAAAACTTTGGCGTAGCCCAGGTTTGACTAGGAATTTGTAGTATTCTAGCATGATCTCATTGCAGAGAGCTTTTGACTTGGCTGGTCCAGGAGTATTTATGTGTATGTATATTTATGCACGAACTTTCCTTTGATATAGCTATTTTCAGGCTTATTCCAAATGTCCCGAATTAAGTTTGTCTGTAAAGAGTCGGGTAGATCGTTGTTGAATGCGCCTTTCTTTTAGTTTCTATGCCGTAGTCATTTTTTGTTGGACATCGAAGGATCCTCGTGGCATTTGTTCTCGAATCCATTACAGACGTAACTTCAATTCATGTCATTGTCTTTCCTTAATATTACCGGCCTAACAAATTGAATGACAAAAGGGACTTCTACCATGAGCTTTCTCGCAAGGCAGACGAGTCACGCACTTCTATTGAGCTTCCATAGACCGTCGCAGACTGTTAGACTTCACACTAATAAATGATGCTAGATTGCCTATTGTTATTGTAATTAATTTGTACCTACATAACTGTTTTACAGTCAGCATTAATCGATAACATATGTTAGAATGACCGTTTTCATGGAATGAATTCATTGAGTTAAAGACTGTCATAACAAATAATTATTAAGACTTAAAAAAATTCGTTAATGAATATATCGTTAACATGGAATTGCAAGGGAGTATGTAAGAGGAAAGAAAAGAAAGGAATGAATAATTAGTGGTCAACTTCATCAATATGTGTATGTATTCGGGTAGTCTTAAAAGGTGAGCCTCTTGAATGGAGGTTGCACGTTCGGGGAGGGGACTCAGACTTGGCTTTCTCTGCTGAGCCATCCTTTCAGTGCTGACAATGATTCCTTCTCTTAATCCCTAGCAAATAGGAAAAGAGGGAATGAGACAGGGAGAAGGAGATAAAGGGAGAGATTGCTGGCAAAGAAAGTGTTAGGATAAGAGTGTGTAACAGAGTGAGAGAGAGAGAAAGAGAAAGAGAAAGAAAGAGAGACCGCTCGTGGCGCTCCACAGTCGTTCGGATAATGAGCGTGCGTGCTGTAAAAGGTGATTGGTGATCCACTCCACGTCTTCCTCTCTCCAATTTGCATCAGTTATGCAACTGGAACATGGGATGGAGCTGAATTCCTTCCTTCTCCATTCCCACACAATTAAGGCTCTTTTGCTCATCTATCTCGTCTTCATTGCTACTCTCCCTTTCTCTCTCTCTGTACCTTCCATTTTTTCATTTGATTAATCGACATCTCAGTACAAGGTAAGAAAAATATCCAGTTTCACTTCCAGTCAGCATCCTTCAATCTTCATCCCTGTTCTAAACAGCCGACACGGCTTGTATATTGCGCAGCAGGAGTTCCGTTAGTATTTCTCCATCTTTACCGCGTATTCTCTCTCTCTCTCTCTCTCTCTTTCTCTGTCTGTTTCTCTCTCTCTCCTCCCTAGTTAACATGCACCTACCCCTCTCCTCATCCAAGCTACTTCGTCCCACTGCAACACCTCTAAATGCAACCGCACCCGGCACTGTAACCCGCCCCGAAATTGGCTCATGCTTGCGAGAAGCCTCTTCAGGCCCGCGTGTATGTTCAGTTACAGCTGCTTTTCGACCCTTTCTCTCTTTCGCTCTCTTTCTCTATCTCTCTTTCCAATTGGATTCTCAAGGACATTCTCGGATACAGCACCTTTAACTCTCTCTCTCTCTCTCTCTCTCTCTCTCTCTCTTTCTCTCTCTCTCTAACTTCTTTCTTTCCCTCTCCTCGTTCTCTATCCATCATATTTTACTCTAGCGCTGTCTATCTCTCTCTTTTACCTTCTTTCGTTCTCTCTCACTTTATTTCTCTCCCTCTCCTCGTTCTCAATCCATCATACATACATATATTACTCTCGCGCTCTCTATCTCTATCTTTTACCTTCTCTCGTTCTCTCTCTCTCTCTCTCTCGACTCCTTCCTATCCGAGTATGCTTTTTAGCCTCCTGATTCGCCTCGCCCCTTTAAACAAGCCAGATTCTCCACCTCATGCACGCACTCATCCGTGCGAGACTCCAAAAGCAGCATTTTCTTCTTCTCTTTTTGATAAACCACCTCAGGCAATTAGCCTATTTCGAGAACGACGTAGGCTTTTCCATCTCTCTCTTTCTCTGTCTCGCACCCTCTCTCTACGTCTCGCTCTCTCGCCAGCTCGTCGTTATCCTCCCTCTTCGTCTTCATTCTCTCTCATCCCTGCTCTCTTCTCACACTCATCGTCCGCTTTCTGTTCCATCACTCAAAGAGCAGAACGCATGGTTTCATCTGTAGTTTTAGTATGCGAACAGTTCCGCTTTTCTTTAGGCGACATAAAACCAGGAGATTCTTGTTAGAGACCTTTCATATGGACTTGAAGATCTCACTTCCTCCTCTCCAGCCTTTCTCTCTTATTCGCTCATCCAACCTTCTGCTTTTGAGTAAAATAAGTTTGCCTATTGTCAGAGGTGTTTTAAGATTTTTTTTCTAGAAAATTAGAGGGTCAAACGATTGAAGATAATATAGTATTACGGAAAAAAAATCTTTTCTACTGATCCACAATTTTAAATATTCACGCTGAATGGTAATTTAAAGTGCAGGCCGACCTTGCTGAATTCTTGGGCTAAAAGCTTCGCAGCGAGTGAAACTATTTTCATTTTCTTCCGTACTCTCTCTCCCCTCACCACTTGCTCTCTCTCACTTATTTTCTCTCCCTCTCTCTGCATTTATGGCATTCCTCTCCGAGACCCCAAAAGCCCCCATCTTATTCTTCGCCCTCTAAGCCTTGCTCGAACACATGGTACGCTCATAATTGCCACCATAAGTACGCTCAACTCTCGTCTTTCTCTTCTATTATCTCTCTCTCTCTATCCTTCTCTCTTTCAGTCTCTCTCTCTCTTTCTTTCTCTCTCTATCCTTCACTCTTTCAGTCTCTTTCTCTCTCTCTTTCTATCGTTCGCTAATTCGATCCATCTCTTTTTCACACTCTCACGCGCGCGCTCTGGTGTCAGCAGCATGAATGAGTGTGCTAGTTCATTGTTGTATTGTGGTGAGGTGGTGCGTAACCATGGCCTTCTTACATGAATCTACAGATTTACAGTCATAAAAAATGTGTCCTCGTTATGTCTAGGTTTGGTAAAAACAGTTCGGTATTTTATTCAACCTCGTAGGTGTTTTATACCAATTAAATTTTAGGTATTACTTTTTACTCTCCAGTGCCAATCGCTGCTCTCGTATAAAAATATGTGAATACCCTAAATAAAATTCTTTTTCTTCTTTTCTTTGCTTTCCTTCCCTCCTCTCAGCACTTCTTCAAATCATCGTTAATTCGATTCTTTTGAGCTTTTCGCCCTCCGGTGGATAATGATAGGTTCCGATAGAATGTTGCATTCCATGTCTTTCCACCACGGCATCACCGCCCACCCTCCACTTATAGTCTACCTTCTGACCGCTCTCTTTGTCCCTTTTGTCTCTTTCTCTCTTTCTCTCTCTCTCTCACTGTCCACTTGTAGCAGATCTCCGCCGACTGGTCTCTCCTTAACTGATTCCCATTGTGGCATTCCGGTCGTTCTGCCCTCCTGGCTTAGTGCTCCATTTGACTCTTCACCAAGTCTCACACGGTTCTCATATAGAAAGTGCTCGCCATTCTCAATCACTTCGGCAACCTTGACAGGCATCAGACCCATTCATGAGTCGTACTAGTAGATCCGGAGGATATTTCACTTTCTCTTACTCTCTAGCACTCTCTCGCACTCCCGCTTCTCTCTCCCGCTCTCTCTCTCTCTCTCGCTCTCTCTCTCTCTCTCTCTCTTTCTGCAGTCTCTCCCTCCCACAGTTATCACTGTCATGACTTCTCTCTGGGAATGCCCTCTCCCATGCCCGACAGCTAGACACACCAATCTGGCCATTCTCCCAACTCCTCATTCCTGTATGAATGCATTTACAAGGAGACGACCACCCTGACCCTCTCCCCTAATATTATGTGCATTTTCGTCCTTGCCTTCCACCGGCACTGATTCGTGCATCACAGGACGTGTTTTGGCAACTCGTGCTCACTTTAGCTTTCTCTCTCCATCTCTCTCTCTCTCTCTCCCTCGCTCACTCTCTCTCTCGCTCTCTCGTCAACTCATATTTTTCGTCACCTTGACATTGTTCCCTCGTTCTTCTTGCTTGAGATATCCTCTTTCTTGCTGCAGTTGATGCATTACTTTAACTACCAGCTTGCAAATGAATTTTTAACTTCTTTTACTATCGTAACAGATTAAAAAATAAATTAAATTGATTTCCCTCTAACATTTTGGATAAATGTTGTTCGTTGATGCCAAATTCGTTACGGGATTCTCTCTCTCTCTCCCCCCCCCCCCCCCACTGGAATCCCGCAGCGAAGTTGACGTTCGGCCATACATATGTATAACAGCTCTGTGTCCATTACGATAAATTGATTTTTTAAATTAAATTATAATGTTATTTAAATAGAGTATTCCTCTGATTGCTCCTCTGAATGGCCGTCTCGCGGGCGATGCTGATCGAGCGGCTGCTGGATGGGAAGAGGCCAGAGGAAGACCCCCTCGCGGCTACTCCCTCCACTTCGTTCGCGTCTTGGGATGACGTTGAGCAGTTCGAGAATGTCAGCAGAGAAAGAATGAAAGAAAGAGAGTTAAAGACGAGCTACAGACATATATGTACATATATACATATGTGTCTCGCCATTTTCTATTTGATCTTCTTCTTTTGTTCAATTCTGGTATGTAGTTAATATGCAGGTCACATTTTAAAATATTTTTTATGACCTGAAAATTGTATAAGAGAAACTTATTAGAGAGGGAGAGGCATTAGAGACTTGTCAAGCTGGTTGGGTTGAATTGTAATTCACAAGTTACAAGGAAGAAGGAAATGATCTAGGACACCCTTCGCGAAGTGGAGAACAAACTTCACGACCTCGACAACTTGATCTGGGGCAAGCTCATTCTTATGGAGCGAAACACGAGAACGGCTAAGGTTTCAATACCACTTTGAGCTTCAATTTGCTGCTAAGACTATATAATCGTACATACATATATAGTACATGTAGAAATTGTAAGACTCGAAGGAATTCTTCCATCCTTTCCCTTCTAGGCCTACCTTCGCAACCAGTCCGTCTGCATCGATGGCTCACGATGCGACTTTGACGGCAAAAAGTTTGCATTTCTTATTGCTATTCTTCTAATCGCAAGTTCTGATCTAAAACTTGCAAATGCTTCAGTGAAATCCTATTTTTATTCCTGGAATTCTTCAGATTCGGAGTGCGACGCTTTGCAAATCCACGAAGGGACTCCGTCGGTGACAAGTGCATCTCAACACTTTCTGAGGTCTCAATTAAACTTTCTATTGTCCATTTTACATTTGAAATTGTTTAACTAAATTTATTCTACCACGAATAAATTAATTATGCAAATGAAAGTGTTGACATTTGGACAGAAAAGAACTGAAGTGTCTTCATGTCGTTGTCTTACTTTTAAAAATCACTATGTTCTTGATACTCGGACTATAAAGATTACTTCTGCTACCTTTTCTCCGTCTTATCCTTGCAGGGCATCTCGCTCCGCATCGACAGCGATGGCTCTGTGTGGGCGTGTGCGAGGGGAGGTCTGCATCTTTGGACTTCGCGTGGAATGCAGAGCGGAAGGGTCGAGCCTTTCCAAGAAGCTATGGTTTCTTTTTTCTGAATTGTTGGAAAATATTACTCTTCTTTTCTTTCTATTTTACAACTTTGGTATTTTGTAACTCTTAACTATTATTAATTTAGTAGGTCTTAACTTAGTGTTAAATGTCTAAAATGACTGCTAAATTCATATACTTCAGAGTTGCCATTGATAAATGTCCACAGATCTTCGACTTGCGCGCCTTCAAAGCGCGTCTCCTCGACACGAATCCGACTTCTCGTCTCTACGGCCACCGGCCACGGCGGCAGCTTCTCGCCGACTCCATCGTCTACATCAAGGTTCGTCTGACATCTGGCTTTGTTTAGTGCAGTTTGAACCTCTAGAATGAAAGGCAAAATGACAACATGTAAAATTAAGACTAAAACATCTCTATTATTCTGATCCATCATTGGAATAGTTAACCATTAATAATGTTATTGCACATAGTAGCTATAAGCAAACAGCTATGTGCAATGACATTAGCGAATAACAGAATTATTCTATTAATGGTAATCAGATATTTATGACGGTGTATAAATTTACCCGTTTAATTTGTAAGTTATGCTTGAATGTTTATGAAACATTGTTGCTGACTTAATTAAGTTGAAAGGAAGAAGGTAAAAAGATGTATTGAGTGTTCGCCGGCGCCCGCTCTGACGTGCCCGCTGTGGCTGTGTCTGATTCATCTGATCGCCGTGGAGATGACGTGCATGCTGCATCCCTGCCCCTCTCCCTCCTCTCTCTCCTCCTCCTCCGCCTCTCCCTCTCCCGTCGCCTCCTCGTCCTCTTTCTCCTCCGCCGCTTCCAGTGCCCATTCGGCCACGCCCACCCGTCCACTCCCTCCTCTTCCGCTCACTGCAGACACCTTTGATCGAGACTCTAGAAGCAGAGGTCATTACAACCACGTTAAAAAAAGGAATATTTTATCGATATCGTAGGAGACTCTGGAGAGACGTCTTCCTTTGGCGAGAGTGAACGACGACTTCTGCCATCGGCAGTGGCGGAGAGGGAGAAGCAGCGGATGGCTGCCATGGCCTTCGAGAAGGCAGCCTTCGCGGGATTTCCATGTAAGATGCGGTGAGGAGCTCTCTTCTTGTTGCAATCCTTCCCTCTCCCCCTTTTCCAGTGGCGGTGTCAAGAAACGTCTGGAGCGAACAGCAATGCCGGTGCTTGGCTTCTCGTACTCCTCCACGATGGACGATTGCTCGGCCCCTCGTGCCCCAGCCCGTCCCGCTCTCTCCTCCGCCGCGCCTCTCTCCCGCTCCGTGATCGACCTCCGTTGCTTGGCCGAGCTGCGGCGCCCGGCCTACTTTGCGAGTCGTCCCCCTGGCGCCGGCCGTCGCGGCGGAGCTGGCCATCACGGAAGCCACGACGCGCTCCATGCGAGTAATGGTCGACTGGCTCGTTGGTGACTGGGGAATGTGGTGGCATCATCGTCTGCTATCGTCTTGAATGTCTGTATAATCGCGTGACATGCTCTAATGTACATAAATGCATACATACTACATACATTGCTTCAATTGGATCGTGCGAAATTGCCGTTATTCAATCATGATCAAATATGTTTTCCCTCTATACATTACATATCGTGAGTAAAATGAAGTCCGAACCAAAAAAAAAGATGTATTGAATCAGTCAAACATTGCTATACGAGATTACGTTATCACAATCTGTTACTTCCAACAATTGGCCTATTATGGTGAGTGTAAGGCTATGGCTAACACCGATTTTTATTCATACAATATATAAACTATTTGTAAGAAGTGTGTTCTAGAATGACTATTTGATTGTTCCCAATGGCATACCGGAAGACATTTTGTTCGGAGCTTCACAATAATGTTAGTTGTATGTAGTTAACGAATACCATATTCGTTTGGCAACATTGGAAGGAAACCACTGCTTCTTAATATATAGTCGATCGTAATCGCACATCTTCTGTAACAGTTTTAGTAGCACTTTGTAAATTAAAATAATGAGAATATTAGAGACTGACGATCAACAGGCGTCGGGGCGGAGAGATGCGCCGGGTAAAGAGGAGGCGGAGGAATCGAAGAGAGAATGCTAGAAGAACCGTCCACGGTCATCATTCTTGAACAGAAGAAATAAGTAAAAAAATAAAGTTAGAACCATTATTTTATACTGAGTAAGAAAATGGAATAACGAATATTTCTCCTCTGCAATATGCATAGCGATTTCGTAACTTCTTGTTCTGAATAGAAGAAGAAAGCTGACTGCTGCCGCTGCTGCTCGACGAGTGCGTCCGTTCGCGCCTTCAGCGCCAGCGCCCCGCCAATGTAGAGGAAGATGGCGAGAAGAACAGTCGAGATCACTATGACCAGCACGAGCACCAGCGTCTTCGACTCTGCCAACAACCAATACATGCACTTCACTCAATTAAGGAGGGGAAATAAATGTCACCTTCCCTTTAACACATTCAGAACAAATAAAGCTCGTCTTGTAAATGACATAGTACTATAAGAAGTTTCCAGATGGCTAAGATATTTTTTAAAACAACTTTCTCTTTTAATACTTGCCATTCATTCTCCCTTTGCTTTCTCGACCACACCTTGAATTGGTATGAGAATGACGACGTTGCCCGCTTCCGTCATGGGCAGCACGGGCACTCGGTCTCCTTGCAGAGTGGTGAGCTGCAGCTCGTCATAGGCAACGGCCTCAAGCAGCCACGCGGCAAGCTCCTCGGCCGACAACGACGGAGGAGGTTCGTCAGTGAATGGAAGGGTGATCGTCAGATTCAATATGATACCTGGCAAAAACGACACCGCATTTTAGAGAGCAAGATTCATATACTTTTTAAGACAAGTACGATTAGTTATTGCCACAATTGACCTGTAGCTATTTTGAGATTTTTAATCCGATAGGGCGAGATGCGAAGGCAGTTGACGATGGCGTTCTTCCATGAAGAAGACAACGCGGCAGACGCGTTGCCAACGACGGTCGTGAAGGAACGGTCGATCGACATCGTCAACTTACGCGCGTTTCCGTCTCCAGAAAGGGCTGCAAGCATTTTAATTTTCGAGTTGTATCTACTTATTTTGCCTTTGTAAAAATATGTATATAATACACAAATGAAATATTTTAAAAAAAGTTAAAAAAAAAAGTTGTAAGAACCTCTCCGGACTGGCACGAATGAGGTATTGAGAACACGGACGGCGTCATACGCATGCAGCCCTCCGTCTGCGGCGGCCGCACGCACAATCGATTGGACGGCCTGTGAAGCAATGCCATTTGATCTTTCAATGCTAAATGAATTAAAGTGAAAAAATAGACAAACATAAGAATTAGTGGTTTGATCCAAGGCGAAGGGCGGACGGAGAATCACTGATATCTCGGCGAATTCAGAGCCATTTCCGGCTGAAGAGACATTGACGAATCTCTTGGCCGGAACGGCGGACGCCATCGAAATGCGTGACACGAAAGACGCCGTTTGCTTCTGCCTTGGGGGCGTTTTCGAGTTCTACAACTTTGAGTTTGAAAAAGCTCTATAAACCTTTTAAAATATTTAAATAAAGTTAATCGTAAAAAAAATTCGGTAATAACTGATTTTCTGACAAGAATAAAGGTAATGGCTATTTCTTCGTAGCTCGGCAACTCGGGCGGTGCCGGCGGATTTACAGTGAAAACGCTGAATATGTATCTAGATACATAATGAAACGGGATACATGCAATCATTGAAAATTGATGGTTAACTAATGTATCACTTAATTCTATCGTGTGAAATCCGACCTAATGATGCCCATGACGTTGCATTCGCATTTGAGATAGCGACTGCCATCATCGAAGGTAGTCGCATAAGTCTCCGCCGTGCACGCTGTGCTGTCCCAGGCATGGTTAGCGAAGACATAGCACTAAAACATACTATTCTTTTAATAACTATTAATCACTGAGTCGAATACTGTGCACCGAATAGTAGTTCGAGACAAGATATTGACGCAGCGGCACGAGGATCGTGAAGGCAGCTGAGGAGACTGCGGATGCGCCATTTGTCGGGTCCAGTAAGCTCACCTGTTTATTTAATTTTACACTTCTTGTTCGGCACCAATTAAAATAAACGCTAAATGAGTGTATAAATTCTGAATTATATCGAAAGTGTAAGATTTCGACCTCATAAAAATTAGAAGCGGATCGATTGGCGTTGAGGCCGAAGAAGGCGTCGCCATAGAGAGCGCGAGCCATGTATTGGTTATCACTCACGACATTCTGGAGAATCTGAGTGGTGGCGAGGCAGACGAAGGAGCAGAGAAACGAGCCGCCGTTGCAAGCCCACGATGAGAAGGCTCCCGCGACGCCGGGTGAGAACGACAGCTTTGAGAGTTGCCATTCGAAAGTTTTAATTATAATTGTTTTTGTCCAGCCTTTTTAATGAATGCAACTTTAAATAACATATTTTAAGAGAGCCTCTCTCTAAGGGTCAAGGACTGCCTGCCCCGGGGACCGATGTTCGATTTTGACTACCAGAACTTTATGAGTGATACATGGATAGATTATAAGGAAAACTAGGTGGTTGAAAAGTTTGAGAAATTTTTTTTCTCTACACCACCATCCAAAATATGTCAAAAATTCGATGTTCTGTAACTTGCTTCATTTACAAGATTTTTTACTTTTCTTTTTTTTTATCTAATTGCTCATTCAAAACTGCACAAAAACGTCCCAGATAACTGTTTCTGAAAAGATTCATTTTAATAGACTTTTTCCGGATACAAATTTTTAGGACTAAAAAAAATGTTATTTTTTGTGTTTTTTTCATTTTTGCCGATCCATTTCCAGAGAAATCATTCCATAATATGAAAGTAGAGGAAAAATTACATGAAATATGTTTCTACGAAAAGGATTTGAGGACACATTTTTTGGGTATCAATTTTTGAATACTATATGCCATCAAGTGCTGCACCGCAGTTTAAGCTCCATATCTGTTTTCCCTTTTTACCTTTTCATCTGCAAAGCATGTATAATGGTGTAGTTTTTTATTCTCTACAAATCATGCCTATACGAAACTTTGATACTTGTCGAAAAATAAAGTTTAGACATAAAAATTCAATTTTTCGGTTTTTTGTATACGTCTGCCGTCGGGTTTTTTGACATTTTCCGTATTTCATAGATCGATTTCCAGATAATATTCACTGCTATCTTGAAGAGGAAAGAAAACTGCATAGAATATCATTTTATTATAGGAATCTGAGAACACTATTTTTAGATACATGAATTTTAATCGGCGATAATGTGCGACAGTGGCATCAATTACTGTTCGGCGAGTCTTGCCCCAAAATGTTCGAATTGAATTTTTCTCTCAAAATCACCCCAAGGGGGTTCTTTGATGCGAGGAACACGAATATCATGTTTATTTTTTATTACGACGTCATTTTAAAAAGTTAGGGTAGGTAAATGGCTGAACGGCACAGTTTTCGACACAGAAAAAAAAACACAAAAAATAACATTTTTTTTAGTCCTAAAAATTTGTATCCTGAAAAAGTCTATTAAAATGAATCTTTCCAGAAACAGTTATCTGGGACTTTTCTGTGCAGTTTTGAATGAGCAATTAGATAAAAAAAGAAAAGTAAAAAATCTTGTAAATGAAGCAAGTTACAGAACATCGAATTTTTGACATATTTCGGGTGGTGGCGTGGAGAAAAAAATTTCTCAAACTTTTCAACCGTCTAGTTTTCCTTGTAATCTATCCATGTATCACTCATAAAGTTCTGGTAGTCAAAATCGAACATCGGTCCCCGGGGCAGGCACCAATGGCGCCCTCCTTGAACCTTACAGAGAGGCTCTCTTAATGTAGGTAATTGCCTAAATATCCCTGACCACTTGCTGCGAGACGCCAGCAATTGTGAACTGGGGAGCTGAGAAGTTGGAAGAAGATGACGTTAGTGCTTGAGCAGCAATTGTTGTGTAGACACCGCCCTGCCAAAACTTCTTCGTACACAACGTTTTATTGAAAGTATATAAATTATTTTCTTTAGATTAGTTTGCAACATTTGTTTGTTTACAAAAATACAACACTATTAACTGTGAGCTGAATAATGCGAGAGGAGCCGGCTGATAGTTGCATGCACATCGAAGCCAAGCTGGATGAGATTCCAGAGAAATAGGCGTTGACGATATCAGTGTTTCCCTGCAGATTCCGTTATAGATTTGGCATAATCAATTCTTTAAACATTATCAATAATATTATTAAAAATAAATTAGTTATAAAGAATAATAACCTTGAGCAATGGGTCAAAGTAGGCAAGGAGATTTGTGCCAGCAGGCAGATTCGCTTGATTAGCGGCCCTTCGACTTCTGGTGTCATCGTCTACCGTAATCCCAAGACGCTTCTCGTACTTCCTCAGCAGGCCGACAACACTGGCGAGCGTCGAGGAGGAGAGCGAGCCGACCGAAGAAATTATAGCATCAAGCGCCTCCTCGAAGTCGGCAACGTCACTAAAACATTAATTATATGTATGTAAAATAAAAAATTTTTGTGCTAGATATATGAAAGCACTCTGCAAATGGATAGCAGTATGCATTGTATTTGTAGACAACGAAACTAAGGGAACGGACAAAGCAACCTCTCGGGGGTGACTGTGCCGATTAGAGAGACGACAACTTGATCTGCAACGCGCGAGTCGAGAGTGAGCGAAGTGTTGCAAAGCTCGCTTCCCAGGGCTTGCAGCTTCAGAAGAGCGGAGAAGGTACGACCTGGCAGAGTGGAGAAACGGCATTGAGCGAGTAAGGAGATGAAAACGAAATTATGCTACTGAACTTGGAAACACACAATTTCATATTATTTATAAAGAAAACAAAAATGACCATTGGCATAATCAGTATCAATGGAGTTGATAAGAGAAGCCACTGCGGCCGCCGCGTCAGTGGCGTGCGGAACTTGGAAGGAATGCGTGTGCGCGGTGGCGCACGCGCCTAACGCGTCGCACACTTGAGCCGCGACGCGGAAGCTCACACGCACGCCGCACGCAGCGTGTGGCGGTGAGAGGGCTGAAGTGGACATGGACTGTATATTTATTTGTAGTCTATGAGCATTCGCCTTAGTTTTCTTAAAAAATAATACATTTATTACCCTAAAATTCAAATTTGATTTCAAATTCAATCTTGAATTGGATTCCATTGCTAACCAGCTGGCAACACGCCGAGGATGGAAGTGGCCAGAGTGGCAGGCAGCCACGTCATCAATGACGTCGTCGCGGCCGCGGTCTCATTGCTCGCCGATGACGTCACTTTGCCTTCTGACATCACCAACTCGGTCGTCTCGAGGCCGAAGCGGACACTCAGCGGCACATCTTCGTCCGACCAGCCGTCTCCGAGGGAGACCGTGAAGGGGGTCAGAGCAGAGAGAGCATCGAGGGAAGGCGTGAACTGAAGGAGAGAGGGAGAGAGAGAGAGAAGAAGAACAACAATAAGAGAGAAAGCGAAATGCGAAAGACAAAAAGGAATTGCAATGACTTCATCTGAAGTCGAACACTTTTAATGCGGAGTTTAACCGCCAGGTCACCTGTATATCTCCCGTGGTCGGCGGCGTATTCGTGAGGAAGCTGATGGACGCAGACGCGTCTCCGCCTCCATTGGTCGCCTGCAGCACGAGAGTGTAGCGGCGGCCGGGCAGCAGACCGGCCCATCTTGGGGTGCTCAAGAAAGAACTCTCCATACAGTGAGGCATTGTTTTGTAAACATTTAAAAGATTAATAAGATATTTTATCCTATCAATAGTCTTGAAAAAGTGACAAAAAAAAGCTTAAAAAAAAGGGTCCTACTAAGACTGCCCAGCCGGCGGAATGGTGATGGCGATCGCGACGTCGCTGACCATCCGAGTCTCCTCTTCGCTAAACGTCAGAATCGGCTCGGCAAGGAAGGCGGTCACGTCCACAACCACTAAAACACTTTTTTCTTTGTTTTATTCTTACTGACAGCAGGCGTTTTACCAGATGCTGCGCAGTGATGCTACGTAAAATGTTCGCAAAAAATATCACACTTTGCGACCTTCATCCAGAAGAAGCTCCCAAACAGTGGAGAGCTCGCCGAAGCTGCTCGTGACGAAGGCAGTAATTCTACAGAAAGCAACTCATTGCATCTTTTACATCAAAAAGGAGTATAAAAACTGACAGAAGGAACTGGTCGGTGTTGACTTTGTCGGAGCTGACCGTGTCAGAGAAGCGGACAATCGGTGAGTTGGGTGCCGTGATGAAGACGACGGCGCTGATGTGCGCGCTCAGCCCGCTGCCGCTCACGATGTCCGTGAAGTTCAAGCTGCATTTATTGACTTTTAAAGATATTCTACAATAACCAGTTGTTTGTCATTTTACAAGAAAAAATATGAAAGGATGACATAGTGTTCGGCTTGAAAGTGTTGGGCGGCACGGCGAGGATGGAGCTGTGTGTTAGAATGTTGCTTCGCAGATCGCATGGAGTAGTTTCAGAGAGTGATGACGTCACTTTCTGTACTGATGACGTCACGTTAACGCAGCTCCAGGAGTGCGCGAGTGACGCCGCAGATGCGGCCAGGTTGGGGTCGAAAGAAGCAGACGCGTCGAGGGTCTGTCGTGGAGAGAAGAGAGAGATCGACGGAGAAAGAGAGAAGAAAGCAAGGGAATGGCCGGATATTCAAACAAATATAAAAAGTAAAAAGTGGCAAACGATGGCTTGATCAGCTGGAACTGTTCGCTCGGTTGCGTCCACGATTGCAACGAGTTGCTGCCGAGTGAACTACGAGATGTTTTGTTTTGTTTAAATAAAATTTTTATTCAAAGAGAAAATAAACATAATTGTATTCAGCGTTTGCTCATTTATATTGCCGATATGTTGAGCATGAATGTTCACCGTGATGTTTCGAGCGTCGGTTGCGTTGAGTGTGCCAAACGAGGCGAAGAGCTCGACTGTTACCGTCGCGTCTGGCGAGAAAGTGAATGCAGGGATACGGTAGGCTGCCGAGCGGCTGATCTCCATACCGTCGATTCGCCAGGCGTACTCAAAGATATCCATCGATTTGCTTATTTTCATTCCTAGAGTTTTTTTCCATGTTTTTAATACCGTAACATTTTCCGTTTGGGTTCTCTGGTTGCAGTAGGCCAACTGGGAAGAGGCAGCGAGTGAGAGGCGTTTTGAAACGGGAGGAGGGCTTGCAGGAAGGCCAGTGATGGATGCGGAGAAGAGGACAGCGGAGGGAGATGACGTCATCGACCACGACTGAGAGGCACAGGCAGAGAGGAAGTTGCATACGCGTACGGTGAAGGAGAGAGAAGGAGAGATCTGAAGAGGGAGATGGAGAGCGGGAAGAGGAGATGAAGGTGCAAGAAGAGAGGAGTGGGAGGAGAAGTTCTACTCTCTCATTACAACCAAGAAGCTGACTAAAGTCGTTGGAATCACCGCCAAGCGATCTTTAAATGCGGTGAATATCGCTCGTGCTGCATCTAGAATAAAATATAAATACATATCGAACATGTTTTTACATTATGAAGAATACATCCGTTTACACCCCCTAAAACTAATGTTTGAACCATTGTTCGTTGTCCACTCGAAGGTGAAGGGGCGATGGCCGCCGTTGCTGATTTGCTCAACTTGGACTTCTATTTCAGGGATGCATGACATTACTTCGGAGGGCGCTGAGATTGTGAAGAGAGGCGGAGGGGCATTCGAGGCTCCCGCCACGAGAACTTCGTTCTGGCGAGACAAGTCCAATCAATCAATCAGAACGACATTTCAGCATACCACATTCAGTAGGCCGAAATCGCTACTGAAACGCTTGGTTGTCCTGAGACGATCTCCTGGAATTACGGTAGCTCCCGGGCCAAGTCCGATCAGAAAGTCATTGCCAGCAATAGTACACGTCGCGTTTTCTGCAAGTATTTTTGAACGATTACCTAAACTGAAAAAAGTTTAACCTTAATATGCCTTTTTCATATATGTACGACATGATTGCATTTGTTTTTCTCACTCAGTCCTACCTCCAATGGTGGTAACATCTTTAAAGTACTTCGCACAAGAGGCAATTCTAATGGAGATGGCTTCAGGCAAGGAAAATTGCAGAGACATCATGTCATTCGAGAAGGACATCGTGATGCTTCCTGAAACGTAATGCCAGATTTCGGAATAGATTTTTTCCCCCAACCAGAGGACTCTGGCGTTGGCGAAGGAGAAGGAGAAGGAAAAGAAGAAGAAGAAAGCGAAGGAGTAGATGAAGAGGAAGGTGAAGAAGGAGAAGAAGAAGGAAAAGAAGAAGGAGAAGGAGTAGATGAAGAAGAAGGTGAAGAAGGAGAAGTAGGAGAAGAAGAAGGAAGTGAAGAAGGAGAAGAGGAAGAGGAAGAAGAAGGCGAAGTTGGTTCTGCTGTTGCTAAAATGGGAACGTTAAGTATAAAGTATAATTTTTGAGTTTTTTTTTTTGTACTGGAAAGAGTGAAAAGCGGAGACATGGAGTGCGCCGTCGGAAGGGTGGTCGACATAGTTGAGGGACGCTCCTCAATGCGAAACATTTTATTTAATTATTAATTACTGCATTGTTGCTAGAAAATTATGCACCATCTGATTTTTTATTTCATTCAAATTAATTTAGAAAATATTTTTACCGTTTGCATGATAGTTGTTGCAGTCGATGCGGTCGCGTCGATCAGGACAGTAAACGGCTCCCTAAATATCTCACGAACTGAACCTTCATGAATGCATGCAATACCTGAGACTTCTATGTTTATGAATTAGAAAAGAGTGTGAGTGTGATGCTACTATTATGACTCTTCTTGCCGAATGATATTCTGCAAGAACAATCATAATTGGAATTTAAGCTAATTGAGACTGGAATTCCAGGGTCGCAGCTTCGAGAAGTCGCGAGCGAACTGCGTAGATCGGATAGCTGCCTGCCGTGTTGAGTGCTGTCAAGTTGCACGAGAACTTGGCGCCCGTCACCGCACACAGAAAAAAATGTGACACACAATTATTGTTCCATCCAGAATTGTAACCAAAATTGTGACACGGGAGCTCACATCGAAAATTACGATATCGGATGTCACATTTTGGTGGCAATGATGTCACATTTTGTTGGCAACCCGCTGCGAGAGCCAAAAATGTGACATTGTTCCACTGCGGGCCGTGCTCACTCCTCCATCTCTCGCCCGTAGTGGTCGCAAAGCACAATATAAATGTAGAGTCGAAAAAGGCCGCCTAATCTAGGTTGTGCCGGTATGGGTGGAGTAATTCGCCGAAATTTCAAATACGGAAGGCGTCATGCTCTATGCTTTAGATGCTGACTCCGCTGTCTCGCACCCAAACACCATGCTGATGATCGGCATGCTGCAAAACTTTTTTTGGGTTTCGAGGTTATTCCATAATCTTATATGAAATGATTCAAAAATACAAGGCATGGATGAAGAGGGAGGGAGAAGGGCGCGGGGCGAATGGTGCTCAGAGGTCACATTTTTTGTCACATTCAGATGTCACATTTTCCGCGGCTAATTGTGACATGGGGTGGAACACATATGTACCGAAGTAAAATCGGTACATTATTGTGACATCAAATTGTGACATCCCTTGTCACATCGTTTTCTGTGTGCGAAGCTGTGAAGATGAATCCGAGATCTGAACGAAATGACATGAAACGTCGAATCGGGAGCCCGGCTTTTAAGGAAACAATGGCTTTGAGACTACTGGATTTAAATTATTTATTATCGTTTATTTTCATATGTCATTGCTTACGTGATATACAATAAGGCTCGGAGTTGTTAAGGCGTGAGTCCAATTGTTCGCGATCAAAGTTTATCTGAAATGAATATTTTCCAAAGTGTTGATAAGTTCCAGGAGAATGATGTGATCTATTAAAAATAGATTATCAGTGTTGGCATCAACGACGAACCCCAACAAATTTGCCGTTCTGGTTAGCCTGAAAGCTGGACGTAAATGTACCAGTTGTTGTCACAAACTCTTGGAATGAAATTGGCGTGAGTGGCGTGGAGCTTTGAAGAAGCGCGCTACGATCTTGAATAGTTTTAGTCGAAGAAAAGTCAGTTTCATTAATCATTTCTTACTTCAGAAGGAGGTGCCGTGAAAATATTGAGATCAAAACATACCTTTTGCCAACAACATACAACGCATATCAGCGTTGCTGTTGATTAATCCATGAAAATAAGCGATCACGGATATATTTAGAAGTGCGCTCGAAGCAGAGGGAATGGTCGCTTTGTCTGGCAAGATCAGCTCACACGATGCTTCGAAATATCTCGCAAAATCGGGCAAATGGTCAATACGCATCTGTGATCAGAACTTTGTTTTACACTATCTGCCAATCGCTTTCAGGAGAATCAACATTCTGACCTGCAGCTGCTGCGTCGTATTTGCGTTAGCTGATGAGTCGAGCACTTCAGGCATAACGGCGGCTTCAAAGGCAGGCACTGAAGTGGTCGTTGGAGACTTCGAAGTTGTTGGTTTGCTCGTGGTTGTTGGCGAATCGGTGCTAAACTTCTATCTATTTATAATCACATAAATTCTGAATTGCCATATAAAAGTTAACTTTATTTTTCAGTGTAAGTGATTTTCTTAAAATATGTAATCGACGCTAACCTCAAGTTCGTTTCTGAAATTGAGTTGGTTATCACTGCATTTGTTGACATTTGTTCATTGATTGAAGTGCTTGTAGCCGTGCTTTGTCCAATTAAAGTGGGAACTCCCTTATCCGTATTAGGGTTCCTACTTGATTGTGTCATACTAACGGAGGATTGCGGAATTGGAGTGTGTTCTTTTGTAATTGTTGCTTTTGAAGAATGATCTAGAGTAGTAGTGAACATCGTTTCTTTCACCGATGCAGATTTCAATGTTGTCGATTCGTCATATCCTACAGTTGATTTTTCAGGAGTGCTTTGTCCAATTCCAGTGGAAACTCCCTTCTCCACTTTCGTATTAGCCCAAGACTGTGTCATACTAGCGAAGAAATGCAGGACTGTTGTGTGTTCTTGTGTTATGGCTGCTATTGGAGAATGATCTATAGTTCTTACGGGCATACTTTCTTTCAATGATGAGGATTTCAATGCTGTTGATTCGTCATATTCCGCAGTGGAATTTTCGGTGAAGTCCTCAGAACTGGTTGTATCTGGCTGCTTTGAAGTTGTTGAGCTTGAGTATTCCTGGTTAGGAGTGACAGTATTCCCAAAGGATGTTGAAAGCGTGGAATCGAAGCTTCCCGAATACGTGTATGGCACTTCCGTGTTTGGCTTCGGTGAAGATGTGCTGCTCGGTTCAGTGCCGTATGAAAGACTGCTGCTGCTGTCCCAGCCGGTGCTCCTGCCATGCGTTGCAGAAGACGGAGGCAGAGGAAATTCAGTACTGTATCCTTTACTCGATGACATCGATTCATGAGTAAGCAGCACCTTGCTTTGCATTGTGAAGGGTATATTGGAAGTGCTCGTTGATACGCCGAGTCCACCAACTGTATTTGTGGAAATTTTAGGCTCAGGGGTAAATGAAGTCAGAGTGGCTGAAGATGGGTTCGCTTGGTTTGAAGACATGAAAGTGGAATAGGTTGGTTTTTCAGTAAAAGATTGTCTTGTGCTTGTTTCCAAAGAACGAAGATCGCTGGCGTCAAACGTGGTGCTTATTGGGCTATCGGTTGATGGAGGTGATGATTGGGCCTGACTAGTTTCAGGAAAGTCAATTGATGGTGACTTGGTGAGCAGCAAGCTGCTGCCTCCGGATCCAGTTGTTGCCGGTTCGCTTACACTGAATGTACTCGACGCTGCCGTATCTGGAGGCGTAGTGGAGGCGGTATTGGCGCTATGTGCTTCGTTGAGTGTGGTTTGCTCTGTTGGATCAAGCTTCTTCCATGTTGACGTTTCCGTATTGTTTGCTTGCGTAGTTTGCGATAAGTCGCTAAGATTTAGTGAAAGTGGCCAGTGCCACGGCCAATTGTTTATCTGGATTGATTCGTTGATTGAGTTTGCACTTGTCGTGCCTTTCTCGGGAGAGGTCGAACTTCAAGTTGATAAATTTATGTCATAATAAATATTAATTTTCGTATATTTAAGTCATCATAGTTACTCTAGAAGACCGAATCTATTACAAAAGCTTGCGTGAAGTTGAAAATCTTCTCATTACGTAATGTCAGACGAAAAATGGATATTTTTGTTAACTTTAATAGAAGATCGAAAATTAAAAAGTTCAACCTGGTATTTTCTTCCTCGGAGATGACCATTGGACAAATTCGCAAGAAATCCGCAGCGAATGGTAAGGAATAACATTGCTGTAATGAGAAGAACTGAGGATAGCCATTTACAAGAACATCGTTCCCGTTGTTGTGGGAACGAACCTTGCATGTGGCCAGGTCGATCATTGTCATTGGCACATTGGCCGATAAATTAAAGGCGCTGGTGGAGAGAAGAAGGGCGTCGGATGCGGCGGGCACTGCGACGACCACCAACGAGGACGGCGCGCGGCAAGCGGAAGCGAACGCGGCAGACGCGTATGCAACACGCGGACGGAAGAAGATTCGAGCGGTTGGAGGGAGGTAGAGGAGCTGAGAATTCAAGAGGCATCATGAACGAGATTTCTTTTTAGAGTTACAGGGTCAGGTATTTTGGAGCTGAATGAATAGCACACGAGATACATAAAAGGCTTCAATTTTTGAATTCCTATTGTATGCCAAATGTTTTCTCTAGAATACCTTGTCAGTTTCGCCGGCATATTCCCTTGCAGGGAAAGAGAAGACTGGCAGAGCGTGCACAACGACCGACTGAACTCGAGGCTGGAAGAAGGAGGCGAGTGGGAGACGGCGATTCAGAATCGTCTCCACCACGACGCCCGTGACCGAGTCCGTCTCCGATGCGATCCAGTCCACCGTCGCGCCGTCGCCCGCTTCGAGCACCTGGTGAGGTAGTCATTCTGGACGATTGCATTTCTCGAGAATTAAGCTTTCAGTATTCATGTCAAATCATATAGTTTCAAGATCACTAAAACATGCTCTAAAGGAGCCGTTTTTTCGTGAAGATCGCCCTCTCTTCTCTTTCTCATTCGTGCTTACTATCTCTCTCTCTATCTCTCTCTCTCTCTCTCTCTCTTCTAACAAGTGCTCCGAAAGACGCTGATTCATCTGCTATGTCATAGATGCGTGCGAGAAGAGTCGAGACACGAGTTGTGGTCGACTCGGGCGAATAAGTCGTCCACGTGGGAAGAGAGGAAAAAGAAGAAGCTGAGGAGGGCGAAAGAGTGGCACTCGCGGCAGGCAAATCAGATGAAGTCAACGAGGGTGAGGGCGAGAGGGATGGACGGGGCTCTGCAAAATGGGGAAATTTCAAAGAGAAAATGTTCCTTTCATTGTAGTTTATGATTGTTTTCTTGCAAAAAAAAATGAGGGAAAGTCATACCCGAAATTGAAGGTTCGGCCTTGGGATTAATTAATATTGGTGAAAATTTTTTAAGTTGGAGTAAAATGTGGGCGGTACCTGTACCGCCGTCGAGACAAGTGCTGTCCGCTGCGAAGCACGTTGACCACCATTCACTCAGACCGGCCAGGCTAACGAGGAACAATGGGAACAGGAAAAAGAGAGAAGCAGTAAGATTCCGCCGAGCCATCACATGTCCAGTTGAAATCTAATAACATTGTTATGAACTTTGAACTTGAAAGTTGAAACCAGAATAATACATACATATTCAAATAATGTGCAGCGAAGCAAAAGTTCAAAAATTTCCTGGGCCTTTTCAAAGAGTACAAATGAAAGATTTAGCAGGGAGAAGTTGCATGGTTCGTCTTTTGACGAACAGATCCAAGGACAACGGAAGCAGGCAGCATGACTAGTTTCCCATGGTTACCACGGCTTCTTCTGCCGCGCAGGCGTTGGCGGAAAATGGAAAGTTTTCTGCCTCGGGCGTCCAGCTACGCTGCCCCATTCTTTTTATTGCACCGCCAAAGAACATGAAATGAATAAAAATGATAAAACACATTGACGATTGTGACAAGTCGGGGTCTTTCAGTCTTGGCCCTTCTCACATTCTCCTGTGTTGTTGTTGAATGAGGAGAGTAAGAATATTTCCTGTTCTAGAAAATCAGCTACATTTCCATACCCTAGAACAAACCCATAATTCTTTATGACAATGCAATTATCATTTCTTGCACGAATAGCAAATAAGCCATCTACACATGTAAGCAATTCAATAAGTACAAATTTGTCTTCGGAGATTGCGGACTTCAAGTGTCCAATCAGTTCTCTTTCATGGGAGGGGTTAACAGTCTGTTCTTGGTGAAAATGGGAAGCTACAGTAATTATTGCACGAGCCAGTCGGCCTGGACACTCTATGTATTATGACAAAAATATTTTTATTTCTTTCCCGATTGATTTTTCTGAAGCTTTTATGACGGACAATTGTCTATTATGAATAATTTGTCATAATCTCCTAGAGTACAATGGAATCGCCATAGAGGGTGGAGACTTTTCACTTCATCACGTTTCAATGCAGTTTCCCGAGAGGGCGTTACCAGTGGCTAGCTCGGTCGCTCCCGCACTCTATGCCATTCTTTCATATTCCCATATACATTTTGTCATTCCTTCCATTCTTGGCGTGTAATGTGTCATATTCTATTCAATTCAACTCAATGACTTGAACTCAATGTCTTTTTAAATACATGTATACATTTTAAAAAAAAAATGTTAACTAGTCACTACCTTGTACCTTTCCTTTTATTTTTCACCTTCTACTGTTAGTCCATATTCAATAAAGCAATCATTAAAATAATGACGTCTTGAACGAAATTTTTTCCTTTATATCTTTTCAAACATTAATTGTTTGATACTGATAGCGAATGAGATAAATTTGTCAGGAACGCTGAGAATGAGAATATAATTACTTCTCTTTTTAAAATTTTAAACAAAGGATTTCCCGTGAACTCTTTTAAGCTACAAGGTATATGCATATGCTTAATTATTCAGTCAACGCATTATCCGGGTACTAGTGGGCGTTCTGCCCTTTGAGACATCTTTCCTACAATTAACCCACGTTTACTGAAATGCGTTCTATGAATTGCGTTCTTTCATATAGTTTTGAGAATTAAATTCTAAACGGTCCTCACATCTTTACGGTTACTGAGTCAATTTCATTCTAATCATTCCTAGCAGTCGCTGGTGTTTGTGTCTAGAGATAATTAACTTTTTCTACCCAGTTGTTGACGCATAACCTCAATGTGGCAGTGTTTGTGGAGAATATTTGAGCGTTTCCTTTAAAGGACGGAGAGCAATTCTCTGTCTTGCTACACATGTTTCAAGAGCTGCCCCATGATTTATGACACTATAGCCAGACAAGACCTTTTTCAAGACTGTCCCAACCCCTGCCGGCCGCTTTTTTCGATGAGTAACTAAAATTTGAATATTTCGCCTTGCATGCTTGGAGCCCCCTTATATTCGTACAAAGATGATGAATCAAGGATCGTATGCCGTTGGTTATTTCATCGATGTTTGTTTGTGCACATTTTTGCGTGCAATAAATTTATTTTGATTTATTATATTTTTGAGTGTGCCTTTCTTCGAGAAACCCCTGAATGGCGGACTCGTGCTGGCACGGCTTGATTATCGTTCAGCTGGCCGCCATAACCCTGGCCATTCCCTCTCTTCTCCTCTGCTCTCTCGTCGTCGGCAGCTTCGGTGCTCTTCACACTAATTGTCGGTGAGAGAATGCAATTATGTTTTAAACTAGTGATCTTTTCTTATACACACATGTAGTCACGGGGTCGTTGTAGTAGCATTGTGACCACTTTTTTGTAACTGCGCAGCCCTGCATTGCACGATACTTCTTTTCTCGTAATATTTTTAAACCTGACAATACTAAAAGAATGAAAGAACTGTTGAAATTCTCGTGAGGGAGCAAGAAAAGAAAGCCTACATATGTACATATCTGCACAATGGAGAGAGCATATTCTCATGTACGACTTCTTTATTTTCTGCAATGGTGCATATCAATGAACTGATTGATCTCATCTTGATAATCCATCTCTCATTGTCAGAGTGCTTCTCTTGACGTGGATCTTCGCTTGTTTTGTGACTATGGGCGAAAACCTCCTCGTCCTTCTCTACCGCATTATCGTCATTGAAGACTGTTTCCCAAAGAGTCCAAGCAACCCACGTCAGTCAAGTTGTTTTGATCTTTCATTTATATCACTCTCTCTTCCTCTGTCGTTGAACCAAAATAGAATGAAAATTGTAGCAAGAGCGAATGCAGCTTGCAATGGAGAGGGAAAAAGAGCCAGCGAAAGTGGAAGACTCAAAAATGCATAGGTCATTACATCCGAACCAGAGATGCTTTTCTCGTTTGGTATGAAAATTAAAAGGGCCTCATCTGGAAAGGTCACTGCACTTTTGATCAAAAGATTAGACATTTCTTTCTGATGCACGTAGCAGCGCAACCTTTGAATAAAGAAAGTACTCTATTTCAGCTGGCCTACGCGGCTTCTACTTCGCACACGAGTTTGGCTACGCGTTGTCTTCCGTGACAGAATGCTTCATTGTTCTAGAGAGACTTCTGGCCTCGAGGATGGCCGAGCGCTACAAGGAAACGTTTTGTTCTTCGATGCTCCTTGCCTCCGCTGTCTTTCTCGCGGTTTCTTTCTTTTCCCTCCATACTTTTTTCATTGTTTTCCATTTTTTAAATCATGTGATCGCCTTTTATTATTCCATGGGAAATTTACGTACATATTTACATACATGGAAATGTCCGTGCCAGTTTCCTCTTGGTACAAGTATTCATTTTCTCAAGCATATTTTATATGAAAGTCACAACCTCGAACGCTAATTCATAATTCGTGCATTGACTCTCTGGCCAATCCTGAATGAACACTGATATCTGATCCATGCCCGTTCAAGATTGCCGTGAGCGTCGGCTACGGCTACGCATTTCATTTCCGTCAGTTCTCTCTTCTCTTTCTACAATTTGTGGAGCATTCAGACGACATTCCCTTTTTAGGAGGACTCTCCATTCAATGCCTGGTAACAGGAAACTGCTTCGATCTCACAATTATAGTGGTATGCAATGCAGTGTACTTTGTAGAGCTTTGTAACAACTATAACTATATACTTCCTCGTCAGCGATGTCTTAAAACGTTTTGTCACAATGTAAGAATTTAGATGAAGATTTTTTTTATACATATTCGTATTTTCCCATGGTGCTTTTTTCTCATGCAGCTGAACGTCGTGAGTGACTGGAGCAGTCGACGCCGATACGCGGCGATGTTTGCACGAGCGACACTCAATGCACGCTATCAGGTACACGCGAACCGGAAATATACTGTAGCATCCTACTCTCCATTATGCATTTGTATGCTTTAAAGCATTCTTTCTTCTCATAAGATTTTCCCCAATATTCCGTTTATTAAGTACAGCTGAAATAATATTTCTTTTCAACGAAACTTTTCATGGTTTATCAGTTCACCCCTCCATTTTTCACAGAAAATAGTGAAATGATAAAATGACCCTTGTGTAAATCTCTATTCCTCACTATCTTGAGATGAGCGAAGTTGTCCATCTCTCCCGGGTTCTCCTTCCCATCTGCATTCTCAGCATGCTCTTGAAGGCCACAGGAAATGCCTCCGGATATCTCTCCTTTCTCAACATCTGGTCTGGCTCCTACTTTGTCGTCCAGGCCTTCTACTACTTTGTCAGTGTGATATCATGCAATCATTCTTGCGATATGGGATTCATAAACTACAAACTACATAGTGCGTATAGCGATTTAACTAAACGACTGAACGAACAAATGCTATAATTGTAACACGGTAGGTACAAGATTTATAATCATTCATTTTTGAGCTGGTCACAACGAACTGCATCATCTGCGTTTGGCTTTTAATGCTTCGTCATAGGTTTGACTCATAAACTCTTTGAAATATTACTGGGGAAACTTTTTCGAGCTACATATCAAAATTCAAAGTTAAATTGTACAGCCCTTTAATTTTGGAAGAATGAGAAAGATTGATGTGAGTTTCCTTAAGTGGCTTCCACGGCCGCATTCTCGTGTACCACCGCCGCATCCTCCGCCTCTTCCTCGGCTCTCACCATCCAAACGCTGCCTCCCCCAAGCACTATCGGCCGGCCGCGCCGCCTGCTATCGGATTCCGCGAGCACCACTTTGACATGCTCAAGCAGAGCTGGAAGTAAATCTTCCTTCTTTGCTATTGTTTCAATATACATATATACATATGTGCATCCATATTAGTGTAGATACATAGGAGCTAGAAAGTGTTCATCACTTCACGGGTGGCTGCCAACAGACCTCTTCGATGAAATATTCACTCATTATTCTGAGTGAGTCTCATCATAATGACGCCAACACTTGTATTATTTTTTTCTGTGTTTAAGCCGTTTTCGAGTGGGCTGACGTACAATGCATTAATACATTTTACTACATTCGACATGCCGATGTTTCGAAGAGAATTAAAACAATTCTAATGAGAATGTCTTACGTCGTTAGAATTTCAAAAGGATCTCGATGGAGCTACCAAGTATGAAAAAGTTACCCGTTTCTTTATACTCAGCCAGACAACAGTCTCATGATCATATGTAATATATAGAATATCTACTGAAATGGTCGGATATATACATAGCCCCTGAAAATTACTGTAGTTACAAAAAAAATTGTAATATTTTCTCTAACATTTTTTATTAACCTCGATGAACAGAATTGAAGAAGAATAAGATGAATACTGCGAGTTAATCATGAGAATTTTCACATGCGAAAAGTCGGCTGGGGAATGATTTGCTCACAAGAAAGTTCACACAAGTGGTTCTTCAGCAATTCTTTGAATTATAACGCTTTCCAGCTGCAGACAACATTTCGCAGGCTGGGAACCATTGGAAGTTTTCATTTCCATGTGTAATTTTTCTAACTTCAATTCTCACTCTCGTTTTCGCACAGCGTTTTACGAAGTATGGAGCTTCGCGGGTTGCTTTTTTGACCCGCAACTTTCGTGTTGGGAGCCTTCTCTTTATTTGTAATGTCTCATTTTGGACCGCACGCGTAGTTGACGCGTTGCGGCCTAACAAAAATAGTTGCGAGGGTGGTTTACCCGGTCAGCTTTTCGTGGCGTTTAAGAAGAGTATTTTCCTGTGATAGGTTTAGTTTGTGATTGGTTTAAGTTTAACTTGTTTTATCCATTTTCAGCCTTCCGCCCCACTCTCTCCCACATGCCAGCTGTCGACGGGAAACGCTCGCGAGACCATAAAGTTCGTTGTTTTTCTCCCATACATCTAAGTAATAACTTCTTTTTGAATGAATGTTACAGGATTCTTGCACGCGCAGCCGGTAAGAGATGCCATTTACCTCTTCACTCCAACAAATGATCCTTCCAAGATGGAGAGACTGGCCATTCATGAGAAGTGGCCTCTTGTTGATGGCAGATATATTCCCGGCCGCTTCGGCACTCAAGCCAGAGAAATGCAAGTTTTTGTATTTTTGTATAATTAAGAATGCTTGAAATATGGAGACGGACTCTACTCGTACCGAGACCTTTGCCTTCGGAATCGGTACCATCACTTCCATCCCCGCCGTGCAAAATCCTACTCTTGACTGTGTTCCTCATTTAGGCGGGTGCCTTCATGGAAGTTCCGACTCTCCACGTCTCTGTTTATCCGTTCTAATGCATTCAAACGTTTTCACTCTTTCAAGTTTCCCTGAGTCGTGCTTATGTATTTCGTCACTTGTATTCTTATTGTTCGTGAGAACAGGCTAGAAGAAGAAGAGCAAGACCATTGGCTGTCGTCTCGTGGAGGAGGGCGCAGCTTGAGCAGAGAGGAAGAGGATGTCGAGCGAGTTGCTGAGTGTCTGCCTGCTTGGAGCTGGCCACATGGCCATGATGACCGGCTATCTTGGTTTGTGTCACTGGTTTCTTTAAACCATATATTAAAACTCAATTCAATCAATAATAAAACGTATAAAACTCTAGAATCCTAACAGCACCCCTTTTATGCAGCATTCGTCCATTGATTATGAGATAGCAAGCAGCACCTTACTGTTTCACAGGAGTTGTGCATGTATTCTTTGATCTTGTACTGGAAGCTCGAACGTGCTGGAGAGTGTTCTGCGTTCCGTGAATGCGCGAGAGCCTTCTCGCATCGACGCCCACGCAGGATACTACGGGTAATTCACTTGTATCGATATGTCATTATCATTTCTAGGTCTATTTTTTAAAATTATAATTTATAAATTTTCATACTATGCATACACATTGGAGTGCACATATTTTACCACATGCTATGTGTTTATTTTCAATGACGCTCTTACCTCTATTGCGGTCACACGCCTAATCTTGCATGATTTGCATATCTGGCCATGAACTAAAATGCATTTATTTAGGCGAACGCTAGCACCACTGCAATTTCTCTATCTCTCTCCCGCTATCCACTTCTCTCTTCTCTCTCTCTCCCTCTCTCTCTCTCTCTCTCTCTCTTCCTCTCGCCATCCCTGCTCTCTTCCAGGCAAGCGCTGATCTACGGCTTCTACACTCTCGCGAATCTCGTGACTCCTTCACTTCGTCCAATACTCGGCTCTAAATGAATGCTCATCATTGGTACAAAATATTTCACTTTAAATGTCCTCGAAAGTCTTGGGTATGCTTATATCAATTATATGTATTCCTGAAAATTTCACATCCCTCAATTAGCTAACCTAAGACTTTGAAAGGCTCTGCCCTCTTCACGTTCTACCAACTCTCCTTCATCTATCTCAACTGGATCAGCTTCTACCTCAGCGCTGCACTCATGGGCATTGGCTATGCAGGTGGTTCCTTTCTTCTTTCTCCTCGTTACACTACCTTTGTAGTACATAGATATGAAGAACTAGTGATTGGCTATGATTGTTTTCATTGTCTCAGTTCCCTTATTCCCCAGTCTTCTACACTGGCCATGGTGGCTATCTGGCCGAACACTCTCGTCGTCTCACCCTCGAACGCAACTCCGCACTCGCTCAGGCATTCGCGTACTCAAGGTCAGCCTTCTAGAGTCTTGCACAATTTTCATGACATTAACTAAGACTTCATTTATTTCCTCACTGTGAGTTCCCTTCTTTCTCACTTTCTCTCTCTCTCTCTCTCCTTCTCTCTCTCTCTCTTTCTCTCCTTCTCTCTCCTCTCTCTCCTTCTCTCTCCTCTCTCTTTCTCTCTCTCTCTCTCTCTCTCTCTCTCTCTCTCTCTCTCTCCAGCATGGTGGTGGGTGGCATGGTGCTTCTGCTGAGTGCAGCCATCTCGGGCGACTTAATGCCAGACGAAGACGACGATGACGTCACTTCTGCCCTTGCTGCCAACAACTCTGCCGTGACTCGGCCTCCCAAGAAGCCCAAGGTCTTCCGCGTCTTCAGCGACTCCGAAATCCGCTACATGTGAGATACTATTTGTTTGCTGCACAAATTGAATTCAACAATAAATATGTATGTATGTATGTACGAAAGGCCGCCTGGACAGGTTTGCCCTCTTCGGCGTGTGCTCGCTGGCCGCGTGCGTGGTGATGCTTCTGCTGCCGACCAAGCAGAGGAAGGACAGCCTCAACAACCAGTCGAACGCTCCAAGGAAACACTTTCTGCCGAGCATTGGTCAGTGGAAATGGAGAGAATGAAAGAGACAGTGGGAAGATCTTTGAAAATTAAGGGAAAGTTGTAATTGCAAGCAGAGATGAATTCGTCTACAGAGGTAATCTCTCTATACACGAAGAGCGTGACAGTTGTCTGCAGCCATGATGCTGCGCACGATGGGCCGGCCGCCGATGTTGCTGCTCGCCGTGTACTTCCTCTACCTCGGAATCCACTCCGCATTCGTCGTCGGCGTCTATCCAACCACCTTCACTTTCAACAAGGTCAGCTCCTTTTATTCTTCTTCTTCTTTCCTAACTCATTTGTTGCAATAGAGATGAGCGTTGGCTGCTCTTTTAAGAAAACAGGAAAGACTTTAAGTTGAGCAATAGCGAAGCGATTCCAGGCTCTGTCGCCGTTCCGTTATATCCCCGCGCTCTCGCTTGCTGTCTTCGGCGTCGGCGACGTGTTCAGTACGTAAGAATTGTAAAAGATCGAACTGTAGAGAAATACTTTTTTTAAAACTATTTTCGGGATTAGAAATAAACACAAAAATAGTATGTGACGCTATAATAATGCACAATTTTAGTGGGCCTGACAGTCAGCTGGTGCTCGCGGCGAATCAACAACTTTGGTCTCATCCATTCGCTCGTTATCGGCTAGTTTCGACTGCCTTTACAATCCATAACTTTGAATAAGTTCATATCAATAGCATGTAAACAGCTGGGAAAAGTGAAAATGAACTCTGCTTGCAGGAGTCTTCCTCTGCCTCGTTTCCTTCGCTCTGATCTTCGCCTCAACGCCGACATGGGCAGCCGTTTCACCGACCGACGAACTCGCTCCGTTCATTCAGCCAACTTTCGACTCTCTATTCATTCTGAGAATAATTATATAACAAGGGAACAGCATCGATAATTGGCACTCAAAATTATCTTTATTAAAGGAAATAACCGAGATATTATGAGAAACTATAAATTGCCGCGGCTCTTCTCACCCTCATTCGCGCGTGATATTTTCACGCAACGGGTTAGTGCGACTTGCGAAATACACGCAAGAATGAAGTGCATTCTCCAAGGGTGAAGGAGGCATTCGAACCTGTATTGATTATTTTTCGGTGATGAACTCGTTTAGAGTAAAACCGCTCCATATTTAAAAGTCAGCGAAAGTTATGTGTGCTGTGCAGTCCCGAGCTCGTGCTCTTCATCTCCTTCCTGTTCGGCCTGGCCGACGCATGCGTCATGACTTGCCGAACCATCATCTGCGCTGTCGTTCTGCCCGCTCGGCGCGACCAGGCATTCGCCATCAACAAGTTCTACCAGGTTTGATATTATCTTCATACTATACATATGTATATATTGCTTCTTTTTACGATGATTTAAAGGTTAAACCTGTTTCAGTCACTCGCGTCAGCTGCCTTCTTCTTTGCTAGCCCCTCAATGAGTATTCCGACCTACCTCGCACTTCTTACTTCGAGTTCGTTTTAAGTTGCCTTAATCAATTATTAATTTAAATGTATGAATATTTTCAGCTCTTCTCCTGGGCGCCACGGGATATCTCTACGTCGCATTCGGGACGGCTCGCCGTGAGAAGAAGACTCTCGCTCTCGCCGAGCACGAAGAACCTGTTTCTTCCGTTTCGGACGGAGACATTCTACAGAAGTGCGAGAAGCCGGGAATCGGAGCATTCAGCAGTGTCAAGATTTGACACCCTTCTTTTCTTCAGTGCTTGAGAAGGCTACAAACTATGCAACTCATACATGGAGCTGCTTTTTTTTATTTCCAACTAATTTATAATATTTATAATTTATATTTCCTGATTGCCTGAAAATTGCGACTAAACTTCGAGCGATTACGTATGATCTGGTACAGTATTAAATAATCCTTGTGCCGAATATCGTCACTGCCTTTACAACTAGCACCTTTCTTAGACTCATCACACTCAAACCTCGCTAATTCTTCTATTCTCGGGTGAGCAAATCAATTCCAGCTTTCGATAGCAGCTACCTTCGCTTTATTGCATAATCTTGTGCTACAAGATGCTTCTGCTTTTACCATTCCGGACTCACGTTCTACTACTCTGATAGTAGTAGCGCTGCTCTCTTCATAATTTACACAACTCCTTTATTCTGCTTATCTTACAATTTCATGTTTACCTTGTCTTCCTTACAATACTGAATATTTACTTGTGAAGGAAGCACAATTAGTTTTGAAGTTGGTGTTTGAAGCGCAGCAGAGAGAGAGCAATATTTTCACTTTCTCCTCTAACTTTCCACCCATTCGTTCACGAAGGGTTTCCTCTAATAGAATAGTAAACGTCCGGTTCAACGATCGTGAAGGTCGCAATCAGTGGAAGAATGCAGAGAGTGTGACTTTGCTAGCTTCCACTGCAAGTTCTGCCTCGACTTGCGGCTGTTCAGCCAAGCGGTTTTCCCTCGCTCCCCTTCACTGACTCGCACAAGCTTGTCATCGCTAGCACCACGCTTGGCCCTGCCATGAATATCGCAGCCATTCTCATCGGGTTTTGCTCTAAATGTTAAGCTACTATCTCCTTAGGGCATATCCGCCAACACAAATGGCAATTCCTCGGCAGGCACTTTTGGTTGGTGGAATGGATGGAAGAGAAACCATGAGAGAGGAAAGGAGAAAATGGATAAGTCACAAGGAGACTGAGACTGAAATGAGATAGAGAATGAGAGCATGACGAAAGTTTAAAGACAAAAAGGATGAGCATAAGATGTGTACTCAAGTGGTACATAGAACGCAAATTGTGTTGCTAAAGTAGATCACCCTTCTCTGATACTGTCTCTTTCGGCCGAAATGATAGAGGAGAGTTGAGAGTGAGAAGAAGAAGAAGAAGAAGTAACTTTCCCCAAATTGAAACCATGAGAGTGTAATTACTCGCTGAAGTTGCCCAACTCGTATAAAAACTCCGTGTATGCTTTCATTTTTGAGCTTTTTTTTCTTGTGAGTGACAATGCAGAAAATGCAGCTGCATCTGTACATATGTACATAGTTATGTTGCTTTTCTCATATTTTTTCGAACTCGCTATCCAATTTGGTCTACTGTATTTTTCGTTGTTTGCCAGTCATGGCGTCTACATCTCCATCCATGGCATACGGTCACGGACTCGCCGTCTCGTTGCTGGGCGCAGCTCAGATGGCTATGATGACTGGATATCTCGGTTGGAGTTGGAGAGAGTGAAATGAAGATAATGAGGGAAATCAATTAGGACAGAGTACTAGGATAAAAGGAATGGGATAGAGAGCTCGATGTTTCTCTAAAATTCGATAAAATGATTGCATTCTAGGCAGCTCAAATGTTCTGGAGAGCGTTCTGCGGTCGGTGCACACGAGAGATCCATCTCGGATTGATTCGCATGCGGGGTACTATGGGTACGAATTTATAACTCTTTTTTACATCGTGTAAAATTTGAGACACAAGGAGAAAGAGAATATTTAGAAATGATGCGAAGTGAAATAAGTGTTTCGTTTTGAGACAAGCCATGATCTACATGTGCTACACCTTCTCGAATCTATTGACTCCGACCCTGCGGCCTATCCTTGGCTCCAAGCGAATGCTCATCATTGGTCACTTTTCTTGATCCATCTTCTCGCTTACTACTTTTCATCCACATTCCCCCTCTTTCAGACTATTGCAGCTTCAATATGTATTTTCATATCATAATAAATATTTTCAGCAATAAATTCATCTGAAATATTTGTCAACAAAGTAAGAGCAAGGCAATGAATAATACTGATTCTTACTTTGTTGTATCCAGGATCGCTTCTCTTCACTGCATACGAGCTCTCCTTCCTTTATCTCAACTCAATCACCTTCTATATTTGTGCAGCATTTACTGGTGTCGGCTATGCAGGTTGACTGAGTTTTTTTAATCATAAAAAAATGGGCGACAATTGATATGGGAATTGATGGAAAGATTTCATAGTTGTGTCTAAGGGAAAGCAGCGGTCTTGGAAATTTTTTTAAAGATACAATTAAAGGTATCAAAAACTGAATTTTGAATTCGCGCCTTTTCGGTTTTCAAAGGGACGAGATGAATATGATTTAGAGAGACGCGACTACAATGGTCAGGAACATTGAAATAGATTACGGCTCCTTTAATGCGGGAATCCATGAAACAGGCTGGAGGGGCCGTCTAGAGGGAGAAAGACGAGCTGTTCAGTCTTCTACACGGGTCACGGGGGCTATCTGAGTCAGCATTCCTCGAGGCAGACACTCGAGAGACACTCTGCACTCGCGCAAGCTTTCGCCTACTCCAGGTAACTTTCAACACAATTAGTTCATGTTTTCATTGGGCATAGAGAACAGTTATTAAATAAATAAAAATGTTATTCGGCTTCATGCAATATACTTTACTCAATGGTAGAAAGTTGAAATAAATATCGATGAAAGTATATTTGCTTAAATAAATTTGAATGTTTCGCAGCATGGTGGTCGGCGGGATTGTTTTGTTAGCCGCGACGGCTCTCTCTGGCGATCTTATCGCACACGATTCTGTCAACCAGACAGAGCAAGCGCACGGGGGCAAGATTTACAGAGACTTCTCGGATAACGAAATCCGCTACATGTCTGTTATTAGTACTTATTTGTTGGCTATGTTTTAACCTTAAAATAGAGGAAACTAAAATTCCTCAAATATCCTTAAAAACAACGACTTTCCAGGTTCGGCGCGTTCGCGGTGGCGTCCCTGGCGGGCAACGTGATAATGGGCTGCCTGCCAGCCGGCCGCGCCGCGGATGCTCTCGCGCCCCCTCCCGGCACGGCGCCGCCTCCCTTCTTCGCCAGCATTGGTACGATATTTCATTTTGTTCTATTTTCTTTTTTAAACTGTTCTCAAGCTTATATCTTAATAATTTCTTCAATCTAATAAGAAGAGCAGTTTTCTTGCAAAGTTCTTTGCTTGTTCTGCGTACATACATACATATGGGTAGTTTGTAAGAAAACGGTATTTATTTTGGTAAAGTAGCAAATGAAGGGAGAATAATATCCATGCCAAGAAACATATAATATTTTAAAGTGTCGATCAAATTTTCATTTTAAAGTTATTGTTTTGTTGTGGTGTAATTCCAGTAAATACTGTAATTTACTGAACAAAAGCTCTGATTGTACAGTTCGGTAGCGGCACTTAGTAGAACGCTTTGATAGACTATAACCGAAGGAAACGAACAGGTTTTGAATGAATCCTTTTTTCGATAAAACAATCTGAGACCATGGGGCAATTCAAGGAGTGTCAGTGAGAGGAACGAAAAAAGAGAGTGAGAAGGGGTGGTATGTAGAGTGAGAAAAAAAGGGATAGCTGAGTGAGAAAAACACGAATCAAACCCGCCCAACAAATCTCGAGTGAATGACGTTGACCTGTCATGTGCACTGAGATAGGCGAAAAGAAGCCATCAAAACGAAAATGTCTACACTGAAACTCTGATTGTGAGAAGAGAGAAGAAACCTAGCCGACTCAAATCACTGTCTGGCAAGCACTCGAGTTACACTTGACGTGATCTACGGACGGTGATAGAGATAATCAGCGTGTTTATGCCTACTTTGTTCTCGCTCACATGGAATAAAAAGTAAAGTGATGCTACAAATTGCGTACTTGTATGTGAGCAGAAAGGGATCGTTGTTCTGTTACACCATTCGAATAACTTACGCAAAACATAATATTAACAAAAACGACTTTTGAATCAACACTAAAAAAAAGATCTCTATAAGCCACATACATATATTATATGTATGTACATATATTAAGGTGCCATGGAACTCAAGCCAACTTTGATGTCTCTTCTGCAGGAATGATGCTGCGAACGATGGCAATGCCTCGCATGCTTCTGCTCAGCGTCTTCTTCTTCTCGCTCGGCGTCTACAACGCGTTCATTCTCGGCGTCTTCCCAACCACTTTCACTTTCAACAAGGTCAGACATAATATAAACTGTTCTGCCTTTCTAACATAAAAAGGAATAATTTGAAAGCACATCACTACAGAATAAAATATTTATGTATATGGAATGTCCATGCAGGCTCTGTCTCCTTATCGATATTTGCCTGCAATGTCACTTACTCTCTTCGGCCTTGGTGACGTTCTCAGTTAGTTTCTCTCAGGCTATATCTCTAATATGTAGAAGAAATTTTAGTGTCCAATTTCTGAATTTGAACCAATACAAAATCATTGACAGTGGGCCTCGGACTGAGCTTTCTCTCGAAGCGCGTCAAGCACATCGGAAGTATCTTCGCCGTTCTATTCGGTCTCTTTTGCTATCTTCCTCCGTTCTTCATTAAAAATAGAATATATAATAAAATATTGGTTTAATTTCTGCCCATTTTGAAAGTTCGCTGTCCCTTAGGCACCTCTCTGTGGGTGGTGCTGTACGCCTTGATCTGGCTGTCCACTCCCGAGTGGGCGACCGTTCATCCCACGGACGAGCCGTCGCCCTTCATTCAGCCCACGTCAGACAGCTCCATTTCGTGCCACAAGAAAATTATGCAAAGAAAAAGATCACAAAAAGTCAAGAATAAAGATCTTTATGTTCAAATATAAAGTGTATTTTGAGTCCGTTGTTCGTGCTTCTTCTGTCCTTTGTCCTCGGCATCGCGGACGCGTGCGTCATGACTTCGCGGACGGTGATTGCCGCCGTCGCTCTTCCCGATCGACGAGATCAGTCATTCGCCATCAGCAAGTTCTATCAGGTCATTTACATTCATCGATGATTTATATAATAAAAACAACAGTATCCAAATGTTCCTGTTAATTTTTAAGGATAACGATAAACTTAGCGGAATAAAATATAGCGTTTTAAATAAAATAATTGCAGTCGCTCTCGACGGCGATCTTCTTCTTCGCAAGTCCAAAGATGCCGATGACGACGTACATTATAATGCTGCTCTCTGGTTCCTATTCATGTTTAGGAAGAAGAAAGATAATCCATGATGATTGCAGGGGCTCTGATTGGCTGCCTCGCCTACCTGCACGTCGCTGTCTCGGTGATTCGGAGAGAACGCGCGGCGAGGAAGAATATTGCGCCGCTAAGTTGATGCTGCGAAATTCCCGTCAATATTTTATTCGCGTAGTTCCAGACTTACTCAATTCATCTAAATCACCCTTTCTGTCTCGTCAGTTTCATGAAAATAAAAGATCACGTCGATATTTTATTTTTATTTTTGCTATCCTGATACAATGTCGGTATGCATGAGGTCTTCACATTAATCTTCTAACCGTTTACTGTTGCCATATTTTATGTCGTTATTACGGCAATCGAGGTACGTATGTTTACGTGTAATACAAGAATGAAATGAATAAAGATTTTATTTTTATTAGTTTATTTTTTAAGCTAATTAAACTTACATACGTCTTGCTTACGTCAACAACTAACATCTTCAACATACATGTATTAAAGAACAAAGTTGTTGATGAGGGAATCCAAGCACGATCGTGATTTATTTTCTAAACCTAATTGTAGGCTTAGAGGAGTGTTTATGTATGAGTAATAATGCATATCATAGTGTGCCGCAATATGATCAATTCGAAGCTGCGCCCCAGCATCTGCCTTTAGTTTTTTATCCCTTTCTTCAAACTCTCTCTCTCTCTTTTCCCTACCTTTCTTGGTTTCTGCCAAGGAAGCACATACTTCGCATAACTGAGGAGCTGAGTGAGAAGAAGAGGCTGTAGCAGTCCGGGTTGGAGAGGCCAAGCACTCACGCCTGCATCATCCTTCTTCTTCCCTTCTCCCTCTCTTCTCTCTCGCGTTCTCTGTCCTTCTCTCACTCTCTCTCTCATTGTCTTTCTCTATCTCCCCCACTGCTCTCGCCATTTCTATTTATCTCTCACTGCTTCTCCTGAGTGCACTTCCTTCTGTCTGGCTCAATTTCATAGCATTATCCGGGTGGAACTTACCCGGGATCAGGTTATCTCCTGTGAAAATCCGCCCAGTCGCTTTCGGAGGACAGCGGATAATGCATCCATGTTGCCGTGTGTTTCGTTTTTTTTTTTTAAATATTCTTTGAATGTCTCGAATTTATATGGGATGTGTACATCTGTACATAGCTCTTGACTAACTTTTGCCGCAGTCCCAATGGCAAGACGGTGGTAATAATAACGCTTTCCTTCGCAGAGTATAATGCAAAAAAAAGATCACAAAAAGAAGTATTTCATTAGTCAGAGACGTTCTGAAAAATCTGAAACGAATGAGAGGTTTATATTAAGCTCGAAATTGTCTCCTGTCTGATTGCGGGTGACAGCATCACAACAGAATCGGGAAGTGTAAGGGGGAGAAGATGAAGAGTCATTAATCTGATCAGCTGCGAGTGGAGAGCTGATGAATGGAAGGGGGAGCCATGCCTACAATGAGGACATCCGCGGTCCTCTCCCTTCTCGGCCTCTTCCTCCAGATTCGCTCCGCTAACCCTCGCATAATCGAATCGTCTTGTCTTGTTGCCTCACGCCTTTTCCTCATCCACTTTATTGTTCCTCCTCTCTTCCAGCATTCATTGTTTAAAAATAGATACATCACCGCAGCATGTAAATACTTTCATTCATAATCCACCATCTCATAAGTATATATACATACATTTATTTTTATTTTTCGTATTTTTTGCCAACGATTTTTTTTGCATGCTCACCAGCCCTTTCTTTTCATGCTCATGTTCGTGGCCAGGAATGGTTCATTATGCATTCGCTGCTTGAGGGAGGAGTCCATCGGAGGAGAAGAGGGAGAGTGAGAGAGGGAGAGAGAGAGAGCGAGAAGGAGTAGCTCCTTCTTCTTCTGCACTTGTCAATCTCTGCATGACAATCAAGCTGCCCCCGATTGACTATGCGCGCACTCGAATTACCTGCACTGCGCGGGCATGAGAAGCGCTCATGGATTCAGGTTGTCCTCTCTTTTTCTCGCTCATCCATCACTGTCCTCTCTCTCTCTCTCTGCTCCTTCTCTCTCGCTCTCTTTCTTTTTTTCTTTGTCTTTTCGATTCTCGAATATTTGAATAAAATTTGAAATTGTAATGTTCAGAGGGACTGAAATGATGGAACGGAGTCTGCATGTCTGCCCCGTACTCTTTTTCTTTTCTCCCACCTTCATCGCATTCGATTTCTCTGCCTTCTCTTTTCGTTCTCTGATCTCGCGAGAGCATCGTGCTCTGTCCCCTGCCAGTCTCAGACAGAGTGATTGCATCCTCCGCAGAAAGCAGTTCCCCAGGGACCATTTCACCAGTTCTTCTAGTTCTTCTAATGTAGCTCAGTAGCCACAATTTCTTTGTCTCTCTTTCTTTCTGCTATCTTCTTCATTCTCTTTTATACTCCTTTACTTTTCTCTCACTTCCTCTCCACTCTCTTCCATATTGACTCCTCTCTTCTCTGGTTCTCTTCTTCTCCTACCCTTCGCTTCCTCAGCAGCTCAATTCCACCCTAATCTTTGTCTCAATTCGAGAGTCGAAAAGTAAACAATTACACGCAATGAAAGTCGCTCGCGGTCAATGGAAGGATTCCTATTCAAGGAAAAGGTGAAATTCTTAGATTGATCGTTTTATTATCAATGAATCCAGCTTTCCCATCCGTAATGCCTGACGGATATGAATTGATATGTGCCTTTTTCAGTCCTGCTTTCGTTTTGTGCTGTCTTTTCTCAGGAAGCTTCCGAGACTCTTCTCACCTTAATGCCCGTGACACCAAGTGAACGCTTAAGCCCTGAAGCTGACGTGAGAGCAGTGCCAAACTTTCTCTTTCCAACTTCAACTTCTTAGAATAATCTATGCTTTGCTTTGAGAAAAATACTGAGATTATGTCATTCTCTAAATTCCTCTTCTTTTACAAATTGTATTGTTTTCTGACTCGGACTGATCTTTCTACTTGAATGTACATACATACATAGCTGCCGTCCGCAACAGAGAAGACGTTTCGTCGTTGGCATCTTTCTGAATGTACAAGATTGCCCATACGCTATGAACTCTTTTCCCTTTGAGCCTTGCGCATTCCCACTTCATTATTCGATACATGTAGGAAAAAAAATATTTAGAATAAATTCTCCATATGCCTGCCCATCGAATAAGGTATTGGTGTACAGATGATTTGTTCGCTAGATTCGAGACTCTCCCTTGCTCGCTTTATTTTGTATTTGTTTACTGCCCATTGTATGATGCCATTAGAACTCCTTTGAAACCGGCGACTATGATTCAAGCCTCATTCGTTCTCTCTCTCCCCTCTCTCTCTCCCTCTCTCTCTCTCTCTCTTCTCTCTCTCTCTCTCTGTTTTCGTTTGATGTCCATTCTTCCTCCAACTGTCTCCTCATCCATGGCTCTCATCTTGTTTCTCTGTTTCTCCTCTCTCTCCCTTCTCTCCCTCTCCGAGGGACAATCATTCATGGCCGTCGCCCTAGTCGTACTCGTTTCCGCAGGCGACGCCGCTTTTCGCGCCCGCAACGATTGGCCTTCTGGAGAGTGCGCGGATTCATGAGAGTGATAGAGAAAGAAAGAGAGAGAAAGAGAGAGGAGAAAAGAGAGAGAGAGAGAGAGAAAGAAAGAGAGTGAGAAGAGCACTCACCCGAATGCGGACGAAGCTAAAGGAGAACAATGAACTTCGCAGTGTTGGAATCTCGGAAGGGTATTTCAGAAGAAATATTTTTCAAACGCAACATATTTCTTCAGAGTCTGCTTGAAGTGCTAGTTTTATGAACATCCATTTTAATACCCAAATTTTTTTGAGCATGACGAAATAAGAAGCAAAATTAGGAGCTTGCTCATGATTCTTTAGGTCAACAAATGAAGCGAGTCTTTATTATGCACCGTTAATCATTGCACCCATCTGTGTCCTCCTGCACACGATTTGAAGCAAGCAGACTCGCACTCTATAGATTATTCTATCCTAGAAGGGATCTGCTCGAGCTGTGGAATCTGCCGTCCTCGTCTCGTTTTCTGCCTCTCAAAGCATCCATATTGGTCGCAGATGCGCTTTCAAGGGGCAAGGAAGGAGCAACTAAGAGTTAGAGAGGCAGAGAAAGGGAATGGAGGGAGTGTTAGAGAACATGGGGACAGACTCAGAGAAAGAGAAAGAAAATTAGAAGGAGATAGAGAGAGAAACAGAGAGAGAGAGAGAGAGAGAGAAAGAGAGGGAAAGCCAACAGGCAGAGGAAGAAGAAGGAGTGTGAGGTGGGGAGATCTTTTTTACCGGCCAATGGAGATGTGCAATAGAATTTTGCGAAAACTGGGAGAAGTGGGCGGGAGGAGAGAATATTGTAAATGGATTTCTCTGTGGAGCGGGCTGATTCGTGGCCGAGCACAGTGCTCCCTGAAGAAGAGTGAGGGGAGGAAGGCAATGCTAACTGTCGCTTCAAGCAACACACCCTCTCTTACTCCATTGGTGTTGTTAGCACGTTATTCTCTCTCATCTTCCCTTTTATTTTTCTTCCCTCTCTCTCTCTCTATCTCTGCTCTCTCTCTGCTCTCTTTTTTATCGCTTTCTACTGCTTTCAATGTATCTTCCACATTCCCTGTCCTTCTAGCCCCGATCTACCCCCCCCCCCCAAATTTGTACTTCAGTTATACGGGACTCCCACTTACTCTCTCTCTATCTTTCTCTCTCTCTCTCTCTCGCTTACTTTCTTTTTTTCTCTCTCTCTTTCTTCTATTTTTCTTCTGCGCCCAACTCTTAACTGCCTTCATTTCTTCCTTGCTCAACACCCATCAGAACATACAAACGTATGCAGATAGAAATTTATATTCTTTCCGGCTTAGAATAATATTTACACCGCACCGAGCTCTTCCTTCGTACGCACTGCGCTTCCTTTGCCTTTCGCCCGAAGAGATGATGGCAGAGTGAGGAATAGACAGAGATAGGGAGGGGGGGGGGGAGAGAAGTGAGAGAGAAGTGAGAGAGAAGAGAGAGAGACAGAGAGTAAATGCGAGAGAGTGTTCGACAAAGAGTAAGAGATGCATGCTTCTCCTCAATGTATCGATCTTCCCTCTCACTGTCTGCCTCTCTTGTCTCTTCAGTACTCCCTCCTACTCTTTCGCCAAACTCTCTTATTGCCTGGTCTGCTCGGCGGGAGCCTATTTGGAAGCTCGGCTACGTTTTTATTCCGTCATTTTTTCTATTCAGCTTTTCGTGAGTGGCTGGGAAGATGCGAAATTATCTTGCCTGTTTCAATGTTTTCTCATCCTTTTATCCGAAAATCCCTGCAATACATCAGTTTTCAAACATTTCTTTTTAGATCTTTTCCATCAAAAAAAACCTATTGGAGTATATTTATATTTTTTTTTCATGCAAGCAGGATTACTATTCATGTTCTGAAGGAGAAGTATGTAGACGTTAGGAAGATGGCTGATTTGTGTTCTTGATCATCCTGAACCATCTAAATTTCATCCGGATTTGTCTACCCTTCCATCTTACTCTCTCACTCCCTCTATCTCTTCTTGTTTCTCTATCTCTCTCTCTCTTCTTGTATCTCTCTCTCTCTCTCTCTTTTTGTCTCTCTCTCTGTTACTATCTCTCACTTAACAAAAAACTCTCTTTCACTCGCTTTCTCAAGTTTTCTTCCACTCTTTCGCCGTCTCTCAGTTTTCTTTTTTCTCATTCATTGCCCTGCATCATTGAGAACATGGAACATAATAGCCTTTACGCAGGAATCCTCTCTTCCTTTCAAATGTTTGACATGTATGGATGTATTCCCTTTGTTCAAATTCTTTCATGCATATTTCTATGTATGAATATGTAACTATATTCATATATTTCCCCCGATTTTTTCGTTAAAAATTCTCTATGCTATCTCTATCCCTCTATTACCCTCCCTTTCTCTATTTCCCTCTATTTCTTCTCTTTCTCTTTTCTATATCTGTCGTTCGCGTCATCGGCTTCTTGGTTCATTTCCTCGTCCGTCTTCCACTTATTTATTCCTTCTCTTCAAAGGACATCCCATGCGAGCTCTCTCTCTCTCTCTCTCTCTCTCTCTCTCTCTCTCTCTCTCCCTTCCGTCTTCGCAAGATTCTCCTGCTTATTCATGCACCTGGCCTTGAAGCTGCGAATATTTTTTTGTTCGACTAGATATCCTTCTGAATGGACGAATTTATTAATTTTTCTTGCCTGTTGTAGAAAGTAAATTATAATATAAGAGAAAAATTTTCCCTTTTAAAATTTTAAGAAAAATGAAGAACATAATATCTAAGTTAGATTTGTCTATCGTCTATCAAAAAGCGATATGACTGGAGATTCCTGAAAGGACACTTCCTCACAAATTTAAAATAAAAATATTTTAAAAATTTTCATTTTGATAATTTGAATTGTGACTGTTCCTACTGTTCAGCCCGCTTTTCAAACATAAACGCACATTCTTGAATATGTACGTTTCTCATATGTACGTTTGCAAAATCTCGTTGTGCAGTCAGACTAATTGTCAGGGAGCTGAACAGCCGAGAGAGAGAGAGAGAGAGAGAGAGAGAGAGAGACAGAAAATCGGTTCATTTCATTAAGCATTCTGAGAGACTGCAAGGAGTGAATATTTTAAACTTTCGAGGAATTTGTCGATGCTAAACATTTACGAGTACTCGTTGAACTTGATCTTTTGAACCTCAATTTATTTCAGTTTAATGTTAATATTGCCGATTTATTTTTTATGGTTTGGCAAAAATCTGATTTTCTTTCATGCAGTTCTATGCAGTTCTGGCCCACTTCTGTAAAATCCTCTTATGCAGGGTCATTCTTGAACTGTATTGGAGTTTTTCATTTAATTAATTGTTTGTGCAAATGCCTTGAATATTAATTTCCAAAAACCGGCTTCGGCTTCCAAAAACCGGCTCTGATAATCCAAAAAATCTTAGAACTGGGTTTTCGGGTAGCATTTTGGTTAACCGATAACAGGAACAGAACCGACACCGTAACCGAATGCATAAAAATGAGTGCGCATATTATTTATTACTCGTACTCCAAAGGGGCTTCCCATCTCTTGTCTTGTAAACAGCCAGAGAGTGAACCGCTTCTTCTTCTTCTTCTTCTTTGTTGGCCAGTGCCTTCTGGCACTGACAATTACGAAGCCATTCACAGCTTTGAAGGCAGAATCCAGTTGATGCTTCCATTTCTCGCATCATTGCTTACTTGCAATATTTTATTTATTTTAGTTTATCGATAAATGAATTTAATTTTGATTTGACATTTATATTATTTTTCAACGGCAGACATATTTAAATTTGTGAGCCTACCAAATTAAAATTTTTGAGCTCCGTACTTTGCAATAAGCTATTTCTAACTTCCTCGTATTACCATCACACTCCTTCTACAACCTCTATTCTTCTCTCTTTCTCTCTCCATATCTTTTCTTCCCTCTCTCTCAGTCTCTTTCTTATTTCACTCTCTCACTCTCGTTCCTTCACTCTCTCACTCTCCTTCCTTCTCACTTTCGCTTAGCCGTCAGCCAATCATTGCGGCTGTCACTCGGGCAGTTAAAAGATTTGACACGACCGAGAAGACGCGTGCTTCTGGCATGTCTCACGAATGAAGTGGCCACTGCTTCTTCTCTACCTCTACATCTCTCTTTCTCTCCATCTCTATCTCTCTCCAATATTTCTCCCTCCCTTTCTCGCTTTCTCTCTCTCTCTCTCGCTCATTTCTTCACCTGCACGTTTTCTCTAAAATCTCTCTCACATCTCACTCAATTATTAAGCCCTCCTCGTTGATAGCTACATAATTCTCCCTGATTTCTCCGACCGCTTATTTCCTCTCTATAATATCTCTCTTTCTCTCGCCGTCTCACTCTCTCCATGTCTTCCTCTTTCTCTTCCACCGTTCTTCCTGACATGTGTCGTGTGCTCGTGAGCTCTTCTCTGTTCCCTCTTCTCTAATATTCACCATCGATATTTCTTCTTCCACTTTAAGCGGACCCATTTTTTCCTGTAATTAATGATGATCGCCGACAAAAATTGCTTCCCAGTCTCCTTTGCAACATTTACACCGTTGTTTCTTATTGTTTTTTTTAATGGAAAGATCACATTGATTTTTTTTCTGCTTGTATATTAAAATTTTCGAATCTTATTAAATTTCAATATTTTTTTAATTGAACCGGAAAATTCTACTTTATACCTCATGCTTACAATAACTTTTCCTAGGAAATGGAGGCAGTTAATGTCCCCTTAATTTCCTTCGTCTTCTCCTCATCTTTTTCTCTGAGTTCTCATGTCTATTTTCTCTCCCTCTCGTTTTCTCCACCCACTCTCTTCTCTCTCTCTCGTTCTCCCTTCTCCCCTATCTCTCTCTCTCTTTCTCTCTCTGTCTCTCTCTCTCTCCCTCTCTCTACTTTCTGCCCCAATCGACCGTTTAGTTATTCCAGAGGGAATGCGAATGCATGTTCCTCTAGGTCCTCAGTCCTTTCCAAGCAGCATCGTTGACCTAGCAACATCGACATTCCTCTTCATTTTACTTCAATTGCTCGTGGTCTTCTTCCGCTTCTCGATGTTCATTCCCTTCCGAATGCCGATTCATCTTGTTCGTATGGATGTCCAAAAGACTTCTTTTTCCGGTCAAGAAGTCATCATCTGCCGTTTCTGCCTTCATTCTACGGTGTTCCTTCTCGAGAGTCTACAGTATTCCTTACCGAGACAGTCCCCGTCGATACCGTAACCGAGAGCGCGGTGGCGGCTCCAATGGAAGGAGTGATGAGCCGCAAGATCACCTCGGGCCGCCCGGCCCGAGTCGCGCCCGTCATTGTCGACGGTCAGTGAAGATTGATTAAGAGAGAAATATGATTTGTATTTGTAGTGTTCAGGTTTAGATACGACATTGTCAAAAGAAAACGCGGACATTGTCAAAAGAAACCGCGATAAATGAGTATTGTATTTGTAAACATGAAAAGATCAGCGGATAAAAGGGATCGTAATAAAAAAAAACGAAAAACGTCAGTTATTTTTGATCCATTTATTCACAAAAGGCAAGGGAAAATTTGAAACTATAAATCTTGAATGAGAAACCTAACTGAGGCAAACGAGCTCAAGTATTCATGAATTGACGATTAGATAGATGTATAATGTCTGCGGCAGCATGGTCACCAGCTTTCCTGGCAGCCATGAGATATGAATTGCCCGCTCCCACTTTTAAACCAAAGATTGGAGATATGTGATGAAAATAAACCCATAAAAATAATGACTGAATGAGAAGGATGAGCCGGGGTTTTAGCCGATTTTTGCTGTTCTCCCGCACGGATGCCAGTATTAGAGGATTCCCTCCTTTTGTGCTTCCTTCACACTTCTTGCAAGGTGGCAACTTCCTTTCTCTCCAAGTCGCGCTCTCTCTAGATATCTTTCGCACTTTCTTCTCTGTAGCTTTCACGTTCTCTCTCTGCACTCTCTTCTCTCTCTTTACTCTTTTCTCTCTCTTTCTACTCTCTTCTCCCTTCCCTCTCCCTTTCTCTCCCTCTCACTCTCTCTCTCTCTCTCTCTCTGTTCTCTCTCTGTTCTCTCCATCTCCTTTTCAATTTTCAACACTTCGTCGTTGACAATGGCAGCCTCGTCGTACATGGCCGGGCTGCTTTCTTTGACAAATCACCTATTTTAAGTTGCCTAACAACCAATTTTTTTCAACAGTTTCCTGAAATCCTCCAATTCGTTCACAAAAAAAATGTATTATGATATCTCGACAGCTTTATTGATTCGAACAATTTTGAAGAAACCGCAGTTGACCCGATCTCTTTCTCGATCGTCTTTTCATGTAGTCAAAAAAGATTGAGATAGGGAGGGAGAGAGAGAGAGGGTTTGAAAATACGGGAGAGAGCGAGAGAGAGAGAGAGAGAGAGAGAGAGAGAGTTAGAAGAATACGGGAGAGATAGAGGTACGTGTGGGTGAACATATTGGTGAAGAGATGAGAGAGAGACAGAGAGAGCGAAATAGAGCGAGAGAATAAGAGAGAAAGGGAGAGGAAGAGGACGAGCGGGTGAGATTAAGAGCGTAATGGGGCAGGCAGCCGTCTGCGAAGCACGGTCAGATTACAGAATGAGTGACACTTGCGAGACGACTAGCAACGCAAAAATGACGACTTTGGAGAAAAAAAGCCTTGTTAGTGGAATAGAAAAATGAGAGGAAAGGCCAAAGAACTCTAACGTTAGGGACAATCGTATTTTGCGTTAGCATAGGGAATTAAGGAGAGAAATACAGGAAGGGAAAGAGGGAAAAAGTAATGAAAAAGGAGCAAAGATAGTGCAGGCAGACTGCTCAGACATTCTTTAGAAAATAAAAGTATAAAGGCGCGAGTTACGGAGCTTGTAGTAATCGAGCTGACACGCTTCTCCTCTTTTCGTATTGTTTTCGCCCCTTTCATCCAATAAGTGGATGGCTCTTTCTCTCTCTCTCTCTCTCTCTTTTTCTCTCTCTCTTTCTCTCATCAATTCCACCCCTCCCACAACCTCTCGTCGTTCACGACAACGGAATGAGAATGACGGTGTCATAAACAGCGCGGCGGCGACGGAGAGCGACGCGTCGGGGAGCGGAAAAGGAAGCAACGGCCAGGAAGGGGGCAGGCTTCTCTCTCTCTCTCTGTATCTCTCTTTCCCTCTCCATCTCCCTCTCTCTCTCTCTTTCCCTCTCTCACCTCCCTCACACCCCCCCCCCCTCCATTATACCCACTCCACCACTCGCCGGCAACCCCCTTCCTTCATCCTTTCACCCTGGCTGATCATGGTCCACTACGTTCTCCGCAACGCGCATCCGAAGCGAAACCTCCCCATCTTGGATGGTACGACTCTTTCCTTGTTCATTCCCATATCAACCAATGGCGAAAGCCGGTTCAGTGACTACAAGTAAGAAAAGAGAAATCGGGTCGTGGCATACGACAAAGATAAAGTTACAATTTGGAAGCTGGAGATTTATGAGAGGAATCTGAGAGAGTGATGAACACCGGAGAGAGTGAAAGAGAGCGAAAGAAAGATAGTGTAGGGAAAGAGAGCAAGAACAGGAGCGAGGAGTAAGCAAAGGGATTTAACGCAGAAAGATTGCTGGCGAGTTAAAAGCGAAGGCGCCGCAGGTGTTTCCTGCCTGCTGAAGCTCTGTCCTCATGTCCCTTGCCGGATGCTATTGATGTTTTCCTTCTTCTTCTTCCTTCTCACGGGACATCTCTTGTCGGAGCTCTTCTTGTTCTTCATCCAAGCACTGATTCTTGACCTCAAAAATGGCTTTAGTTTTTTTAAAAATTAAATGTTCATGTGGTTTTTATTGCTAACAGTTCCAGATTATCTTTTGTACATTGTGCCAAATTCAGGAAATGATTTGAGGTCTTTCGCATTGTTGATCTTTAGCCAATCGATATTTTTTTGCCATGCTGTCAGCACATGAGGCTCATATTTTTCTTGTTTCAATGTTTTCCTCTTTTTCTCTCTCTCTCTCTCTCTATTTATGTTGATGTGGTAGACGAGCAATGGATAGAGTGGATGGTTAGGGCTTGGCAAACTGCCAGGAAGCCGTCTCTCACCCCTCGGCCATTGACACACGCTTCATTCATTACCACCCAAGTGTCTCTGGCACAGACAGCCGGGGCTCCTGGCCCGGGGGCACCCTCCCCTCCCCCCCCCCTCTCTAGCTCCGCTCATTCACCCGTTGCCTTTCATTCATTTGCCGCTACTACGACCGTCGGCCTTTGGCTGCCTTCTTCATGTGCCAATTGCCCGCGAAATATTGGAGTCGGCTGGCTTTCAATTTCTCTTTTCACCAGTCGTCGATACAATTTATTTTTATTTTTATTTTTATTTGCCTGCTTCACTTCATATCTTCTTTCGTGCTGTCTCTTGTTTTTCTCAAGTTTTGCTCTTCTCCTTTCCTCTTCGCTTTGCTCTTTCCTCAAAGAGGCATTCGAAGGCGAATTTAGCCTCTGCTCTACTTCTTCGAATCGTTTCCTTAATTGTGTCGTCGTCGCTGCCCAGCTTGAGCCTTCTCATAAATAGGCTGACACTTTTCTCTTTCGCTCTTTCGTACTCTCTTCTTTCTCTCTTTCTCTGCTTCTTTCTATCTCATTGTTTCTGCGTTCTCTCGACCTTGAAGACAAAAAAGTTGCACTCGTTCAACACATAGCCAGCCGCGTGAGCACTAAGAAGAGAGCCTCCTAAATGGATTCCGGGCCTCTGATCAGCCAGGGGAGGAACAATATTATCTCGTCTATACCTCCTTGTCTTGTCACTGGACGCCTACTCATCTGCTGTCTCTCTCTCTCTCTCTCTCTCTCTCTCGTCGATGTCTGATACTCCCTACTGCCTTTTCTCTTTTGCTATCCCTCTTCTCTCTTCTTTTCATATTTCCTTCCTTTTCATTGCATAGCAAACCTTGTTTCTCTTTACCGAAGTCAGTGACAAAAATGTTGCATTGTATTCAACGGTTCTTACGTAAGACATTAGTTTTTTCTTCTAATCGTGCGTAGTCATTTAATTCTTAAGAATAGGATAAATATCTCCAATGATGTTAGTTTAAGGTACCGATTCCATAAGTTAGGTTCATATTCCCTATTCCATATCTGCTCTCGGATTCATTATTGTTATTTGTGCCTTTATGAATACAAAATTGGCTACAAACATTTGCCTTTGGGAGCATAGAAAAATAGCTTCTTCTTTGTGATTCACTCACTCTTTTTCATTCTTCATTTTCTTTCTCCGACTACTTTTTGGCATCTGGCCAAGTCACCATTTCTTTTGTCTTGTATGGAGTCTCTCTTGGCGCGTCAAAGAACCGAGCAGGCGGATATCATGAATGCACGCTCAGCATATTCAAATCTACCTCTTTTTTGCCTTATCTCTACCTACTACGGCAGTCTCTTCTCTCGAGGTGAAGCTCACTATTTCTATCTTTACAAAACTTCTCTCTTTCTCTCCCTTCGCGCGCTCTCTCTCTCTTTCTTTCTCTCTCTGTCTGTTTCTCTCACTTCTCTCTCTCTCTATTTCTTTCACTTCTCTCCCTCTCCCATCTCTCTCTCTTTCTCCCTTTCTCTCACTTCTCTCTCTCTCTATTTCTTTCAATTCTCTCCCTCTCCCATCTGTCTCTCTCTTTCTCCCTATCTCTCACTTCTCTCTCTTTCTCTCTTTCTCTCATTCTCTCACTTCTCTCTTTCTCATACAGGGGAACAATCTGCGTGACCATACCAAGGAATCATTGTCTCCGATTTCAGCACTTTAGGATATCTCTGCTCGCTTCAGGCATGAATGGAAGAGCGGGTAGAGAGTGTGGAAGAGGAAGAGAGAGCAGAGAGTCAGACTGCAGACAACTCGCCCTTTTGTCTTATGCTCTGCCTTTTAGCCGGCGCCAAGGAGAAGAGGCTATTTCCTCTCGAGGGCGCATCTTTTACCATGTCAATGCATTCGCATTCATATGCATGTATTTTTCCCTCTCGGCGTCTCTATTTTTTAAATATTAATTTCACAGTTCTTTTTTTTTAGATACATTTTTTGTTGTTTACTTTTCTCTGTCAGTCTATTTTTGGTTTCTCGCACATGCGCATACTTCTTCAATTTCTATAAGTCTCACAGAATCAAATTGTCCCAGTTTCTCATTTTACAAGAAAGCTAATGTAGATAGAAATATTTCATCATTAAAAATACCTATAAAACTTAGATGTATATTTGACTGCGGTCTCTCTTGAAATCCATTCACGCCTGCGCATGTATATAAGGCGTTCCATTGAATGGCCAAGTGGACAATCGAGTAGACATTGACGTAAAAGGGACTCTCTCCTTTTGGAGCGAGTACGCATGCCAGCAGGGCCAACACCTTCACATGCCACCCCCCCCCCCCCTATTCACCCAGACTTAGGAGGGAGTCTTGCTTCGTGGTCATGGCATCCCATTCCTTGCCTTGGCTTCACGGCCGCTTTTCCGAGAATACATCACTACAGTTCCACTCTTGCCACACAACGTGGCCGTCTTTAGTCAGAAAATGAGTGCTGTAGCAGGTATTGATATACAATGTACATACATGTATGTATATTTTTTTTGCAGCACTTCTTAAGTCGTATTTTAGACGAGGCATTTTACCTCCCTCCCTCCGCATTCCATCTCCAGCTTCCCACCCCTCTGCCTCATTTCACCACGCCACGCCAAGCATTAATTTTTAGATTTGAACGCGATCATGGCCGTGTTTTCAGCTTCTTCCTTTCCCTTCCAATTGCAGCTGGGCATGCAATCTCTACGCAATTCATTCTCTCCAGACTATCCTGCTTTCTTCAATTTTCTCTTAAATAATTGTCACAAATTGCACGTTTCCTGACCACCATAGTCATTTTATTCGAAAAACATGCCTTGTACTCGATTTCCTTCTGTCGAGACACTATTATTTCACTTGTGATATGTCATCCAAGCTTTTTTCCATTTCTTCCTTTCCCCGAAGCTCTTCTTCAGTTATTATAGAACATCTACACTGTGAACAATCTGTTATTCATGTTTCTAACTTCCTTGAGGAATCTGTAAGCCAGTCGTAAAAGAGAACAAAGAGAACGTGGTTGGCTGACCAAGATAGACATCTAAAAGGGGTTGGAACGAGGGCGAAGAAAGTGCTAGAGCTTTCTCACTCTCCCCCCCCCTCTCTCTCTCCCTCTCTCTCTCTCCCTCTTTCTCACTCTCCCCCCCTCTCTCTCCCTCTCTCTCTCTCCCTCTTTCTCTCCCTCTCTCTCTCTTTCTCTCTATTTCTTTCTCTCGTTCTCTCCCTCTCTTCTAGAGCGGCCTGTGGAACTATTCAATTGAAATAGAGCCTACTTCCATGCTTCTCATACTGTTGTACTGCATCCGAAGGAAGTGCTTTGTGGCGAGACGAGAAAAAGCATAATGAACAGGGCATGGGCGCTGTCTTTTCTGTTCTTCTTATACTCTCCCTCTCTCTATGGTTTTCTCTCCAATCTTTCACTCTCTTTCTCACTACCTCTCGCAATCTCTCTCACTTCCCAGTCTCTCTCTTTTCTCTTCTCTCTCTTTCCAAGCAGCACCACAATCCCATCTCTGCTTCCTTCCTTGTCCTCTTTCCCTTCCTCCAACCCTGTCAATGTGATTGAGATGGTAGTGCAGACGCCAGAGGCACAATTGGCCAGTCCAATGGGTACCTCTTTCTTATCTCGTTCGAGAAGTCCAGACGAACTGAATGCATTACTGAATCTTGGATCTCATGAAAGTATGTACATATGTATGGCCATACATATCTTTTCTTGCACCAGCTTACGTGTATGTTAATATAACCGTGTCATCAAATTATCTTCCGATATTTCTCGTTCTTAAAAATTAGAGGGCATAACTAACTAAGATTCATCTGCGCAAGGAGGTCACACTGGCTTTCGCGGAGTTTACCGAAGTAGAGGGAATGATTCACCCACGGCCAAAGTATCATTCACAAATACAAGGTTAGAGGGCTGGCGTGGGCTGGAAATGAAAAGGAAATCAAAACAGTGTGAACTGATATCGGGAAAGCTGATGAAATAAGTAATAAAGGTTCCCTTACTGAATATCTTGTTCATACTTCGAAGTCTGTTTAATTTAGCGAGTACAATGGGCGAGTACACAGTGTGCGGATGGATCCTCACCATCTTTTCGTATATTCTCGTCGTTTTTACCCTGCCCCTCTCCGCATGCTTATGCATTAAGGTATCCATTTCTTTCTCTCTTCATAAAACTTCTTAGACTTCATCTTTTGAAGTGATTTTTTTTGTTATTATAAAAATCGCAGTGAAAAAAGGCAACGAGATATATCTGTAGCGAGGGTGAACAAGCAGACCTATACTGCTAAATTATTAGTCTCATATGCTTACAGGTTGTACAGGAGTACGAGCGTGCAGTCATCTTTAGGTTAGGTCGTCTTATGCCTGGCGGCGCCCGTGGACCAGGTCAGAGAAATTTGACATTTTTTCTTTGCTTCATGGATCTTCGTGCACAGCCTTTGCTCTTAAAAAGTGCTGCGAAAAAATTGACTAAATATCATATGTCATGTTCATTCACAAAGTCAAATTTTATTTTAGGAATCTTCTTTATATTGCCGTGTATAGACTCGTACAAGAAGATTGATCTTCGTGTTGTCTCGTTTGATGTTCCACCACAGGAGGTTAGTACGAAAAATAAGGAAAAATATGCGGTATTAATTAATATATGTATGTATATTATTTACTTAATTATTACTTAACTAATTATCTATTTTATTTTGCGTATTCTGTCAGATTTTTTTCAAATGCTAAAACTGCATTTGATCACTGAAATTCCGCTGCAGATTCTGTCGAAGGACTCGGTGACGGTGGCCGTGGACGCCGTCGTTTACTTCCGCATCTCCAATGCCACCATCTCAGTGACAAACGTGGAGGACGCAAGCCGCTCCACGAAGTTACTCGCGCAGACCACTCTCAGGAACATTCTCGGTTACTCTCCAATGAATATTGATTATACTGATATTTCTGCTATGTACATATAGCTACATACATACATATGTAAATCGTAATGTTTGAAATTTGAGCATCTTTGGAGGCTTTGTATTTGTAGATATTTATTTCTAATTTTAATGCATTTTTAAATGCATTAATAATGCGTGCTAATTTACATGCGACTTCGTTTAGGCACGCGAACACTCGCAGAGATGCTCTCGGATCGTGAGAACATCTCTCATCAGATGCAGGTTCAAGCAATAATCTCATCACTGACTTTTCATTTGAGAGTCATAAGCTAGACTTATGAATTACAAAGTGATAATAGCTAAATTCCAAGATTAAATTAATATAGTCAACGTTGGACGAGGCGACTGATCCATGGGGCGTGAAAGTGGAGAGAGTCGAAGTGAAGGACGTCCGTCTGCCGGTGCAGCTGCAGAGAGCAATGGCAGCAGAGGCCGAGGCGACGAGGGAAGCCGGAGCAAAGGTAAGCAACATTATAAATACATTTCGTAGAGTAAACGTCAGATAACAACAGTAATTCATTAATTGGCTTTTAAAAATAATATTTTGCGCAAGAACTCGTCAAACATGTGCACATGTGCATAATGTAAGTTATTATTGTATCACTGCTAAAGTAGACTCAATTGTGTGTTGGTGAAAAATATGACATGAATTATCTTGAGTAAGACTTATAATTCTTTCTCTTTCTCTCTCTCTCTCTCTCTTTCTCCCTCTCTCTCTCTCTTTCTCTCTCTCTCTCACTCTCTTTCTCTGTCAGGTGATCGCAGCTGAAGGAGAGCAGAAGGCGTCCCGTGCTCTGAAGGAGGCAGCCGAAGTGATTGCCGAGTCCCCTTGCGCCATTCAGCTCCGCTACCTTCAGACACTTAACAGTATCAGGTAATACATAACAAGAACAATAAAACCTATTAATAGTAGTAATCCAATTAACCCAATATTGTTGGACGGTACTGTATGTGGAATGGAGTTGTCGTGGTGGTGAATGAGTGGTATGCCAATCCCTTTGGTGACCAAGTTAATCGGCTCGTAGAAGTTGTGATTCAGTAAATTACATGTTTACTTAACGACACAGTTGAACCTTGTTTTAACTTAAAAAAATTTTTATTATATTTTTCAGTGCGGAGAAGAATTCGACGATAATCTTTCCGTTTCCGATTGAATTGCTGCAAAAGTGGCTGCCTCATCCCAGCGCGTCCACTCCGTCAGCCAATTCTTTATTTTTTGTTACATTTCGAGAAGCTTTCATTTTCGTAGCAACAATTTTATATTTTTATATTAATTATTAACTGTTTCCTATGTATCCATTTTTGAATACTTATTTTAATTGTTGAAATGATGTTGAGACTAAACGGAATATGTATGGCAAAAAAAATTATTTTTTAGGAAATTGGACAGCAAGATGAGCTAGCAGTCTGGTATCTTCATTGCCGTTTCCTTAGCCATCTACCTGCTATGTATTAATTCAGAAGCACTCCAAAATGAGCTTTTGATACTTCTCTTCGTGTTGCTTTCATACCTGTGTTCTTTCTTCTTTATCGATTGTCTTCATACTTTTCCGAGATGCATGTATAGTTGCCATTGCCAGAGATTTTATGATGCTGTCAGTGCAAACAATATATTTTTGAACATGACATACTGTAAATATCACAGTGCGACAAATCATACTTGTTATTTTTAGTGCCACAGATCTTCTATCACAGGCATTCTTCTCATCAAGGGCTTCATCTACTTGTATTACTATTATTTAGAAGAAGAAGAAAAACAAAAAATCTTGCAACTTTGGTCACCATTTAAAGAATTTCTTAATTAAAATGTTTACTACCTAATCGATGTATCATCCAAAGAGATAAAGTATAAATTTTTTTCTACAAGCTGATGCCTTAACATTGACATACATATGTACGTACGTAGCAACTGCAAAAGCAAGTTTTAGTGAAGCAAAACCAGTATATTTATTACTTCAAAACCTGCATTTCATATGCATACGATATCTGGTGTGTATAACTTGATTCCTTTATCTTGAAAAATAAAGAGAGATAACAACAACAACAACAGAGCCACTTCGGTGGCACCAGCCAGCGGCATTTCCTTGTAGACGTCATCTCGTTGCTCGGCAACCATATATCAACTCCCTGTTATCATTGCTCGCTCCTTCCCACTCTTCTCTCTTTCTGCTCATCCTCTCTTTCTCTCTTTCCCTCCCTATCTCTCTTCTTTCTATCTCACTCCATTTCTCTCACACTCTCTCTCTTCTCTACTCGATATCATACAAAGTCTGGGAAAGCTCAATTTGAAGAGAGTCACAACGCTATAAGCAGTCTTGCCTCATATTTATTCTTTTTTATCTACTTCAGCACAGTAGAGATTCTAATGTATTTAATTATTTTTTTTGTTTAGAATAAACTTTTACTCTTCATGAATCGTCTGCAAATTGCTCTCAATAAAACAAGTGCGGACTTAGAAAAGCAAAGACGTTCGAGATGGCAGTGGAAATGACGGAGGAGCAGGCGAAGGAGTGCATGGAGAAGGGCAAGGCGGCGATGATCGAGCATCGCGAGAAGTTCGAGGAGATCATGGCGAAACTGACGCCCGAGGCACGCGACGCCAGTCTCAAGGCCGGAACTCTTCTTTTCATTTCTATCTTTACAAATGAAAAGAAGACAAAATTTCATTTTAGAGCAAAAATATGTATTTGGCGCTATTACAGATTCAGGCGATGTCAATGACGGAAGATGGGAAGAGCGCGCTGGAAAAGAAGAAAGAGGCATACTTTTTTGATCTCATGAATCTCTCTATTAAAAAAAACAAAAGAAAAACATGTATTTCTATCTCTCTATACATATGTTAGAATTAAAATATATAGATAAAAGTGTGACGAGGAGGAAGATCGCAAGAATTTTAGGCCGACGCCATGAAGGCGTCGCTCCCGACGGCTGTGAGGGCTGAGTTAAATGCATTCCAGGTTCCGATCTACCTATTTATTAAAAAAACTTTTATTTGATAATTGAATAAAATTTTGATTAATTGAAGTTTTATTACACATTTTAGTTTGATTTATAGTTGAACTCACTCATTTCAGATGGAATTCTGCAAGATTGCCGGAATAAACATTCCAATCTCATGAGATGCCTCAACATTGGACACACGATGAATTTCAGATGTCAATTGTGTTCCAAAGTTCTAACTGTGCATAAAGCGATGCTATTGTCAACCATTAATAGTTTGGAAATCACGAGTGATGCATAGATTCATTTCTATGTATGAATCAAAGTAATAAGAGAATCCGCTCGATAGATGCGACTCGAAACTGAAAGATAGAGTGAGCAAGATTGAGAAGAAAAAGCGGAACGAGAGAAAAATAAAGATAGAATATATATACATATATATGTATATATCAATCTTTTTCATTATTGAGGACTAATGGATCTCCATTGTTTTATCACACAAGTTGCTTCAATTAAACAAAACATTGTGGCCGCAAAGATATGTATACAAATAAATGTATAATATAGTTTCTCATCACCGAAAAGAGTTGATTGTGAGAAGATGACATGGGTAATTCTGGATCTGGTGTGGTTGTAACTAATTCTCGAGTGGAGGTTCCAGGACTGGTGGAGGTGGAGGAGGCGCGCGGAGACGGGCTCAAGTCAAATGGTCATACATAAAATTTTTTTTCGAAAGATATGTTACAAATGAAGCTAATTTCATCACACACCTTTAAGAAGCACACATACTCCCAAATTTAAAGTGAAGTCAATATAAAAAACAAGAAACAAAAAAAAACAATTAAAATCTTCGCACCTGGAGAAACGAAGGCAGCCAGTGCAGCGAAGAGAAAAAGAGTGAGGATGAAACGAAACATTGCGCAGTGCAAGGCTAATTGGAGTCAACCACTTTTATATGAAATCTATGCGAGTTATTTTATCTATACATAAGGGCGTGACAGAGGGAAGAGTGATAAATGGAGCAAATCTATCTTCTCCATTTCTGCATTCCGCCCTTTGTTGCGAAGTGTGATCTCCTATTACGCCTAACATTGCTGTCCCATTCGCCAATTTGGAGACATTTTTAAGGAGATTTCTCAGCATTCAGCATTTTCGCCTTACCAAAGTAGCCCGACCCCTCTCTCTCTCTCTGTCTTTCTTTGTCTCACACTCTCTTGCCCTTAGGCTCCATCTCCATTCGTATTTACGTATGATAGCAGTTTCTTCCCCTTTCTTCACTTCTTCCTCAATATCTCGATTGCCGTGCTAAACTAATGAACTGTCCCACGAAATGATGATTTCGATGATCATCTTCATTATAAATTCTCATCGTGATGAAGATGACAAATTTAGTTTCCATTGCACTTCTTCATTCGAACATTTTGAATGTTGTGTTCAATACATGCGAAGGCAGGAGAGAAAAATTCACTGATTAACAACTTACAGTAGTTCATGCAATAATCTTAAGACTATTTAAAAAGTGTGACTGTAAGTGTTATGTTCCGTTAATTTTGTTAATGTTAAAAGTAGACAGATGCTTAGAAAGTTTCTTTCTTCTGCTGATTGAGATCCTTTTTGGGCGAGGGAGAGAGAGAGAGAGAGACAGACAGACAGAGAGACTAAGAGACATAGAGGATAGATGAGAAAGAAAAGGAGAGAGAGAGAAGTAGGAAATACAGAAAATGAATATCTTGATTAAATGAAGCAGATGAGTGGTTGTGATGACTCAGAACAGTTGAACTTGCACAGATCAACGAAGCAGCTTGTGAATAAGCAGCATGCATGAATTTGAAGAGACGAAGCAAGAACTGATGAACTGATGACGTGTCTTTTCTCTTTTGGTGGAAAGAAGGAGAACCAATGAGGAGGAGCAGGTGGACGACAAACGGAGAGTTAGAGACACTGGACAGAGAACATCGAAAAATACAAATGGGAGAATGAATGAGCTGTTCACTTCTAAATCATCAGTGCTGTCGCTTGGTGAGAAGTAAAACTGAATGTGATAGGTGAGCTGATGGAGGAAATCAACTGGAAACCTTGGCAGCCGTGACCGAGCAGCGGAAAAGAGAAAGGAGGTTCCGAATTTTACGCGGATAATGTGAGAAGTTATATCAAAGGAGGAAGGAAACAGAGACAGAGCAAGAGAGAGAGAGAGAGAGAGAGAGATAGAGATAGAGAGATAGATAGATAGAGAGAGAGAGAAAGAGAGAGAGAGAGTGTCATTCGTCAAAGTGTTTGATACACACTGTGATAACGGAAAAAGAGCTGCGAGTTGGCCAGCCAAGGTACTGCGCTCTTATAGGGCGAACTCCTATCCGCTTCTCGCTAAAAATTTAGGACGAGAAGATAATCAGAGAGAAGAGAGAGTGATGGGAATAGAGAGAAGCAGAGAAAGCAGGTGGAGAAGATGGGAGAAAGGTTTCATGATATGGAAGTGCACCGTTCAGGTCGGCTGCATTATTTTGCTGTTCTCATTTTGGAATCTGCGATTGTAAAAGAATTGAAAGCTGTGCCTACTTATTCTTGTCTTTATCTAGCCTATTTTATGAAATCTTCTGAACTTTTATGAAATGTTCCGCGGTTGCATCATATGATTTGAATGACTATACATACATATATCATTTGTTTCACAGGACAGCAGTGATCTGTTGTCGTCGACTTTAAAGGATGATTTCGAAATTATCGATAGCTTCACTCGCCGCGGTGTTCGCTGTGACTTTAGCGTCAGTTATCACGTCCTTCCTACATACATACATACAGATATAAAAATTATTATTAATCGCTAGCTAAAATAATTTGTTAAGGATTCTATATAAATTTCTTTCAGAGCGGCTCCCGGCACGGGTGGGGGCTCAGTTAGTTTATTTTCTCTTTATTTGCTTTCTTTCTTTCTCTCTCTTAGTCTCGCATACTCTCTCTCTCTCTTGCTCTCATTCTCTCTTCAACAATAAGATACAAGAAGTTCTTCGTTTCCAGTTCCCACGTGATGAGGCGGCCTTCGGCAGCTGGGGCCCCGAAGGTGGCATGGGCGGTGGAGGCGGCGGTGGAATGGACTACGACAACTTCGGGTAACATATCACCCCAAGATTTCCTTCTTTAAATAAAAGAAAACAAACTCTAGTGCTGATTATTGTGTGTAAGATGATCTAGTTTTATAATTAAAAACAACAACAATAAATAATTATTAGTGGTGGCGGCGGTGGAGGATTTGGTGGACAGCAGGGAGGATTCGGAGGACAGCAGGGAGGATTCGGAGGACAGCAGGGAGGATTCGGTGGGCAAGGTGGAGGCGGATTCGGAGGGCCTCAGGGAGGCTTCGGAGGCGGCGGTGGCAACTACCCCATGGGAGGTGGCGGCGGCAGCTATGCCAGCGGCGGTGGCGGGTACCAGCCGCCTGTGAACTCCTATGGACGTGGCGGCGGCGGATACCAGCCTCCTCCCCCTCCTGTGAGCAACTACGGCCGTCCGAGCTATGGCGGAGGCAACAGCTACGTGCGCCCGAGGCCACCTCCCCCGCCTCCCCCTCCTCCCCCACCTCGTCCCGAGCCGGAGCCGGAACCGGCCCCGATGCCAGCGCCGGAGCCCGTCCCGGAGCCGAAGCCCGAGCCGCCACCACCGCCCCCACCTCCTCCCCCTCCCCCGCCCCGTCCCTCTTACAACTCGTACGTCAGACCGACCGGCTACGGCAGGCCGCAATACGGCAGAAAGTAGAAGATGCCAAGGATTGCGAGGGACTTCTGATCCAGCTCAGGGCAGCGCCTGTCTACGTGTATTTAATGAATTTTTGAAATCGTGGTAATTCTTCAACTTTTCCGAAACATACATTTTAGAACTAATGTAAGCAACAAAAATTAATGTATGTACGAAACCGTGCTATTCCCTCAGTGCTATACTCTTCTTATAGCGTTCGTCTTCTAGATTACCCAATCTCTCCATTGCCTTCTCCTCTTACAATCAGAGATTTGTGTGTAATTTGCTTTTCTTACGAATAAACTTGTGTAAAGTCATTAGATTCTCCAATCTTTCACCGATTCCAGCAATATTAGTAACAAAACAGTTTTGGTGTTGGAAAGTGATAAGAGATACATCTCAGAACAGTGAATCCTTCCTTCTCTTCTCAAGAATGCGGGGGCGGCCGGCGCAGAGATGTCTGAAAAAATCTAAATTATAAGAAAGATATGGTTTGGTGTGACCAGCAAAAACAATCACAAGGTCGGCTGAATGAGTGGGCCGAAGCCGATTGCTAACAAGAACAGCAGAAATCTGTAGCTTTCACTGTGTATGCAGTCACATAAGTTTAAATGCCAAGTACACTGTAAATACAATTATTAAATTTCAAGAAAGACTTACTTCTATATAGACTAATATATTAAGCATTAAATATGCACATTCCTTGAATAATACTTATGTTCAACAAATATAACGAATTATCTATGCATGTATATAAGTATATGTACATAAGTATTCTACATACACTAAGCTAATCCCTCAAAATCCCTGCATATCCCTTTAGCCCATCTCTGATCTCCTTTGCCGCCGAGAGGGTTCAACCAGTTTCGCCTTCCTCAGGAGGCATCTCCGCTTTCTGCCTCGCCAGTCTCATCTCCTCGCAATCGTACTGCTCGATCAAGGCCATGTGCATCGTGCATGAGAGCGCACGAGACTATGAGAGAGGGCAAAGATGCAGAGAAACGACGAGAGAGCACGGGTTGCCAGGAGAGCAGACGAAATAGCGTCGGTCTTTGCATTCCTCTCTCCCCTTTCCTCTTACTACCTCTTGCACAGGTAGCCCGGCATGTGCAACGAAAAAGAGATCGATTTGTGGAGTGTCTGTGCATGTGATGAATGAAGAACGGACCACCCGTCGTCCGATTATCCAAGGCTCCCAGGGCAAAGGGCCATTTGCCCCCCCCCCATAAGTGGTAGCAAACGAGTCAAGTGGCAAAACGGATTCATCCGAAAACTCTGCGCTCTTTTTTATGCCACTCACAGTACTTTGTTCGATGGGAACACCCTTTTATTCTGCTTTCCCAGGCTCGTCTCATTTTTTTTTCTTTATAATCGCTCTAGCATGTGCAACTCGCTGCTCGTGCTAACCATAAGCAGAGAGAGATTGACTCCTCAATGACTTCAAAAATTATTGCTAATTTTTTAATCCATCTTTTTACTCACCGTTTTTCTTGTTTCAATAATGATTATGATATGACTATTTTTCATTGAAGGCAAAGAATAAGATTGTCAAACTGTGATCTTGTAATCGGAATCCGAGCAGAGCCAAGAAGTAGGCGAAATTGTAAAAGGTACAAATACAAAATTTTTAAATGCACTATTTACTACGATATTTTGCATGTCTTCTTAGGCATTTCAGGCTTTTTTCGGCCTTATTGTTAGTGCTAGCTAATGTGAACTGGTTGCAGAAGATAATCAACGACGAGAGGCATGGCGTTGCCGCCTCTAAACTCGCCGAAGATGTCGCTGCACACGCCTGCATTTGCTCTGGCCCTTCTCGGCTTCCTCCTTCTCGCCATCGCTCTCATCACGCCCGCTTGGCAGGTCTCAGTCTATACATTTGTAGTTCAAACAATTTTTCGCTCATTGTTCCTTCACTTCACTTCACTCTTCCCTCTTCCTTTTTCAACATTTATTTTTTGATCTTATTGTTCTTTAAATTTTCTGGCTTAGAATTTTTTAATGAAGTATACGCATTTATATGCACATATGTATGTACATATGTACATAGAGCAGATCAACTGTCATACATGTATATGCATATATACACAGATGTGTATAAATGAATAAGACCTGGTATTGCCAGGTGGTGTACGCCCGCGAGCTTCGCCAATGGGTGCAGTCGGGGCTGTTCATGGCGTGCCAGACGAGGTTTGAGCTGCCTCTCTGTTCTTTGACCATTATTGTGTTTTTTTTTCTTCTTAAAATCTCTTTCCAACTACACCTTTACTACAATTTCCCGCACTCATTCTCGTTCTCTCTCTCTCCCTCTCTCTCTCTCTCTATGTCTCCCTCCCTCATTGTCTATTTTCTCTTTCATTCTTTCAATTCTTGGTCTCTCTCTAATACGCAATCTTCTATATCTCTCATTCTCTCATTATCAACCCTTTAAGGCCAAACGGCATGTACTCATGCACGTACGCCTTCACGGAGAACGACTTTGACTTTTACACCAGCGCAGAGATAATCAGCTACCGAACTCCAGCGTTCTATCGTATGTTATCCTCACGTTTCCTCCTTTTTTAATTTAAAGAAATATTATTTGGTAAATCTTATTGTTAGAAGTTCGTATTTATTTCTAAACACTGTATTTATTAAATTGAACACTAATTCGAAGGTGATTTAAGCTTTCAAATTTATGGTATATGGCGAGGAGGAATTCGAGCTTAAACAAGAAAATTACATTGAAATAATAACTTGAGTGTTCAAATTGACTTTTATAATTCTTAAGGGGTGGGGATCTTTTCCTGTTTCTTTTCCTTCGGCCTTCCATACAAGAGCTTTGACAATGTCGCGCAGTCACGTGCAGGGTCAATCGCTCCGTTCGCATTCTAGAAAGGAAGTCTCCTTCATCATGTTCATAATTCTGCAAATGCAATCATTCATTATATGTCATGGCTAAGGTTGTCTAAAACTCGAGAGGATCGACACTTTTTTTAATTGCTGAGTAAAACTAAATTTTCAACAGCTGTACCTGTATATTTTTGTGAAGTCGGCGCAGCCGCCAAGGCTGGAAGCGAATTATGCAATCTTCGCGTTCTTGCGCGCTCGATTTCTCCTCCTTGCACGCATTCTGTCACAATGAATACAGTTATATAATTTTTTTTTACTAATTCTGAAACGAAATGTTATAAACATATTCCTTTTCTTGATGAAATTACGACCATACCAGCACACTAGCGGAGAAGTCATCGAAAGACACTTTTCCCGCATGGTTAAGAGTTTCTGAAGCTCGCTCGAAAATTCCGATGCATTCGTCTTTGTAGAAACTGTTCTGTAGTTGAAGCACTTTTTGCTTGCAGAAACTCGCATTGCAACACTTGAGAATGGTTGTTTCAATTTCTATTGTACATACATATGTATGTACATCATATGTTCAATATGTACCTGGCCGTAGTAAATTCCTCACCCATTCTTTTAATGTGCGAAAGGGTTCCACTTAACAAAACTTTCGTGCTCACGAACCTCGGCTCCAGCAACGATTGTAAGTAGCGACAAAAAGGAGAGGAGAAAGCGCATGATTTCGCGGTTCAGCGGGACTGAAGATGAATGTGTTTGATGAATCAACGAAATGCCGAGAAACGAAAGAGAGCGATATAGAGGGAAAGAGAGAGAGAGACTGAGACAGAGACAGAAATCGAATTAGAAAGAACTAGGGTGACGAAGACTGAAATGAAAACATTGGAGAGGAGGAGACGATCCTGCAAGTTGTTTATAGTTAGTTTGCTGAAAGATAACACGAACCCAAAAAGCAAGTCAATAAATGAGATATCACTGTAAATGAGATGAAAAATAAGAACTCAATAAATAGTTCATAATACTTTTAATTAACTTAGCCTTCTTTCACTCAAGTCCATCTCCAGAATGGCAGCGTACTCTCCTACACATTCTGCTGATAGTTGAAGTACTCTGCTTGGTTGCTCTCTTCTCCTTCTGCATCAGCTCGAATCCGTCGGTGGAGAAATGCGCGGCTGCCACCTTCGCTTTCTGCATGGCTATTGCCAGTCAGTCAGCATTAAACTTAAATTTCATGTGTTAATTGAAAATTGGGATTAGGATTGTTATTGGCCTAAAAACGGTCGCATTATTCAGGAAGGAAATTGAAAAAGAAAGATGAAGGTAGATGAATAACCATGATTCTAATTGTAATTCATTATGATCAGCTGTGGTGTGCCTCGGCTGCATGCTTGCATTCAGCGTACTCGCTCATATGGTCGAGTACCGCTTCTACCACGTCTCCGTCTCTGGCATCTATGAGGTCTCTTCCTACATATTTCATATCACTTCACGTCATTATTTACATGAAAACAAAATAAACGAATAATTGTTGAGAAGCACGTGGGATACTCTTTCTACCTGGGCATCGTCGCCGGCATTTGCTTTCTTCTTTCGCTCGGATTCGCACTCGCCTATCTCGCCAAGGTTACTTTTTCTCTCTCTCCCGGATATACAGTTGCTTGCATTACATACAATTATAGCCAGTTAAAGCGGGAAAACGCAAAATTTGAAACTTAAAAGTTACGTCTGAAAAAATCGACTTAACTTTGCATCATCAGACGCTAAGGTCGGGCTCATCTAGCAATCGGTCTTCGATGATTCGACAGTACCAAGCTGACCCTTACAACGACGGAGCATCCTCATCGCATTACACTTTCAACAGTGTATCTTTTTTTTACATTTGTTCATTTCTAAATATGGCCACTTGATAACGGCGCCTCCCCTTCCAGCGTGATGACTACCGAATGGCAACGAGTGATGAGCTGCGCTTCCCTCACGACCACGACTTTGCGATGCGCGCGTTGCCCGCTCTGCCGCGCAAGCAGGGATGGTGAGGAGATGCGGTTCATTCGGCACTGAACTTTCTCCCTCTTCATCAGTCATTGCATTTGTTGCTCATATGGTCTTCTCTCATTTCTTTCGGAGTTTGTTTCCAACTGGTCTTTTATGAGGAAGTCTCAACGTTTCAAAGCATTTGTGCCAACGTAATCTTCCTTTTCTCAAATGGTAGTTCATATCTGTAAGTATGCGATGATTCTTTGTTCTTGCCTCTCTCACGTGACTGATTTAGAGAACAATTTATTCAATGCTCAACTGGATGTCATGAATTTGTGCATATTTATTGCTCAGAAAGTTTGATCACGAGACTGCCACGGGTCAATTTTGAAGTCCTTCGTTACAATCTTGCTTAAATTGATAAAACAAATTTCGAGATCTGAGAATTCGATGCATGAAAATGGGTAATTCAGCTCAGAGTCATATCTGGAATCGGAATTGAGAGTGTTTGCTCGGTCTTTCTCACTGATTCTACAGCTGCGGGAGCAGAGCCAATCTCAATTACGACTATTACAATCTTCCTCACTATTTCTCCTCGTCTCGCAATTGTATGTATCTCTGCTCTTCTTTCCATGCTCTTTCTCCCATATCCTCTCTCTCCATCTCTATGTTTCTCTTATACCTTTATCCTCTGATTCTCACGAACCCAACGCAAGCATCCAACAAATGCATAGAGACACAGAGGGTACGTGGGAGAGAGATGAACACAATGCGACCGAAAATGTTGGAGAACCCGGAGAGGACTCAAACGGGGAATTTATAACCTTCCGTAAAGGGGTCGCGGGACAGCAAGCGGCTGGATGAGCAGAGTGAAGTGTTCAGGGAAGCAGCGAGACGGAGGGGCAGTGTGAGAGGGTTGGAGAATTAGAAGGAGAGATAGAGAGAGAGACAGAGAAAAAGAGAGAAAGAGAGAGAGAAAGAGAGAGAGAGAAATCCATCTCGTGAGATATTATCGCTCGATAGATGCGCTGAAAATATTAATCGGAGGATTTCCGCTGGCCATTACTTTCGCTATTCAATTGTTAGAATGTACAATTTGCTTGACTGCCAATGCTTAAAAGGATCCGTTTCAGAGGAAATGCGCTTGACCGGTTGTAATTGGTCGACTCGCCTTTTTCAGGTATGCAAATTTAAATTTAAGCTTTTCAAATACATATATATGTATGTATGTACATACATGTGTGAGAACAAAAGAGATCGCAAAACTATTTATGTCTAAACGTGCCTATTATATCCTCATATGTATGTACATACAGTCCCGCCCAGGATCTTGGTACTAAGGAGGGATCGGATGCATCGGAGGGATCCAAATGCATCCTCGCTTATAACAATTGTCCTATTAAAGAATAAAATATTTTAAATGGTACATTAGTTTGCTTATAGAGAACCGATGCTACTGATAAAAAATCGATAATTTCTAATCATTTGATAAGAAGTTATCAGTTTTTGCTTATAAAAAATTTCATTTCTAATATTTTTCAATGAAATTTCTTCTGTATTATTATTTTGTCTCTACGCACATCCCCAAATAATAATATAAGAGATTTTATCATTGTTAACCGAAATCGCTAAATCACACCTTATCACACATTTTCATGTTATGTGAAGATTCGCCTTACGATGCTGAAGCTAAATATGAAAACCGTTTTCAAAACAAAGGATCCGTTGACGATAAGTTTCTGATTGTGTTTACTTTGCATTACTTTTTTCAGAATTCCCCATTGTCTTTGTCTTACTCAAAATTTTGTCCCGGTATGATAGTCCAAATCTAGGTTGCTGCACTCGTATTGAACCTTAGAACTTTAGCGCACTCAATTTTCGCTTTCGGTTTAATTACCCAAGTTTGAGGTAGCGAAATAGCACAGGCAGAGAAAAAAAAGGTTAGGCCCCGCCCCCTCGGCCTGCGAGGCCCCCCTGCCTTGTTTTTCCCCAAGTAAGTCAAGCAAATAAACACAATCAGAAACTTATCGTCAAGGGATGCTTTGTTTTGGAAACGGTTTTCATATTTAGCATCAGCATCGTAAGGCGAATCTTCACATAACATGAAAATGTGTGATAAGGTCTGATTTAGCGATTTCGGTTAACAATGATAAAATCTCTTATATTATTATTTGGGGATGTGCGTAGAGACAAAATAATAATACAGGAGGAATTTCATTGAAAAATATTAGAAATGAAATTTTTTATAAGCAAAAACTGATAACTTCTTATCAAATGATTAGAAATTATCGATTTTTTATCAGTAGCATCGGTTCTCTATAAGCAAACTAATGTACCATTTAAAATATTTTATTCTTTCCTAGGACAATTGTTATAAGCGAGGATGCATTTGGATCCCTCCGATGCATCCGATCCCTCCTTAGTACCAAGATCCTGGGCGGGACTGTATGTACATACATGCATAGTATTTATTAGTCTTAGTTTGTTGAGGTGAATAAAAAAAGGTGAAAAATTCTATTCTAGACACAAGCGGCTGCGATTGGAGCCGTTGCCGTCGCTAATCTGTTTACATTCATCGCAGTAATCACTCCAGCCTGGCAGGTGCGTCTTTTTCAGCTATTTCCAACCTTCTCGAACTGTCGAAGGCACATATTTGATATTCATCAAGTAGTTTAACAATTGGAATGAAGGCAGTGCGAAATCAGGTGGCAGAAGATCTCGACGTCAACCGCTACGTGCAATCCGGCCTCTGGCTGTACTGCCCCGGTGCCTCGCAGTGCTGGTACATCTTCTCCGACGACCTCATCAATTACTACGAAAGGGTGCGGGCAGTTATTTGTATTCATCTTTCTATCGCAATTCTATCCGTTGCATTTAGGAAGCAGGAATGAAATAAATGTAAATAAAACTAATGATTACTGCATATTTCAGGTTGATGTTTGTCGATTTCTATTGATTGGCGACTGCCGCAAGAAGTTGCTGAGAACGCCGTACTTCTTCGGTACGCTTTTCTTCATAAAACAAGACAAACACGGGCTAGTCATTGAATTGCAGTTCTATTTCTGCATTACCAAAAGACAAACAAAATTTGAAGAATCTTTTCTATTCATGATCTTTGCAATAGTTGCATATTTGTGTTCAGGTTGGCACTACGCTGTGCTCATCCTTTGCATTCTCACTCTCGTCTCCGGTACATTCTTTCTATTGGCTTCTCCTTTTCAATATTTTTGAGATGAATTCTACTTGATTTATCCATATGTATATTTATTCAATGATTTCGCTTAGGCACTCTTGCGATAGCGGCTGTAGTGATCGGATGGTTGAAGCCGAATCGAAGTCGAGTCATGACCGTTCTCTACGACATCTTCGTTTTTGTTGCTTGCAAGTATTTTCTGCATTTCATATCACCACAAAATATAGAGTTCGTCTAACTGCGGGCAAAATGAGGCTGCCTTTTTCTTGAAGATAAGAAATGTCCTCTTCAGGGCTTCTCTTGGCCGTCGGCCTCGCCGTGTTCATGATCAATGCCGAGATGCTCGAGTCCAAGTATCTCATCGGAGTCAAGAATACATTTGAGGTGCATACATTTACCACTTCCATTTTGAGAATTCTTGTTGTTCTGTGTCAGATCCGTTTATATTGAGCAGCATTACTTAGCAGAGCGTAAAACAATTGTAAATGCGGCTGTAGAAATCGTACGGCTACTCGGTGTACCTGGCCGGCCTCGGCCTTCTCCTGTACACGTTCGCGATGATGGCGGGGTTGCTCTTGTCCACCTTGGTCTTTCTGACTGGCGATGGCAGAGGAGTTGAAGAGGCCTACGCTGAGGTACGCAGATCTCATTTACCTTTTCTTTTATCCTCGAAGTTTTGACCAAAAATTTTTGAAATACGTTTAAATATTCTATGCACATGAATACTAGATCACGACAGCATAGGTAATGGATTCTTTCGAGTAGGAGCAGCAAGCAGAGCAGGAGAGAGCGCAGCGTCTGCAGGCAATGCAACACTTCTATGCGCCGAGCAAAACAGTCAGTCTTCTTGAAAATATAACTTCATTAACAGAACTGGGAGGGCAATCAGCTCTCTAAATGAGGTTCGATTTGCTTTCCTGCTGCTATTTCTCTTCTCACTCTATCATTTCTCTTACATCCTTCTCTCCCGTCCCATCTCCCCCTCCTTATGCACATACATACATATCTCCTCTATCTTCACTCTGCAGGGAACTCTCCCTCACGGTGACTTCGATGGCCTTCCGACTCGTTCTGTCTCGCCGTCCTCACAACAGCTCATGGCTGCGATACCACAAGGCGTGTAAATGATTGATTTAATCACAGTTATATGTATTTCTTCAGTTCTCTAAAAAGTACATATCTGTTGTGTAATTGTAATTGCCAGGATCCATACATACATATTTACTTTCTTCAAGTTTGAAGTCAATTGGCAATGCAGGTCAACTATCGCCTGGAGATCTCGGCGACAGAGGCGGTGGCACTTTCACACCAACCACGCGACATTTCTACAGCTACTAGCATGATTTAGCTGTATCTTGCTTTTTACTCTCCCATTCGTCTTTTATTCAGTCTAATTATGAATGTACAGAAACAAGACAGGTTTGCCAGGAACAAAACATTGGCCGACGGCTGTAATTAGCAAGCGCAGTGGAAACTAATAAACAAATATAAAACATAACCGCTGACCTCATCTGCCTTCGTGGAAATTTTATCTTGCAACACTCTGTTGACATAAATTCGAACAATCGGTGCTCCACTTGCTGCCTTATACCCCCGAATCGTCCATTTCTTGCCAGCCTTTACAAGATCACACATTTCGCCAACTTATTTTTGATATCTTGTGCCGTTAGGAATGATATGCTTCGTAAACACCAATCTTGTTATCTTGTGGAGTCCAATGAACACACGGTGGGTTAGGTGTATGGAATTATGTACATTAGAAAAACTTGGAATTTAGCCAAAAAATTTTAAAGGATAGTATCACAAGATTGTTTTAATTGAAATCGTGCCGAGAGCCTAAACATTTCAAAATTTGGGCAGAGAAAAGACGAAATAGTATTTCACTTTATTTTAGTGTGAAGTGCCAAGTACCGTAATAGCCTCTTATTCAGTGCAGCTTGGTACCGTAATCGTGTTTTTCTCAGAATCCACAATGCCACACTAAAAAATTTTCAATGTCCGCCTTGACCCACCGTGAACAGTTAGGAGCCAAATCGTCTCACATTTATTAATTGATAAATGGAATAATTAATAGCTATTTCCATAACGAAATAGCCTTATTTTGTTCTCTTTTTACGAGCACCCGTCTTCAGGCTACGCAATAAAATTTTCTATCGATTGGGATAACAAACTTACCATTAGCAAAAGCTTTTCTAAAAATAGCGTAAGAAATAAAAACAGAATGAGAATATAGAAAGAAATACTCGTAGATAGAATAAAATGAATTGAAGGGAGGCGTGTATTACAAGATGGTGCTTAAATGAGATCAGTTTCCATCGAATTTGGATTCACTTGATCCTCATCCGCATCAGGTTCACGTGTCCTGAAATGCATTTCTTTTGAGGAGAATGACAACCAGTAAACATAAAAAGTTTGTTTTGTACTTGGACAAATTCCTTCTTTCTTATTTGCTAAACGTCTTAATAAGGATTTTTCTCTATGCTTTGCACTCAATAAAAACAACAAAAACCCAAAAAAAAGCCAAACTTGTTCTTCTCGTTCGTGACTGATCTCCGCTGCCGTCCAGACTGACGAATCTTTCGACTACACACATCTCGATTTATCTAGAGAAAATGTATGCTTTTTACTGAAATTGACATTCACCAAAAAAACTTGATTTTTTTGCCATGTTCTTGTTGATGTGGTCTTGGAAATGAATATATACATACTTTTTTGTCAACTGCCCCCTTCCCAGAATAGGCTCCAGATCTAACCTTCTCTGCACTCTTGTCGCACTCTTTTTCGAGTTCGGCACGTAGATTCGCCACTCTTTGCTGCTGTAAAATGCGCTTTCTATTCATACTTTTGGGTACAGTAACATTTCGTAATCCAGAACAATCGTTGCGAGAAACAGAAGCAGGAGCATGCGCAAAAACCGCCAGTCTTTTTAAATCCACACGCAGCAATTCCATTGAAAAAAATAGGGAAAGCACACCTCTATCCTCAGGTCTTGTACGGGATTCCGGATGTGTCTCTCAGGAATGGCGGCCAAGTGCTGTTCCATTGCACTTCTTTGCTCGTTTGACACGCACATCAGCACCATTTTGTCCAAAGCCGATCGGACTATCTGCAATACTTTACAATAAAAATAGATATTTTAAAAAATACAATTTTAAAACTTGCAATAATGCCTACTCTATTCCCTCAAAAACCTTTCCAAGCTCGTCTTATGAGTAACTATATTCAACTTTCTTTTTTCAAAAAAAAAACAGTTAACATTAAAAATATGCAACTTCATTACTCCCACAGTGGTTCTCGATTTAACGTCAGTTCGTTACAGTTTCATACAGCACACGTGAAGATAGAGTCTGTTTGACAATTAGAAGAAGAATGCTGACCACGTTGAAGGGCCGAATGGCGAGAGCGTGGTGGAAGTATTGCGAAGCTTTGGTGGAGTCCCCCAGACAGGCATAGCACATCCCGAGAGCAGACAGGGTCGACACCTTCCGAGGAGACATCAGCAGGGCCTTCCTGGATGCCAATATCTTTTCAATGATAGTATCAATGGGTATATCTCACAATGTAGACGCAATATCTCTCCGAGAAGAATCAATATCTCTCAAGATCGTTCAGGGACAACACAATTCGAATTAGAAGATTCAAAATGATGGAATCCTTATTGTCCTGTCACTAACAGATGGTATTGAATGGCATCCTTGAACCGCCCCCTCCGCCGTGCAACGTGACCGAGATTGTTGAGTAGCGGCTCCCAGAACATGTCGATCGGCCTGACAAGAGCTCCAATCTTTTATTCAATTAAATTCTCAGCCACAAGTATAATTTGTGTTAAAGATATACATTGATGTGCATTTGCATTGTCTAAAAGCAAATAAATAAATAAACTTAGGTTAATAAAGAAAAAAAGGAAACTCGCCGATTTAACAACTGAACGCATGGCTTGTCTTCGGTGGCTGGAATATCGACAACCAATCGAAGGGCCCGCTCGAAGAGGCTCTCCGCTTCTTAACACACACACATTCATTACTTTCTTACTTCTATTTTATTGAAATGCCATAAAGGATTACTAACCCTGGAAGTCTTTTCTCGTGTAGGCAAGGGCTCCTTGTTCATGCACCACAACCGGAGAGTCTGGAGCGCGCTTCGCAGCGTCTGTCAAGAAGTCGCAGGCCAGCTGAACAGAGAGAGAGAGAGAGAGAGAGAGAGACTGAGAAAGGAAGACTTTAACAGAGGGTGTGAGGGGAGAGATGGTGAGAGAGGGGGAGAGATGGTGAGAGGGGGAGAGATGGTGAGAGGGGGAGAGATGGTGAGAGGGGGAGAGATGGTGAGAGAACTCCAAGAGAGAAAAAGAGAGAGTGAGTTCAAGAGGGATTGAAGAAACAGCAGGAAGAAGTAAGGATGGATCAATTGTCTGAAGCAATTCAAACCTTGACGTTGTTTGTGTAGCAGTGGCCCATTGCAATGTAAAGCAACGGTTCAAAGTGCCGTTCCTGAACGCGGGCAGCCTGCAATAGACAGGGAAAGAAAGTAGCCATTGGTTTCAACCTTCCTTCGGTTACTAAACAAATAAAAAATGTAAGTTTACTTTTTAAATCTTGACATTGAACGCAAAGCCTTAGTTAAGGTATTTCGGTGAGGGAAAACAGAATGCAGTAAGATTAGGCAAACCTTGAGATAGCAATTCATGGCCTGTTCGTGCTCGGAGTCTGCAGCGAGAATGTGTCCAAAAGCCAGCCAACCCTCTCCGAAAGATTCGTTGATTGCCGTTGCTTTATCTGCAGAAAAAAAATTAGCATAAAAATAAATAGATGAGAGGAAGCTAGAATCAAAGGACGAGGGAGGAGAGAAGATAGTGAGAAAGAGAGAAGAATGCAAGTTGAAATAAAGACTGACTCATGAAGCTCTTCGCTGCTTGGTTGTTGCTGCACACGAAGTAGTAAAGAGCGACTGCGTACCTGAAACACTCACTCACTTAAACTAAAAAAGACATCATGTCTTTCAACAGCCAACTTCTTCATTCCGATTTCTTCTTCTATCTTATATGAAAAATAAATATTCGAATATTAGAACCAAATGGTTGCATTTTCTCAAATTCAAAAGAAACAGAGCCCAAGCTACGGCATACAGATACAGTATCCTAGCAAAAAAAATTCGATAGATTACTAATGCAAGATTACGGGTTCAGAAGAAGAATAATAGAGAGAGAGAGAGAGAGAGAGAGAGAGGGAGGGAGAGAAAGAGATAAAGAGAGGGGGAAAAAGAGAGAGTACTGACCAGCTGACTTCCGAGTCTGGCTGTGCGTCCACGAGTCGATGTGCGAGAAGGAAGAGCTTCTCAGAATCTCTTTGTTGCACTAGCGAGGCGATGTGCACGAGGAGGGCGTCCTGAAAGACAAGGAAATAGTTTGATGAGGTTGTTAAAATGAAATTAATTGGTCAGACAAAATAAGAATACATCCAGCTTTTCAGTGCAGTTCCCGTTCAAATTCTAATTCAGTTAGACAATCAAATCAGTATGCAACACCTTTATAAGAATGTAAATAACTATTTGACTTAACACTATCACTTACATTAGATTTAAAACACGACAAGTGCAGGCTTTCAAAAGAACCCCCACCTGGTAGAGTCCGAACTGTTCAATGAGAGCAGAAGTGATGCGACTGGCAGAGAAGGAATCGCCCTTCGCAAAGAGAAGGTGAGCCAGGAGAACCTGGAGTAGAAAGGGGAGAAGTCAACACATCGAGAAAGAGAGTTGTTTTTTCTGTAACTGGGACACCCTCTTATTACGAAAGACGCTCTCGTTTCTGACGCCTGCATTAAAATGAAAATATATTCAAAATAGTATGCAGAGAAGAGAGAAGAGCGACCTGTTCTCTCGGATCCAGAGAATTCGTCTTCTCGTTTCCTTCCGCACGCATCTTTCGCTGAAATTAGAAACATCTATTGTATTACCGTTGTTATCTCAATGGGAACAAAATTTCAACTATATAAATAAATAAATAAATAAACGGAAAAGAAAAAAAAAAGAAATTAACCATCTTCTCAAAAGTAGTCGCGAATCCCTTCGCCACCAGATTGAACCGCCGCAAGAGCTGCTCAGCTTGCAAGCATGTCGGGTCCGTGAAGTAGGCCTAGCAGGGGAGGGGATCGTCAGAGGGTGCTCAAAGCTTGAGTGAACAATCCAACTTTGGAAAGACAGGCCGCGGATGCATCTCGGTTCTCCATGTGAAGAAAGGCGCGCCCGAGAAGAAATAAAAGGCCGGACTCGAGCTTAAAAAAAGAGAAGGAATCGATTTTGTAAAACGATCGCATAGATTTCAAAGTTAGTGTATTAAAAATAATAACCCTTAGCTCGGATGTCCGCCGATCCAGCTCGGCCACGTCAGCCGGTGATATCGAAGGCAGGCGATTTCCGCAACCCTGCAAGTCAAGTTGCTTCTTACTCCTACAGTATGCTACACTATTAGATATAATCATTACTGTATGAGAGCACACACACGAAATATTTAAATGTTTGACACAAAACTGACAAGATTGAGTTTCATATGAGCTCATCTATCCACATAAACTATTTATTATTTCACACTTTGTACAACACTATGCAATTAAATTTAATAGATAACAAGATTAAACAGTCCTAACCTCATTCGTCCATGTCGTTTGCGCGTTTTGCAGCTCAACTCCTTGAACTTGCACCTGAAACAATTCGTTTGCAATTCAGATCTTACAAATATCAGGTAGCGGAAATAAAAGCAACATCTGACTAATATATTTAAAAAAACGTTTGATGTCTTATGTTATCAGAAACTCGCATTCTCTGAACTGACCAAATGTCCAACAGGAGCTTGAGTGATTGCAGGCCATAGCTGGCGGAGAGCTTGGGCATTGAAGTAGAAGTAGGCGAAGAAGAGATGGCGAGTGTGCAAGGAATGGAAGTGGATGAAGGTCGCCACTCGGTCCGCACAATCACACGAAGTTAGCTCCTTAATCATCACGGTGTCTCCTTCATTCAAAACTAACAAATCAGTTATTGTTAAATCCTTTACTACCTTGAAATTTTCAAGAATAAAAACCACAAACAGTATTTGCGCACTTCATTATCGTCCTGAGGTAATTAAATATGAATACTTAATTTCCTTTAAAGATGAACTAAATTTTTAGTGCAGACATTCATTTTACAGTTGTTAACAATGTCATTAAACATCGCGAGACTTCTACGGTTCACCGTGTGTTGTTTTTCTAATAAATAACCACAAATATTTGATTACTGTGGTACGTCGTAATGAATTACACTGATACGAGAGGAAGAGGAACAGCCCGGAAACCTGGACAAAGTCGGCCATCCTGAGAAAGGGCGCAGAGTCGACTTTTGCCGTGGCCGTGGCCTCTGCGTACTTCCTGTCCACCCAGTACTCGGCCGACTTCGTGTCACCTGCAGATAATACTTGTTAAACATAAAAAAAATATATAGCCAAAACGAATTAATAATCAAATTAATTTAGCAAACCAACAATAACTTGTGCCTCTCACAATGGAGATTTTGCTCATTTTTGATTACAACATTGTTGGACATTTTATTAAAGGAAACGTGCTGAAAAGAGCCGATGGATCTCAGTAACCTGCAGCTAGAAATCGCTTGATGACAGAATCGACGTCGGAAACGAGCACCATCTCACTGCTCGGGCAGAACGCCATTGAAGCTTCACTAAAGTTCATAATCGTTGCCGGGGACTTTCAAAGTGGAAGAAGGGAATACACAATTAAATTATTGTTATTAGTCGCAAACGGAAAGGAAACAGTTTTTTTAAACAAACACAACTAAACAATGATCAAGCAAAACAGTAATTTGGCAATGTTTAGTATACCGTCCGGGAATAAAGTCACATCTTCAGCTAAAACACAAATCCCGTCCTCCGGCGAAACCGTCCGGGAATAAGACACAAAAGGAAGACATCTTCAGCTAAAAGGAAAAGGAAAACGAACTCATCAAAAGCGTCATCCTCGGTCTCTTCGGTGAGGCGGACGGCGCTCATAGCGAGAGCGGCGGAAGAGGCAGTGGCGGCAGCCGAGCCTTGCTTGGAGCGGCGCGCCTGGCTACGAGTCGTCGTTGACATTCTCAACTCGGGACACCGGCAGCTCAGAGAAGAATATGATGAGGTTTCTCAAAAGTTGTTTACAAAGAGCGGTTAAGTCATCAGGCAAATAGATAAACAAACATTTCAATTTCTTCAAGGCAAGGTTAATTGTAAGAGCTATTTGTCACGCGCCACATAAAACACACTACATTATCGCAATATAAATTTCAACAGAAAAAAACCTAAGCATTAAGAATATGAAGTTTCTGAGGGTGGCGATGAAGTTTCTGAGGGTGGCTTCAAACTTTCCCGCGAGTAAAGTGTACTAAATACATAATATCATTATAGAGAACACAATGCATAAATAACATTAAGCACTAGGCAATATACGCCGCCTTCAATGCACAATTAAACGCACTAAGAGTCCACCTCCAAACATAATTGTATTCTATCCACCTATTTGCAGATGCATATCTTTTTAAGAAATAAATAATGCTGAAATAAATGCATTACTACCTCTGACTCATTTTTTCTTGTTGCCTTCTCCGCGAGTGGTCGCCTTTCTGTCTAGGTCTTCCTACAACCATGTCTGCGTCACTCCGATCCGTACGCTCGGCCATCAGCAGCCGCCGCGAAGTCGTCAGCGAACGCGTCAAAGTCGAGGCGCGTTCGAATTTAATCTTAAAATAATTTTTTAACACATACTTCGCTGAATCTTGCAAGAAGAATGATGATTTGTTTAATGAATATAGATATAAAGTTTATTGGAAAAAAAGCTGAAGGGAAAGCTGATTTTTGCTTTGTATGCTAAAAAAAAAAGTGATGATTTGAAGTACAAAGCTGCGAGTGAAGGGTCCTTCAGTCGCCTGGACAACCTCATATCCGTGGTCATCAACGTCAGCTACGTTGCCGTCGGAATCGGCCACTTCGACGAATGCGATAACCAAAAGATGGTCTCCTTTTATGGAAAAATTAGCCGTAATTTCAGTGATTTTTCCAGAAATCCCGTAGATCCTGCGTTTGAAAGGGCATCGATCTATATACATAATTTCTCAATATGTAATGGAATAATTATAAGATAATGAAGATGCAAGGATTTAGAGCGAAATCAAAATGTCTTTCTAGCTTCCGATCTTCTTGATCGCCACGGGAAGCATTGAGATCAGCAAACAAGTCATCTTAATTTTCATCGATGGCGGTTGCACTTGTGCGGTCTTCCCTTACATCGCCGCCTGGGTCTCTCGTCTTTGCCTTCCTTTCAATAGACATTTCGTGCATTCTTTACAACATGAAGAATCACGTGTGAATAATGAAGTTGTCACAAGTTGTTAATGATTGTTTTATCGAAATAAATAAATGCATTTTCTTTGATTTTAGTTAATGGACATAGGAGTATAGATCTGGGGCTTCGTTATCTTCATCCCGCTCTGGCCTGCTGTTTTCAGCAAGATCGGTACTGATGTGAAATTAGTGGAAGCTCTGCGCCCTCAGAGAAGATGGCATGATGTAGACCGCGACTCTTGCAGCCAGACTCCATCTCTGAATTTGCAGCCAGACCCCTCGAAGTGTTCTCCCTGGTTGATCTACGCTGGCTGCGCCGCCATCGTCCTCGCCATCCTCTACCTCGTCATGCTCTGTATTTTCATCTGCGCTGCGTTCGTTCTATTTACTCCTTCTTTTTGCCAGCCATTTACTAACACTCTCGAAAGGAAAGCCCTCCCTTTAAATTGCTTCTATATCCCCGACACGACTGTGGAGAGGGCGATAACCGTATCAGCGGGTGGCAACTGAGCAGAGTCATTGACTGGGAAGCAACAGTCTTTTATTCCATTCCCTCCCGACTTTCCGATAAACGTTCGTTTCTCACAAGAGCTGTGTTGAAAAAATCTTTGGAGTTATCCAGGTTTATATTCCGCACGCAGTCCAATATGAAGTACAGAAATGCAAAATGAAGTAAAGTGGAAACTTGCTTAAAATATTAGGAATGCTTTACTTAGAACGAAGGTATACTAAGTCATGATGATTCAGATGTACTATGGAAGCGAGTCTAAAGCAAGGTTGGCCAGCCAGAAAAGGCCGTAAGTCCTGAGAGGAAAAGTCGTCCGTCTTTTACTGCTCCAATTTAACGGCCCATCGCTCCCATCATGGCTCCCATGATGCCGCCAGTCACTGCTCCTCCCAGACCTCCGCCTCCCATGCCTCCCATGCCCATTCCGCCGTATCCACCGTAAGGAGATCCTCCGTACCCACCATACGGAGATCCTCCGTAGCCGCCATATCCTCCGTACCCGCCGTATGAAGGATATCCACCGTATCCGCCGTAGTTACCGTAATAGTTGCCGTATCCATACTGCGCATTGGCGAAGGCGAATAGAGCAGCGAGAAGGAGAGAGAGGGTGGCGAGCATATTTTATTTATCCGCCTGAAAAAAGTCCTTACTCGGAGTGGAATCTTACTAGCAGTCCCGCTTTGATACATCGCGGTGTTAGATAAAGAGATTGAGATAAACAGAGACAAATTTAGAGAGAGAGCGAAGAGATATGGACAGATGAAGAAACAAAAGAAAAGGAACAAAATGATTTAGAGCAACCTTTGCCAGCAGATTATTATGTATTCAAAGCGATCCACCAGAGAATATGATAAACATGACAGAGAACTTGTCGGAATACAGAACATCTATTATAGCTCTTTTTTCTTGAGTACAGGTCACTAACATTGAATGAACATATTTGCACATGATTAGAACACCGCCGCAAGGTCTACAAAATGATCAACTTGTGGAGAGAGTACAGTTATAAATTTGTTAGAGCTGAAAGAATGGCTTGCTGTCTACGTAATAAAGTTAGTTTTGCAGAGAACCCAAAATCTCGTTTCGTGGCCGAATGTCCTGCGCAGAGAGTGCGCGAATTGCGTCTTTGAGCATGGAAGGAGAGATGCTTTTATAGAAATGCCCTCGCCCTGTGTTTGGCGCTCATCTGCCGTTTCTCTACGAAACAGAATGATGACCGCATGACGTGATCGGCCTCTTCTCACTCTATTTCCTCTGGCTTTTTTTCTCTCTTTTCCCTCTTTCTACTCTTCTCTCTCTCACTCTCTCTCTCTCTCATTCTTTATCTCTCTCCGTAATCCTCTGATTCCGTTTCTTTCCTCGATATCTCTCCTTATCTTTATTCTCCCAATCCTTTTTCTCTATCTCCCACCCAGTATCCGCCCTTCTCGGGTTTGGGTCAAGCACAATCTGAGTTCGCATTTGTACCTGTTGATCTATCAGTGAGAAAGGACTCTTTGCTGAACAGGGGCGGAAGGGCAGAAGAGGGAGTGGACCACTCTTGGCTCGCAGGCAGCTCTGCGATATCAAGCGAGCAGACTACTTTTGTGCTACCCATTTCTGAGCAGATGTCATGAATCATTCAAGTTTTTCATAGTGATTGACGTCAGTCTGCATCATGGGACTAGCAACGTCACTACTTCTTGCACGAGATCACCAGGTCAAATAAGTATCTATCTCTACGCCTTCATCAACACATTACTCTTTTAAGTGTACTTTTCGTTGTAATTTTATTAATTTACAGTGTTTTCTTCAAAAAGCATTGGAAGTTAGGAGATGAAGTGAATGAAATTAAAGGCAACATCCAAAGAGTCTGTAATGCTTCTACCTACATCCAATTACAAAATGCAAGTAGAATATGGAAGTGTTTTGCGTACATAAAAAAAACCTCCACCTTTTTTTTTTTTAAACCTCCAAATTCGATAGTTTTGAGATGTAGTATATTTACGAGCGATAAAAATAATTACTTCAATGCTTTTGAACGACATAAAGAACTATGTGCACACGGAGAAACTCGCTGATCTTTACTCGCTTTTTTGTCCAAAACCTTGCAATTAACCTAAGTTTTTTCTCTTGATTTTAGTTGCCTTCGAATACTGCCTCCAACAATTTTACTATATGACATTGTGCGAAAACTGCGCCCATCGGAGTTGTATTCACAAAACACATATTCATAATGTAAATGTGAGATCTTATGTTTTTGTTAAACAATTAGTCGTAAAGCCGATTCTTTTATTGTTTAAATGGTTTTTAGGAGGAATAAGGATACCCTAAGGATGCAAATATGCTGCATGCATGTGCATTTACAGCCAAGTGCATTCTATCGTAAACGCGTAAAGTGCGCTTTTATTGATCTTGATGACCAGAGTTTCTCGAATTACTGCTGCTAATTTTGTACTCTTAGCATGTGACAGAAATTAAAGCCAGCGGTGCTGCTATTCGCCAAACCTTTCTGAATACATCAAAAAGTCATTCTCTCTCTCCCTCTCACTCTTCTTCTCTCTTTCCTTTTCTCCTTCTCCTTTTCCCACTCTATATAAAAGACGTTGTTCCCTTTTTGCTTGATTTGTGAGCTGAAATCAAACATTCGCTTCGAAAGTTACTTGGTTTTCTCAAAAAAAGGGCCATCTCCTTTCAGATCCGTTCAATTCTTATTCGGCAAGAAAGAAATATGGTTGGGCATATTTCATTTCCACTGCCTAGAGAGAACCTGGTGATCTCGTTGATTGAAAGCGATCGCTAGGTCTTACTTTTTGCATTCTCCGGGGTTGCTTGCAAAGGGTTGAGACATTTCATATAGGCAATACCAAATTCATAAAAGGCACGCAGATATCACAGTGGAAACGACGACGAAAATGAGATAAAACTTGTTTTGAATACAAATCAAATGAGAATAGCACCGGTATGTTGTTCATCTGTTAGAAAAAAACAGAATATGTGAAACAAAATAATAGTACAAAGTACACTTCTACTTTTTCCCCAGCAGGCCGCCCATCATTGCTCCCATCATTGCACCTGAAGCAGAGAAGATATTGGCTGTGTGCAATTTTTATAACAAGAATCAAATAATCGCTGCGAGTCATAAAATGTTTAAATAGAAATTGATTTATTATTGCTATTACCAAATTACACTCTTTAGCTTTAAAAAAAGATTAAAATTATATTTAGTAAGAAAAAGCTGACCACGAAGCGCCCCGCCGATGCCTCCGCCGCCCATGCCCATGCCGTATCCGCCGTAACCACCGTACGGATATCCCCCGTAGCCGCCGTAGGGATATCCACCGTACCCGCCGTATCCACCGTATCCACCGTAATAGCCATAGCCATATCCCGATGACAACGCGAAACAGAGAGCGAAGATTAGCAAGAGCTTCGTGAGCATCCTGGTAAACGGAAAGCAATTTTGATTTTTTTTTGTTAAAATAATTATCCAAAAAGCAAAAGTTCTACGTACAACCGTCACTACTTGTCTAGATGACCTTAGAAAATGATCTCAACGAGATCTCCTGTCCTTTTATACGGTTGCAAATCGAAGAGATCAGCAACTCCAGCCGCGTTCTTTAACTTCCCGACTTGTGATGCGCTGTCTGCGTCTCTTCTCATCCCGCCATCTCTCTTCCATCTCTCGCACCAAAACGCGAGGCACAGCTTACTTAGACGTGTTCGCGAAACATCAATGACGCAGCAGCAAGAGGAAAGAAGGGATTGGCTAAACAGGGATGAAAGAGGATGAGAGTCAAGAACGAGAGAGAGAGAGGGAGAGAGAGAGAGAGAGAGAGATGCAGAGAGATGGAAATGGAAGTCTCATGATGGCAGTGATCCATTGGCCTTTGTCCTTCTAGAAACGATCACTTGATCTTCATTTGTCATCGAAAATGTACACATATGTACATATTATGTACATATTTACATATTTACATACATGCATACATAGTACATATGCATGCATGTATGCAACAGATAACAGCCAATATATTATTCTCATATGTACTTATATACAAAAGTATCTGGCAAAACGATTGAATCAGGCATGCCATTGATAGACGTATAATGGTTCATGAAGGAATGTTAATATAGAAAGATATAACCGTTCTTCTTTTCATTTTAGCGCTACTAACTGCTTACATTTGTATTTATTCAGCGGCACTGATAAAAAGTCAAAAGCTTTATCGTCCAAGCGCGCCCATAAGGGCACCGATAATCCCCCCTTGGAGGGCTCCCTCGAGGCCGCCCGGCCCGCCGAAGCCAATTGGAATCCCCGGCGGCGGAATGCCGCTGTATGGATTGTAGCCATAGCCGTAGCCATAATATGGGTAGCCTCAATGTGGATTAGTATTTGCTTATTTTCATGTTTTTGGCAGCAAAATAAAATAGAACTTTCGTTTTAATATATTTTGCAGGTACTACTATAACGAATCAATGTATGCTCTTTTCCTTTTGCATAATGCAAAAACAATTAGAACTTACAATTAGTTTTATTACATTTTATTAAAATATATACATTGTGTAGAACCCATTCAATTTGTTAAACTTATATATGTATATAATATACACATGTAGAGTATGTGGGGTTGAAAATGAATATAATACCATAGCCGCCATATCCGCCGTATCGGCCGTAATACTGCGCCTGAGCAGAATGCAGCAGGATGAAGAGAAGGGAAACCAAGAATCGTAATTCCATCTTCGTGGAAGAGCTGAAATATTGTGCACAATATATGGAAGAGCTGAAATATTATGCACAAAATATATTAAAGATGTTTTTCTAGATAACTTTATAAATTTGCGAAATAAATAAAAAAAATCAGCTACTGTATCGATCCACTGTGTCGCTGGAACTTATGGAAGAGAGAATAGGAAGAGGTACGAGTGGAGATAGAGTAATGCCAGGGAAAGGGAGGAATAGATACTCCCCGAACGGGTCATCATCTATTTGCGAGAGTTCGATTGTTATGCGAGGATGAGCCTGGGAAGGGAAGAGAACGAGAGGTGTTTCCTCTCTAATCCTCCTGCCGAAACATTTTCACAACTTGCTGACTCACTGCGACCACTACATAAAAACACTAGAATTGTACTGTTTTTTTCGATTGGCACGTTCTCTTGGTCTCCTGTCATGCATGTATCTACCATTTTGTATTAAAGTAGTAATTTCAAACAATTCTTTATTCTTCATTTCTTTATTAAGATCAAACAGTGAAACATAATCATCAAAGTAATTCCATATCGAACGAGATACCCATGTTGTTGCAGATCATTGCTATGATTGTACAAGAAGCCTGAGAGGCTGGAGAATGACAAGATGTAACTATAATTAACGGCCCATGGCTCCCATCATGGCGCCCATGATGCCTCCCTGGATGGCGCCTGGAAGGCCGCCGCCGCCGCCGCCCATCGGGCCGCCCATCATGCCGCCGCCGTACGGGCTCATTCCTATAAATATCCAATTTTAATCAAATATTTAAAAAAAAGTCACCGAAAGAAATTTTTCGTTACAATAGAATCTACATGTTTTGCTCTCATTTTGTAATAGAAAACTGCCAGACCTCCTCCATAGCCTCCGTACGGGCCCATGCCTCCATAGTTGCCCATACCACCGTAGCTTCCCATGCCACCATAGGGACCGCCACCGTATCCACCGTAGTTGCCACCGTAGCCACCCCATTGCGCCATCGCGAAAGAGGCAAGGCAGGCGAGAAGAATCACGAGACGGGAGGACATCTCAGAGAAAGAAAAGGTGAATGACTATTGCGACAATTAAGACATTAATGTATCAAAACGTATGCTTATTAAAAGTGAAGCACAGAAGCAAATCGTACCTTGGCAGAGGATTCGAAACGTGCTGCTTGGAAGCTGCAATTGGAGGAGTAAGCTTACCTTTTATAGCAAATGACCATGGGTCGGATGAGTGAGGGAACAGAATTTCTTTACTCTTCCTTCAGTGTATGCATGTACTTGTAGAGAACCTTTTCACTCGTTCTTCCTCGCTTTTCTTTCCATCTTAGCCACCGCTTGAGTGCTTTGCTGCGTGTCCGGCTAGCCAAACAGTTGGCAAATTTTGGCAGTGATGAGGAAGCTAGAGAGAGAATTAGGGAGAAGAGAGAAACGAGGAAGTGGAGAGAGGACAAAACAGGAAAGTGAAACAGAAAACTGTGGGAAACTATGGATTTATAGAGATGAGAATTAGAGCGTGAGAGAGACTACAAAGGAGAGAGAGAGTGAGAAGAGGTGAGCGACCTTGCCAACAGCGAGATTGGAAATAGCGATTTAAGTGCTTTCGTAGTTCTTGATGGAGCATTTGAGAAGAAAGTATTCTGTTTTGACCGGCACGAAAATAGTTTTGGCAATTAGAGACAGCGAGTGAAATTGACAGCTCAGACCATTTGGGAAAAAAATCATGAGAGAAAGGCAGAGCGAGAAAGAGAAAGAGAGAGAGAGCGAGAAAGAGAGAGAGAGAGAGAGCGAGAAAGAGAGAAAGAGAGAGAGAGAGAGAGCGAGAAAGAGAGAGAGAGAGGAACAAGCGATAGAAAGTCAGATGTGGAATAGAACCGATCTAAAGCGAAAGGGCAAAACTCAGTTTTCAGCGCTCCCGGCTGCAGCTGCTCGGTGAGAAGAACGCAAAATTCTTTTCTCCGCCAGCGCGCCATAGTTTTCGAACTTTTCGAAGAATATGGCGAAAAGTTAGCAGTCATATAATGTCACACATTTTAACATTTCTACATTTCCGCAGTACCTCTTGTTGTAAAAGTATGGTCAAGAACGTAATATTTATTTGTTATCGTCACGTTGTGCAAACACCGTTTCGTTGGGTACGCGTGAATCGAAGAGCCGGCGGGATATTTGAGCAAGCGAAAATACAGTCAAAGCAAGAGAAAAACCCGTCTGAAATCCAATGTAATGTTGCGGATGACAATGAAATGCGCAATGATATGGACAGATAAAGGTCAGCAATTGCAGGCTACAAGCCATCAGTACAAACTATGTTCAGAAATGTCAAATAAGCGTTAAAAATGATTTCTTTTTATACATCCATCGGATATTCTCAGATGAAGTCAGCTGCTGGTGCAAACTTTCCTAAAAATAGTCATCATATTCCGACAGACAAAAAAGCTCTTCACTATGGCTAAGAGATCATAATTATCTTCGGAGGACGTCCTCGCAAGAGACGACAAAGCAAGACTTGTGCTGCACGGAGCCGGTGGTTCGGTGGCGGCGGATTGTCGTGCCGAGACCACAAGTCACCGAGCATCTGTTCGAGGCAAAACAATATCAATTAACCTTAAAAAAATCACTTTTCTTTAAACATATGCATGTATGCATTTAAAGTCTTTTCATGATGTTTCCTAATAAACACATTTCAATGAATGTACTATAAAAGACACATTGGCCAAAGAAAGATAAAAATGAAATCGCTCTGACTGCGCCCAGTTGCCCCAGAGCGTCACGTCGAGCAACGACGGCGTATGCGGCAGCGGCGGGGTGGAGGCCGTGTAACGCACCGGCAGCAGATCATTCGGCAGGGCAGATGCAGGCAACGGAAAACAAAGACGTTTATATACAAGCTGATACTTAGTTATCACAGCTGCATTACTTTATATTTATAGGAAACTATAGGCTATTCGGAAAAGTTCATTAAACAAAATATATCACGTCTCTCCATGTACCAACCAATGGCTCTTCGGGCTGGATAAAAAGATCTGGCGCTCCGACGCAAGGCGAAATCTGGCAGCGACGTGCTTCGCGGTTGCTTCCTGAAGGGAAGACTTTGTTGCTGCGGGCTCTATTTCCCGGCACGAATAAAAGGCAGAGAAGCTAGCGACCAACCGAAGCACTTGTGGCTGTCGCAGAATCGCTCGCGGAACTTGGTGCCGATGCCGCAGCTGGCGGAGCACGCCGACCACACTCCCCACTCCGCCCACACCGACGGACGCTCGCAACGCTTCAAACACGTCTTTTTTATTTATTTTATTTTCATCTTACAAATTCAGTTTAGATTTATAAAATTTGAACTGACAACTCCAATGCATCTCCTCGACTCGGACAGCGGCCCCGGACACGGGCCAATGACGCAGACGCGGCGGCGAAGAGCGAATCCCTGCAACCACAAGATCAAGCCACACGAAAGGGAAAGAAGGAACTAGAAGATATAGCAAGATATAGCAGGGTAAAAAGAGAAAAAGGAGAGATATGTAGGGATGGCGAATGAGCGAGAGAGAGAGGGAGAGAAAGAAAGATATCGAGAGAGAGAAAAAGGGAGCGAGATGTACCATTCCGCACTCTTTGCTGCACTCTGTCCAATCGCTCCACTCCGAGAAGTGCCAGCATGGCTCCATTTCGCATTCTTCTGTCTCCGAGCACACGGCGCCTGTAAAATGCAGACGAAAATTAAAGACAATCCTTCAATTTACATTTTAGTACCTTTTCTATGTAGAGAAAATATATTATTCAGATGATAATTGTTTTGAAGAAAACAAGGAATAGGAATTCGGGCTGTTTCTTACCGCTGTTAGCCACATATAACAATAAATATTTTTAAAAAAAAGTCTCAGACCATCTCTGGTGATTGGAGTGCCGACGATAAGTTGGCCTTCTTGCAGGGACGCGTGGCGCTTGCCTCGCACGGGGGCGAAGTTAGCCGGCGTGCCAACGAGGAGTTCAGCTAATTATTCATTTTGCCAATTTACGGTCTTCTCAAATTAGCACGTCAAGATTATAATTGAAAAAAGAACAATTCCTTAAAATAATGATAAATTTAACTTTAAATAACACACAATAAAAAATGAGTTACCTTCTCCGTTGTCGCCTCCGCAGACGTCAATTCTCCTTGTTCGTAAGCCTCTTCCGCAAGTGACCGAGCATTCGCTCCATGGGCCCCATTCGGGCGGCGGCGGGCGGAAGGCGGCCGGCTGGCCGAATTCTATCGGCGCCGAGTTCAGCAGTGGCGCCACCGGTGAAAGGGTGGAAGCGACGTATCCAAGAGAGGTCGGATAGGTGTTGAAGGAGGGAGTGGATGATACGTAGGGAGAGACGGATGAGAAGGATCGAGGAGGAGGCGGGGGAGGTGGTGGAGACGGTGGAGGAGGAGATGAAGGCAATGGACGATATGAGGTCCGAGGAATAGGCGTACTTGTCAGTGTTGGAAATCCGGTGGGTGCGAGAGTTGGGAATCTAATTGTAAGAAGAGCAGCGTGAAAATATATTGACTAAGCTACGAGCTTATCAATCTCTCAAGTGATAGTCTCAAGTAAACTATATAATAATTTATGAATAAAGAAATAAAATAATGAGCGTACGTATTCGATTCCGGCTGCAACAAAACACGCTCGGGACGTTGGCCGGTGGCAACCTGTAGATGTTGTTGTGGTGTTTCTCCTGCTGGCAGGTAGATAACTTGTCGGCCTCGCGTCGGCGGCTCGAATTCGGGGACGAGATCAGGACGCTGCTGAGTTTGCGAAGCAGTCAAAGGAATCTGAAAACGAGATGTTAAAAGATTCGTTCCAGCAGGCGAGCTAATTTTATTATGATTCTTTTTCTTATTCAAAACCTTCCTCACGTTGTTTAGATTCAAAACCTCATGCAATTGCTGTGGAGGATTCCCGACGCGAATTTGCCGATTGGCGCGGCTGCCTTGCGGCAGCCGGGGAGAATTTGGCTGCTGCTGTGACTGGCGATCAGAAGCCAACGGCTGACTACAAATTTTGACACAATCAAGCGGAAGCTCCGGTTTACTGTATCAGTGATGGAACTTTAGAAAATACATAACTAATATTAAAAATTAAAATAAAATGGGCTTACTTTATGACTTGTGGATCGTCAGAGAACGATGCTGCTCCGTTTGTTCGCGGTGGAGATGGAACAGTTCGATGAACGGAGGAGGGAGGAGGAGAAGGCCGTAATATCGGAGAGTCCACTTTCTCTCCCGGAGGCAACGAGTCAAATGCTGCTCCGATCACGTCACGTGCAATGTGAATCGGAGATTTTGGAGGTGAGTCTTCCGTTCCGAACAGAGCAGCTGCTAGCTCTATCTCCTTTAACATTAACCAAAGCAAATACCGACAGCAAATGGTTTGTTTCTTCGTATCTTTTACAGTTACATCCACCAACATTACAAAAAAAGATCACTTACAAAATTAAGTAGACTTCGAATCTGACTACCTCTTCAGTGAGTTCCTCGTCAAGTTCGTCACGACTTGGCGGTTTCTCAGTGGTTGTAGGCGAAGAGCTCTGTGCTGATGTCGACGGAGAGACGCTGCGTCCTGCGAATGGATCGATCTCCACCTAAATAACACAAATTAAAATGTGTTTATAAACGGGCATAAAGACGGTATGGAGACAATATTTTTTGAGCAGTTCAACGAAGGAAATCTAAATAATTAGATATATGACTGATGAATTTGTCAACCTCGTCGACGTCCCTTATGTACTTGTCCTGCGCGATAAAGCCCTGCTGTTGACGGTTGACTGGTTGCTGACGAGGCGTAATGATGTCTGGGCGAGCAGGCATCATTGGCGAACCCCTTTAATGAGCAAAGCTCATTTAATAGGCTCAAGAATTGTCGTTAGGTCTACGGCACTCCCAAAATGTCTTAATATAATATTCTAAGAGGTTAATGACAAGAAAATATGTAAACTGAGACCGGCTGAGATTGGCTAGATTCGTCATGTTTGCATGGACCAGCTGGTGAATGGAGAGAGGGCGAGCACTGAAGCCCCCAGGCACACGCGGATCAGGAACAAGTTGGTGGGCAGCCACCTGTCCGGGCATGCATTTGTTTGTTAGAGGAAAAATTACATCTTCAAATTGCATATGTACCATTCATTATAGATTGCGACTTTTTACAGCGGCTCACTAATACGGAATAGTGAATAAATGAAGTGAATCAGATAATTGAAGTTAAAATAGACTACGTATATAAAATGGGTCACCTGTCTGAGGAACGCTTTCTGGATGTTGTCGAGGGGCGGTGACGTCATGCCATAATCATCAGGCAAGTTGATGAGACGAGGGAACGGCGGCTGTCCACGATTGCGTAGAGATTGGATCTGCATTGGGAACACCTTTTAGTTAATGAAAATAATTGCTTGATGAAATAATGCACACAAATAGTGAATTCATGAGCTTGCCAACCTCAATGATAGCATCTTCCGTTGCGAAATCGGCGGGTGGCGACGGCGGAGGAGGTGCGCGGAACATTCGTGGATCGTATCTTTCGCGTGGCTCGGCAACGTCGATGATGTCACGACTGCCTGCGCTTTCCCTTCGTGAAGGCTTCTAAATATCAACATCCAAAAATTTAAACATTTAACTCATATATATATATATTTATTTATTTATTTATTTATATACTTTTATATTGAAAAACTGCGTGAAAATACATATATTTTCCATATTCTAAGGGAAAGCTAACGCTTGCTCGAGTTGTCGACGGCGGTGGAGGTTGTGGAATATCGACAAACTCGACGCGGCGCGCTCCGGCCGCGACGCGGTCTGCTGGCGGCCGCTGCCCATCTTGCAAGAATGGAGAAGTGTCCATGAGAGCGTCGACGGGCCGAGGAGTTGGAACTTCGGGTGGAGGCTCTTCGGTATTGAATGGCACCAAGCTGTTGTCGTCGAACTTCTCTGAGCCCTCCGCAGAAGCCGAATTGCTTGTTGTGGAGCTATATTCTACGGCATACGATACAGTACTCGCAAAGGCAGTGATGGTAGGTCCGGAAGAGCCATCGGGGGTGCTGCGCGGAAGCCGATTTGTTGGCGCGGGCGGCGAGCGCGTTGTAACTGTCAATGAGAATGCAAGAATATGGTGGGAAGAAATGAAACAAGAATGAGCATTGAGCTTCGTGCTTCATTTAAAATATTTTTCACTGAAAAGATTTATTACTATTTCTCATATTTCGATAATAGCTTCAAAAAGAGTACGAAGTAGCAAGAGATGTTTTCAAACCTGGCTGTGCCGTCGAACAAGGCGCTGCCTGGCAGCGTTGCGTGTCGCGTCGCGGTCCGGCGCACGCGTCCTCTCTCGATGCGAGCACGCCCTGCGGCATCCAGCAGTCGCGGATGCGTACCTGCATACATGGGTGGTTCAGTCTTAATCTTCTCGTCTTGGACAACATTTACGCTCTATTTCGAGAGGGTCTTGAAAAGTGTGAATTGCTTATTGTGAAAGTTCTAAAAAGCAAACCCTCGCGCCCTTCTCGCCGCATGCCGCAATGCAACTGCTCCACTCCGACCACAGCGACCACATTGGAGGCCGAACCGCCGGCGGAGGAGGACCCACGAGGCTGGGTTCTGAAATTTTTTATCGTATTATAGTTTCATAATTTCATCATAACACAAAATTATAAAAGGCGTTTAAGAATGAGGCAAGGAAAGAAGACAAACTCGGCACTGCTGGCGGTGGCTGTTGTCGTGGTGCGGCAGATTGAGAGGAAAGTGGAGAGGCGAAGGGAGGCGTGAGTTGAGGAGTCGGAGCTACAGTAGGATGCTGCTGCGTGGTGAGACCAGGCGGGAGAGGATGCTGGAGAAGGCGGGGCGGAACCGACTGCGCATCGAGGATACGCTGCAGCTCCGAGTGTGGCGTCGTCTGAAAGAGGGCTGGCTATAATTTGCATACTACACTTCTGAAAATACCACCGTTGACCAGTTCAAGCAGTGTGTGTGTGGCGTGTAGCAATGTGATGAATCAAGTTCACTCAAAATGGTATCGATTATGTCTTGTTTTGTTTGCAGATGTGCGCGAGTATGTAGAAAAGAAGCGTTTATCGAGTATGGCGGCAAAGCGACATGGCATTCATTCAAGCATTGGGTAGTCTTTATCTATTTATTATATGTATTCATATATGTATTATATAGTATAAGTATTTATTAACAAAGCCAAAAATGATGGAGGTAGCTAGAGAATGGCACATTCACCCGGCAACGAAAATGTTGAGCATCCGACGGATCTTCAGTGACTAAACGCATTGACCGATCGACTAGAGAGAACGAGTTTTGACTATTTTAAGAAGAAAAACCCGAAGGCCACCACTCAAATGGCACCCACACCACCCAAGGTTCGTTATAGGAGTTATACGGAACATTCTGAAAATTCTGAGACGGCGGATACGTCTGTTGAGGAGGAGTAGAGCCAGGCATCGAGAATGAAGGAGTATGCGGCGTTAGCCGTTGAACTCGTTGCATGTCTATCATATTATTAGTGCCACCGTCACCGCCCAGTGCAAAGTGAGAGAAAGAGGAAGAGAAAGATGGAAGAGTGTTTGGAAATACGGGTGGCGACGGTGTTGATGAAGGGAAGGAAGACGGCGGAGGAGGCTGAGTGGAGCCGGTCCACGCTGGAGAAGTGGGCGCCTCCGGGAGGACGGTGTTTGCCGTTGGAGGACGGTAGCGGACGCCTGGCGGACATTCGCGTTCGGACTCGACGATTGCGAAACGGTTGCAAAGGAGGGGCTACAACAAGATGTATTGATTTCAAAGAAGAAATTGAAGAAAGAAAAAAAGATCGACGCGAATTAACGTATTGATAAGCCTGCTTACCCTACACTCTCCCTTGATACAGTAGGCGCCGTCGCCACAGGGAGTCCCATCCGGAAAGTTGGCGACCGTACGAATGTTATTGGACGCCTCCAGTTGACACCACACTTTACACGGCGCTTGGCTTCAAAGAAGAGAGGAACGACGATTTGGTGGGCAAGCAAGGTTGTAAATAAAAAAAAATCATAGGAAAAAAAACTGGAAGAACGAGAATGGCACCAGGAATGGCTTATGCTGGCTTGATCTTTTTAAGGGAACCTAAATTGAAGTCCTGAGCCGGCGAGTTGAGGATTCGGATTGTCCGGAGCATTCCTCAGGCCGGTGCACACTCCCGACGCGTACTCGTCGATTTTCACGCCGGAGCAAACCTTTTCAGGGTCATCTTTTATTTAGTTATCATAATTAAGCTAGACATCAACCATACAAATGATAAAAGCTCTTATTCTGAGGAGGGTGATGGAGAAAAATCTCAGCGTCTAACCTTGGAATCACAAACGAGACCGCGCGCATCGTCCCCGACGCAGAATTGACCGCCGTTGTTCGGGCTGAATTGCATATCATCATTCTCCCCATTCAGAAAAGCATTCTATTATTTTGAGACTTTTCTATGAAAGGAAGAAATAGACTGACGCGGGTCGATTGCACAGCCGCGTGCTTCTGCGTATCCTGAGCTGGCCGTCGATCTCGCAGTCGGAGCAGCGACCACGGCAGGGGGCACCCGGCTGTTCGTTCCACGACGACCACGCACCGTGGACAGCGGGCAGCGGCTGGCCAGATGGGATGCAGAGTCCGTTGCGGCACCACTAAGGGAGAATGGGGGGTTGAGCAGTTCTTTCCCTTTCTGTTTCATCATTTCTATATTGACATTCACAAATTAAAAGAACTCGATGATCAATCATATGTTCGAACAGTTGAACGAAACACTCTAGGAATAGTGAAGTTTATAAATATCTACAGGGTGGAAGTGGAAGGAGCCATGGCTAAGTCTCACTCTGTTCAGCCCGCAGTTCGTGCCCTCGAGAGCAGGATGGGCCGTGCGAATGATGCCCTCGCCGTTGCCGCACCAAACCATCTCGCACACTTCCTGGCAATGGTCAAATCACTATTTTAATTGTTGTATTCATTACTATTTTAAGACTTCCATGGCCAATTGCTTTTAGTTTCACCTAATCCCTACTTGTATTTTAATTTTATGAAAGAAAGTGATGAAAAAGTCCTAATCAGATGAATGAATCTTATAGCTTCGGATGCTTGTAGGAACTGAAGAATGAAAACCTCTAAAAGCTGTCCGTCCCGCAGTTCGTGTTTCCAGCACTCGCCGTGGAAGATGGCGCATTGCTCTCCAAGTGTGAACTGCTGGCCCGGATTATCACGGTCCTGGCAACATAAGAGAAGGAGAGCGAGGGAGAGAGAGACAGAGAGAGAGATATTAGAGGATAGACAGAGATAAGAAAGGCTAGTAATTTGTGTCAATGAAAACAAGTGGATAGAGATGAATTGAAATAGAAGTACATACATACTTGTATGTATAAACAGCACAAGACAACCGAAAACAAATTTGTCCGTGATTAAATGAAACAAGTGGTTTTTGTGTTTGTCGATCCAACAAATCAATATATTTTACGAAAATTCAACTACGAAAATCAATCGTTTGGTGGTCGAAATAAATGAGACAAATGTTAATGCACCAGGCAAGGAATAGAATGCGCACCTTGATAACGGGCCTCTCGACCGAAGGGAGCGGCGAGTCGCGCAGGCAATTCGGCGGCCGAGCAGGCGCGCCGAGTTTCTGTATCGGAATTTATTATGTAAATTTTATTTAATAAACAGTTAAATACACATGTCTTTATTAAAAGCAATAATTAAAAAATATAATTTTTTGAGAGAAATAACAGCAACAAACCGCCACGAAGACATGGAACTCCTTGACGGAGCACTGACTCCACTGCGTCTTGCCAGTGCCGACAGAAGGTGACATTATGCAGCAGCGGAGGTCGCATTGGTTGTCGCCGTCGTGGTACATGCCCAGGCTGGATTTGGTACATTATTATTATTATTTATGAGTTTTTAGACTAATTCAGATATCGGAGAGAAATAAGTCGTTCACTATTACTTAGGTCTGTACACAACTGAGAAAAAAGAGAAATAAATTGTAGAAGTAAAAGAGATGGAAAGATGCAAAGGCGAAAAGAGAGAAAGAGAAAGAAAGAGAGAGATAGAGAGAGAGAGAGAGAAAAGTGAATGAGAATGCCACCTGTGTCCCATCTCGTGGGTGACGACAAAGACAGAGCCGAAGTCGAGTCCCTCGTTGATTGTGCAGCTGCGCGTCTCGCTGCACATCCCCTTCACGGGCGCATACCCGGCCACCGTCTTTAGACCGTCGCGGTAGAGATCGTAGCTACAACTCAGGGTTTAGAAGTATTCGACTGGTAATCTATCAACTTAGCGAAATATCAACTTAAGACTTTGAAGATAAGAAAAAGAGTAAGATATAAAATGAGATAACCCAGAAAAGAGCAGCGCGTGGTCCCAGTGCTTCGGGTCGTGGTCATCGGGTGGATTGATCGATGCTTGGTACGCACAGAAGTTGTCGAGGAGCTTGTCCACGTCGCCAAAGCGGTGAACGCGCTTGCTTAGCGATGCCTACAAGACTTTTTAAAGTAATATATGATTTATTTCTTTACAAGTGAAAGCCGATAAATCAATTTTTATTAAAAGAAAAGCACTCTAATCCCGTACCGGGGGCACTTTCAGCACTTCATATCGAACAATCTTCACGTTGACCTTTGGGTTAATTGACCGTTGACCATACAGAATGTCAATCTGAAAAGAAAGCAGTCTTGAAATTCACAGCTAAATTCATTGCCTTGCGTCCTATTTTGTATTTACATCAATAACAAGACAAGAATTATTTATATCTTTTTATTATTATTTTTTTTAAATCTATATTTTCTGCTGACATTGTTGACGGCTGCCACAATGAATCGATGCATCTCGGCATCCGCGCGTGGTCCGTGCAGCTCAACAAAGTGTCGCCACATTGCATCGTCGGCAAAAACAGCAAGCTCTATCGTTAGGTCGTTATCTCTACAATGAATTTTTGTTTTTACTGTTGGTAATAAACATACTTCAGCAGTCGCTTTGAGGAAGGAACGCAGAATGCTCACTTAAGGACAGCCAGTCGCGGACTTCTCTGAATGTATCGCTCCGTCAACGCGATTCGACGGTCTTCCGGATACGGATCCAGGTGCTTGTCTGAAACATTACGGTAAGGCAATGATGAGAGAATGGAGTTTTCCTGACCGAATAGACAAGTGTGCTTGGCGAGCGTCGCTTCGACGGATCTCTTATGGATGACGTGGTCATCAGAGGCGGAGTGGGGATGGAGGAGGAGATGCTCGCCGTCCGCCGTCACAATCATTCCATGCTGAGGACATTTTATTTACTTTTCATATATCTTATTTTTTCTGAATTTTCTCTCTTCTTTAATCGAATTGTAAAGGCTGAATGAATAAATGTACATATGTAACTGTAATCGAATGATTATGATTACAATAATTTTTCTTTTTTCAAATTTTCTCTTTAAAAGAATATGAATGTTAATTGAAAGTTTTATTCTAGTGCCTTTATCCATTTATTTATAAATTGAATAACCATTCGGTCACCGCAGCCGACGACGCCGATTCGTGTGTCTCGCGTGGAGAGCGACTCGCCTTGGAAGACGCACTCGTGCTCGGGATGCCACGGCGACAGCGAACTCGCGTTCTCGTTGCGAGTTAGCATGTGGAATCCTGCAAAAGAATTGAATAATCAAGTTGATATTCAAAACGAGACTAACCATCACTGAAGAGATCGAGATGCCGGTGTAACCGGAAAGTCTCAACCCCGCCTTTATAAGAAACATTATAAAGAAAGACATCTGGATGTTCGCTTGGAAACTTCCGAGGACGGTCGATCCAATATTCTGGTACTGCAAGAAAAAATATCAAAAAGTTGAGAATGAATGGAGATTCCAATCTGCTTAATTCCATGTGGAAAAATACATTAATCTCAGGATTTAGAAAGGATAATTAGCTAAACGAAAGGGAAAAGGCTGAGACTCCAACGCACTTTCATCAATGTTGCTCTCGCCAAAAATGTGCATTCGTTCTAATGGCGACATGGAACGGTGAAGAGCATCTCCGACCTAATCAAACAAAGAAAGTTAAAGAAGTGGGCGTTGATAGTATTTTGAGATCCGAAAAAGATTGCAGAAATAGATATGCAAAGGTCAATTTTTATTCGTTTTAACAATGAAAAAATAACCTGTAACGACAACAAAGCAACTATAATGTTGCATGCAAATTTCAAATTCATTTTCAGCAGCCGTCCAGTGCTTTATCGGCGATGACTTAATCAGATCAACAGAGAACTCTTTAACTGAGGAGCATTTCCAAATTTCCGCACGCCTGCAAAATACTTGCAGTTATTGATGGTAAAAAAAAATTATGCCAAATATGAGCGAACAAACAGAAAAAGGAGGAGGTCTTGGCCGGGATCGAACCGGCGACCTTCTGCGTGTGAAGCAGACGTGATAACCACTACACCACAAGACCACTACGGATTAGCTATTTGCGGAAGCTCCGATCAGGTTGCAGATAAGTATGTAATTCAACAGAAACAACTGTTTATATTTGCATCGCCACCCCTGATAAAGTAAGTACGACGTAAAAAATCGGCTTGATTTCAGTCATCAGCTACGAAGAAACTCCGTTCTCGCCAAGGGGCACCCCTAGTCAAAATGGTTTCTCGACTGTTCACGAATGTTCATAATGCAGTAAACAATTCGCACGAGTGCTGGCAGCCCATTGTTTCCACTTCAGAGTGCGCATCGAAACGAGAGAAAGTGCTCGATTTAGCAGTAACTGCTTTCGCAGCGAAGAGATACGGTCTACTTCATCTACTACTATCATCGCAGACACAAATGCAACTTTGAAGATCTTTCTTGCAATTAGGAGAAGGGTGAGCATGCAAATCGAAAAGTATTAAAAAACTGCTCCACGATTGTAGAAAAAATACCACATTAATGATATGCAAAAATGAGTGAAAGTGTTTAGTGTGACAAAACCATGGGATAAATGAAAGTGTACATGAGAGAGTGAAGAGATGGATTGAAAGAACATATGTAGATTTCTTCTGTTTAAACATTGAATATCATAGCGGAATGTTAAAAATGGCAGTGCATTCATTATGAATTTAAAAAAATTTTGTGAAAAATTTATCAATATTTTATGCATATGCGTAGATTCTTGAGAGAAATGCTAAAAATTAGTGAGATGAAGTTTGGAAACCAGTAAAACTTTTAAACTGAGACTGAAATAAGATGATGTTAAATTAAGCCACTGGATATATTTTATTGAAGAAAAGGAAATGAAAGCAAAATAAAAAAAAGATAACTTTTAAAGGCGGAAGTTTTGCCTTTATTCAATAACCGCACTAAACTTTCTAACAAGTTGGCCGAGTTTTGGTCACAGCGTGCACATACTAGTACAATGCACTTGAATTCTCTACTTTCACGAGTAGCGCGACTGCTAAGACCCTCTGCAAGAATTCTCAACTCATCAGATAAACGCTGATAATGATGGTGAAAGCGAAATGTAGCCTATTGAATTGGATGTCAAATGAATACGGCATTGAAGACGCTTGGGGGAAGGGAGGGAAAGAGAAGGTTCAAAGGAGAAAGTGATGGAGGTTAAGCGTGAAAGTACGAAAGAGAGAGAATTGTGAGAGATAAAAGGGGAGAGAGATAAAGAACAGATAAAGAAAAAAAGAGAGGGAAGATGGAGACGAGGTAGAAGCAAGAAGGAAGCCTTATTCTCTTGCCAAGCTGACCCAACGTTGCTATCATCTCTGCGTCTCTCCTTCTTCCCTTGTCTCTAGTGTGAACCACATAAATGAGTAGGGGGGGGGGAGCAGTGCGGCGGTCATGTCCCTTGGCCCCAGGCCATTATCCAGTTCAGTCCAGTGAGGTAGTGGCAGAATTATTGGGATGGCAGAAAAGAGAGAGCAAGAGAAATAGAGAATTAAACGATTAAACTTGTGAAAAGGCAGACCCCGAAGGCAGTGATGATCTGAATTGGAAACGCTTAGATTAAAGTACGCTCGAGCATGTTGCCATTCACTTCTTCAGTTCCAATGATTTTTTTTGTCCGTCGTAAGTGTTCTCTAGCTCGTTCTCTTCTTTCTGTCTCTTTTTTTTGCTTTTCGTTACTCTCTGACTATCTCCTTCTTTCTCTCGCTCTCTCCGTCCCCATCCCTCTCTGTGCCGCACGCGGTTGTCCTTTCATCATGCCGAGCCGGGCTGGTCGAGACCGTTCGGAGTATACAGCGTGTTTCATTTCCATTTTCAAGGCCACTTTCTCACCATCCAGTCACTGACTGCTGCAATAATTCGAATCATTCAATCGAGCTGTCTTCCTTTCTTTGCAATTCATGCGCTCCTAATCCAAAAACTAAATGAACTCTTTAAGGTTTTAATTTTGTGCACAGCAACGTTAGATTAAGTCATGGTTTCATAATTACTTTCATAATCTCTTTCTATTAAAAATATTTGGTTCAAAGACATAAAAAGTTCAAAATCATGCATTTATGTTGAACTCAAGATGAAATGCATAAGCATTTTAAATTTTATACCGAAAGTTTAAGCAGGCAGCGAAGAAAGAACATATTTATATTTATATGATGTCAGGCCGAAACAATATCCTCGTTTCTCTAACAGCAATTGCACACACTTGATTCTCAATGAAAATAGTAAGTAAATTATGAATGCAAACGAATAATACACATAATCCTAATCAGCTGCAGATACTTATATAAATATTAAAGAAATGCAATATCGAAGTACATAAACGCTTATTGTGACTGCTTCGGAGCAACGCAAAACAAAGCAGCAGCGGAAAGAGCGAGCGGAGCGTGTGGGCGTTGGAAAAAAGAATCAGCGCCATCGGCTAAGCACGCAGCTTGAGGCGGGCCGCGGAGGGGAGGCGGCTGCTGACCTTGCCGACCTCGTTTGCTCTCCTTGTCTCTGTTCTCCCTCGCTCTCTCCCCGAGGGGTCTAAAACCGTTCAGCGGCATAGCGTGAACGCCATATGGCTCAGTTTGAGATAGTTATCTCTCTTTGCTTCCTTCTATTTATAAAAACAAATTCATACTATAAAATATGAATTAATATTAAAATTTAAGAAAACTGACTGATTTCTATAGCGAAATTCCACCACGCGTGTGAGGTCTCTAGAAAACTTGAACAAGCTTTGATGCTCTATTGTGATTGAATGAGATACCGGTATGAATATGCAAAGAAGCTGCAAGTTGAAGCGTGAGGAAGCTGAAAGGGTCTCCTTCTATTCAATACTCTTTCCATTCGCTGCTCTTTTTCCTTTCTTCGTTTCTCACTTTTCATCTTTCCCATATCCCTGAATGCCTTTCAACCTCTTCTCCCGCCGTGGGGAGACGGAGACAAGTTAGTCGTACAACTTCATTGTGAGATGGGAGTGAAAGTCTTCCTTTCATTTTTTTTCTTTCTCTCTTTCTCTTCCATGCCTCTATGATATCTCCAAGTTCATGCTCGTTTCCTTCCAAGTCATGCGTAGCATTGTCTGCCGCTAGTCTCTGCATTTTTTCCACACATCACCTCCTCTGACGGGAAGGGCGAGAAAGCATTCGTTTCTGAGAGAGCTCAGAGAGTCTTTTTTTGTTCGATCACCAGGACTGGGGATTGCCCTAAGGGCATTGAAAGGGGCAGAGAATGAAACAGGATGTGCGAGGTGAAGGGCCATGACGGAGAGCGAGAGAGTGCGCAGTGGGAAGAGGGTGCAGAGATAATGGAGTGCTGCCTTGATTTGGGAGGGTCAGCAGGGCCGATGGTGAGAGAGAAAGCATGCATTAGATAACCGCATGAACACCATCGATCATATCTTCGAGCTTAGCTTTATTTTTAACAGGTGTTCGAATCGAAAACGATTGTAGAATGAACTTGATAATTAATAATAAAGTGTTCACCTTCAGACTGCCTTCAGAAAGATTGGACAGAGCTTAGCAGAAATTATACACATGAGCGTTAATGGTAAGATGAAGCAATGAAAAAACATATAATCCTAACATTCCTTTTAATACAAGCTTTGCAATTTTGGCTTACGAGGAAAGTATACCGTAATGGAAGCTTAGGTGCACTTCTTTAATGCTCTGGTTGTTTTCAATTCTCATAATCATTGATTCAGCCTAAATTGATTTTCAAATGTTCATTCCTTCCATTAGAAATATTTAAACTTATACAGAAAACACCTATACATGTACATTGTATACGGTGTAAGTATTGAAAAACTTATATTCACCAAATTTCCAAGTGATCTTTTCAGCTTCTCCCATCACAATGCCAATGGCTTACGTTGACTAAATCCAGTTTTGCCTGGAATTGAAACTAGCTCTTTCAGTACTACGCAATTCAGACCGGGAATTTATCAACGACCCGTCGACAAGAGCTTGAACATGTTGAGTAATGATTGCAGTTCTATTAGGTTTATGTCTATTGCTGGAAGTAACTCAAATTTGGCGGGTGAAGTAAAAAGAGCAGAAAGAGAACAGTTTGTCATCTCCGAAAAAGCACGTTGAGAAGGAAGTGAAGCGTCTCTTCTCACAGAAAGGAAGGCTGGATGCAAAGGCCGGCCCGGCTTGCCATCTCACGAGGAGGGCGCAGGGTCGACGGCGGCCGAGTTTCCATCGGCAAGAGTGAGGGAACGGAGGAGGGGAATCGGAGGGGGCGGACGGGGAGGCGCCGCCCCGGCTCGCTCAGCAGACAGCACCAGACGGGGAGAGCGCGGCGAGCCTGGAGAACGCTCCCGGACTGCGATCCCCTCGAGACGAGTGCGCACTTCCGCACCGAGATTGTCCTGGAGAGGAAATTGTGAAACATTGAGGTATGTATGTAGAGAACTCTGAGGGAGAGAGGCAGCTGAAATGTAGACAAAAGGAGAGAGAGATACCTGGACACTCTCGAGTGAGCTCCTTCTAGAGACGCTCGGACTCGGTCCCGTGCTGCGCGCGAACAACGCCGATCGAACCTGCCGCTCCACCGAGAACACGTTGTTCCGCGATTCTTCCTCGCCAATCCTGCACGGAAGAGTCTATTTCCTTTTAACCATTCAGAAATTATTTACGCAATGATTGCGAAGCAACCATGCATTAACAAATTTGTTATTCGAGCCGCCCCAAATTCCTCAAGTGATGGTAGCAGTTTTGGCTCTCTCTTCACCTTCGCGCTCAAATCGTCGTAAACATCCACATTCCGTATTAGAAGAATAGAAATAGTGAAAATGAAGATTACCTGTCGTATATAAGGCCGTCAACATTCAGCTTCTGCTTGAAGTACTCCTAATTGTAAGAAAAAGAGTGTCATCGTTTTTGATCCAATTCTTCTTAGAAGAGCATGCTTCTCCACTACATCTCATAGCATTTCCATTACCAATAAACTCACTTTCTCATTGCCAACCATCCGTCGCTCTCTCCTTCTCCACTCTCTCACTCTCTTTCCAACCTGCACTGATCGATCGTTGAGGTCATCGCCCCAAACGAAGGAGACGAGTCCAAAGTTGCAGGCACGCACAAATGGTTCGGTATTCTGGAAAACAAAACGTATTTCTTGTCATTTCCTGCAAACATTTCAATGTATCAAAATTGCTGTAATCCTGTGAGATGAAGTTTTAAGAAGGAAGGCACAGATCTTGAGCAACTCTTCGCTATGGAAGTTGACGCCAAGGAGCCTGTGGCCAGCGGCAAAGTTGACGGCCAGGCGAGAGCAGTCCGAGCGGACGTCTTCGAAGGGCTCGTATCTGAGAAGCGAGAGGTGATTTTGGAGCGAACATATTAAAAATAAAAAAGATTGGCAAGAAGAAATTAAGTGTTTCCAGTGGATACCTGACCGTTGCACCGACGACGAGGAAGAGCACGGGAAAGCGATGCTGCTTCGCCGTGAGAAGAGTGCAGATGTCGGGCTCGAAAGAAGAGAAGAGAATTCGACGAGTCCGCGACTTCTCCATCACCTTATCATTAAGGTTGCATTTACCAGCTAAGTTTAATAAATTTTTTTAAAAATTACTTTACATAAAAAATTGATACATATTAATACAAAAACAAGTTATACAAAACTTAATTTAGGGGTCTGTTTTCATGCAAAAGTAATATTTTTATACGAACGAATCAGAGGAAAACTAACCACATTCAAAATGACGTCGACGAATTCATTGCGCTCAAAGTAGTGGTTGCATTCGTGGTCGCCACCCTATAATCGAAACATGAAGCACCTTGAAGTTGAATGTAAAAAAATAGACAAATGGTGTAAAAACGTACTTTCATGCGCATTGGATACTTGATCTCGATGTTGAAGCCAACGTCAATATCGATCTCGTCGAGTGCCTCGGCGAGCAACGGAAATGGATTCGCGGTCACGTCTTCGCCATCCGATGGCCGAGGAGTCACTCAAGCCATTTACTCATTATTGCATGTTTATAAAAATTAAATATTATCCTAATTAATCAATAATTACATCAAATTGGCTATACATCTAACAACTACAAAGGTATATTTATAAAGAATGTAGCCGGAAAGACGAGGGAAAAGGCTGACCACTGAGCGTGACCTTCTTGACGGGGGCGATGCTGCAAGTCAGGGCATTGCCTGGCATCTCACTCACTGAGACATGCTCCACGTGCAGGAGATGCAGCTGGGAAAGCTTCAGGTCCTGCAGTCATTAATGATCTAAACTTCATCTTGTATTTCGTCCCATTTGGTAACAATTCAATGTACTTAGTAAAAGATAAACATAAATGTATAGGCGTGATATTGAATGGGGCAAAAAAAAAGAATAAAAAGGCTATCTCTGCCAACCTTGACAGCCATCTCATGCAGCCGCTGGTTCCGCTCGCCCTCAGCCAGCGAGAGGCTGCCCGAATTGCTGCCAACCGTGCGGCCGGTCACTTCCACAAGGACGTGGAAGTCGTGGTAGATGATGGCTTGGCGGTCCTGAAGCGTCTTTCGGTGTGCGATGTATACGGTAGAAGCTTCGGGCGCAGCAAACCTTGGTGAGCTGGACGTCGAACTCGACAAAGTCGGCGCCACGTTTACCCGCATCTTGCAGCGACTGGAGAGTATTCTCGCGAGCCGCTGCATCTCTGGATTTAGGGAAAGTCTGTTGGTTTGATTAATTTTATATTCTTATTTCATCTTAAAACAAGTAAACAAAAAGTATGTCTAAATTGCCAACTTGGTGTAGGAGCAGCCGGAGCCGCGATGGCCGACTTCGAGAGTGCGCCGCTTCTTCCAGTGACGAGCGAAGGACGTCTTCATCGAGTCGCGCAATTCGCGCTCGCTGGTGCGCATCGACGACGCGAGCATGTAGTCCACTGCAGGGATTAGCGGGTACTCGAGAAATATTAATGGGAATTCTGCATGAGTAAATTTCTGGTACATACATACGGCATATGAATTGCTCCTGAAATGCGTTGTCTTTTACAACCTTATGAACAATTTTTGTTGCGAAAAAACTAATATGAATGCATTTGCAGGTTACCCGAAAAGACGGAAACCATAACTGACAGTTGACAGTGCCGACGGGTCGCTGCGTGTCGCATGCGATGATCGGCAGTGTTGTCTTCGTGTCCGAGGCAGGCAACGCGGCAGGCAACGCGTACGCCACGCCAAGGCGCACGCTCTTCTCGCCATTCTCGCCCGATGAGAACAACTCGACGCGGAAGCCCTGAGGAGAGACTCGTTCTGGATATTTATTCAAGTTTAAATCACTCTGATTTTAGTGAAAGAGAAGCACATACATTTTAAGAAATTTTATTTAAAACAGAAGACTAAAAATACTCGTACAAGATGCTCGATCGAGACGGTGCGCGTGCGGAAGACAAGGTAATCGATGTCGTTGCGGAAGACCGAGCCATTCTCGTACTGCTCGCCGTAGATCGGATCCTCGCGGGTCAGCACCTGATCATTGCTAACTAAGTTTATTTCATCACTTTTTTGTTAATTTAAATTTTTGATGGACAACTCTGGGACTAACAGAAAGTTCAGTGTTGGAGAAGCTGGGAAAGTCCGGGAGATCGGACGTTTCGCAGCTGCCATCGTCGTCAGATCTCTGCAATAAAGAATATAAGTTTAGTGAATGGAAGGAAGTTTATACACCACTGATGTTCGACTAGACTTCATGCGCTTTATCTTTATCCACCACTTATCACTACTGCGACCATCACAATGGAAAGGGGAAGTTGAAGGGAAAGTATACACAGGAAAAAAGGGAGAGGGAAGAAGTTGGGAGTGGCAATGTGCTGAAAATAAATATTTTTTACGAGTAGGGAAGAAAGAGAGCGAGAGATTAGGAAAGAATGGAGAGAAAGAGAGAGGGAGAAGCCACGAACACAACAGCAAGGCCAGAGGCAAGAGCAGCAGCAGGAGCGGGCCTTCTCTCCTCTCTCACCACCACAGCTGCAGCATGCCAACAGTTCTCTAACAAGACTGCGCGCGTAGATCGAACTGGCACGCCAGAGTATGCCGCGACGAGTGTGGCGAGACTCATACGAATACGCCTGGAATGTCCCCAGAAACAGAGAAGACAGAGTGGACACTTCTTTCGCTATTCAACTTTCATCATTCCGACAATTTTTTTCTCCAAAAACATGATTTTGGCAACTCAAAGATTCAAAGCAGAAAGCTGTAATAATGGCTGCAATTTTACAATCCAGAGAGAAATACAAGAAACGTAGGATACTTTCTTTGATCTGCAAAAAACGGAATGTTTTTTTTAAAATCAATTTTTATCATATCAATTTGTAACCCAAACAAACCTCCTTGAATCGGACGTCAAAAGGAACGGCTTTCAGTCGATAAGTCCTCTCCTGGTCTCGTTTGGAGTAGAAACGAAGCGCTCTACAACCGAATCATTTTCAGGACATGAAATAGATTTCAAATAATGTATATAATTTAGATGAATGAAATAAATATATCAATAAATGCTGACCTGCCGTGGATGCGTACGTAGAAGGCATGCTCGTTGGCGTGCATGAGCCAGCCATCGTGGATGCGAGCGCGGCCATCTGCAGAGAAGACGAACTGTTAGAGAGCATATCTTACTTCTCTTAATGCAGATAACAATGCAGATAACATTTCAATTAAAAAAAACATATTTCAACACAACAAGAATAGATGTTGATATACTAGAAACGGACGCCCGACCGATATGGCCAAAGGTGTCCTCGGCGTCGCGGAGGAAGCGTCCACTCTTGAGCTGCAGCAGATTGGGATGGAGAGCGCGTGGCTGAGCAGAGCACTCCCAGCGATGCACTGCCAGCTGCGGCGCTGCCTTCTCTTGCCCGATACCTTCAAGTTCATATTATTTATTTACTTTGGAGGATTATTACCTCAAAAAAATGAACGTTTAACACATTATATGTGTTAGATTTACGAGCCTGTCACAGCTCTCCGCCTACAAGTGCTATCGACACTCTGTCTATAGACAAACTTTAGTTCCAAATAGACAGCAAAATAAGATAATCCTGACCATCTGTCGCAGGGTCGAGGATGTAGCCGATGAAATAGCGGTAGGCGAGAGTTTCCAGCGATACCGAGCAAGTCACACACGCAACCCAGACATCGCTGGAATTATGAACATTGGATTGTGAAATTATATACATTAAATCCTAATTTTTTGCTCATTATCTATAACAAATTTGCTCAACAAACAATGCTTATAGTAGAAAATATGCATAATATGGAATTGAATTTTTCATCATGAAAAAGCATGCGAACCGGTCTGTGCCCGATCGCTCCATCTGGAGAGCATTGGCAGGTTGCCAAGAGCCGAGAGTTGGCAAGGAGCCAACGACGAAGACGCGTTCCCACGGACGGATGCGAGAGACGCGCACGGAGAGGCGCAGCTCGCCACTCTCGCCGTTCTCTTGCGACATCGCACTGACAATGAGTTACCTGTAGAAAGCTATGCTAATTATTTACTAACGTCCTTTTAAATTTTATTAGCTTGTTTCGTGGTTTGGACAATCTCCAGATTTTTCTTTAATAAATCTTCCCTTTATAAGAGATAAAAAAAACATAACAGAAAAAAGAAGAGGAAAAGAATGAAAACCTTAATTAGATAATTAATCGGGCAGAACGCCCAGCGGCACGCGGCCGCTCGCCGCCTCAGAGAAGAGCGAGAATGACGAGGGAAGTTTCACTCTCTTCTCTGCTCTCACTCTCCTCCTGGAGTTGCAAAGGTAAAGAGGCCTTGTGATACAACTCTCTGCTTCTCTGCACTCTCTTCACTCTCCCTTGTGTACCGGAAGATAGCAAACGTTGAACGGGGCTAAAGAGTTCTATCTTAGAAGAGGCAGAGACGGTTAAGGCATATATGAGAGAGTGAGAGCTTGGGGAGACGACAGAATGTGAGAGATGATGATACCTTTACAAAGTTCACACGTGCAAAAGTCACAGGCGAGAAAGCTGGCAACGACTGATGGTGAGTATGAAAACTAGAAATAAGGTGAAATGAAAATTAATGAAAAATTGGAGATTCAACGCAATTGATCTCAACGAGCTGATCACTAATTAGCTGGATTTGCTCGTTCTGTGAGCGTATGAGAGATGTTAAACGACATTTATATACATACATGGCAACAGAGAGGGCCGAACTGTGATAGATTAACGACACACTCTAATCCTCTCTCTAATCGCAATGGTAAGAAAGAAGACCCTGGACATGCACGAGGAAATTGGGTGAGGGGCTTCCGGGGCATGGGGAAAACAGGCTGCTTCCTTTCTCCATGGGCATTATGGCGCCAGTGAGTCTGGGTTGTTGATGAAGAACAAAAGGAACGGAGAGGGAGCATGCCGACTTTGTAAGACACATGAGATTAACCGACTTTAAGACACTGCAGGTGAACATGCAAAATCTGGAGCTGTAATAAACAAATCCAAAACAAAAGGGAATACGCATTGAACATAAAAGTGAAAAAGCGATGCGTCCTGTAACGATGAATATGCATACATGAAACAGATACCTTGTTGCAAAAGGTGAATGAGGGACCGAGCGAAAAAAAGAGTGAGAGGTAGAGAGAGAGAGACAGAGAGATAGAGAACTGGGCAGAGAGAGAGACAGAGAGAGATGGAGAGAGAAAACGCGATAAGAGTAATATAGAGCAAGAGGAAAAGTTAGTGAGAGGAACTTGCTATCCATGCTCCCGTCCTTTCAAGAATAGGGCCTACTACAATGGCTTGTGCTAATGGCAAGGTAGCTTGAAAGAGAACAGGCAAAGTGAGAGAGTAAGACGAGAAAGAGAGTAAAATGAGATGTTCACATGAAAGTGGTGAGAGAGGCAGAGAAAGGAAAAGTCAGGTTGTGCAAGCTGGTGTCCAGTTAGTGATGGATGGTGGGCAGATAGAGAGAGTACGAAGATGAGAAGGAGATTGCGTGAGCCAACGAAAGAACAGAGATGGGAGAGAGAGAGTGGCGAGAGAAAGAGAGAAAGAGAGAGAGATACAAAAAGCTGAAGGTAGAGAGACAGAGAGAAATATGAGAGTGTGATAGAGAAGGAGAGAAGGTGATAGAAAGAAAGACAGCAAGAGATAGTGATGAAAGAAGAGAGACAGAGAGCGAGAGCGAGAGAGATCGATGTGAGTGGTGCGCGTGCTGCCAGCGAATGCTCTCGGCTAGACCGGGCAGAGGACGCCTTGTGGTCGGTCTACTAGGACAGCTGTGAAGGTTGACATTGACTCTTCACGTTTTGAGAGAGACAAACAGAGAGACAGAGGGAGAGAGAGAGTCTGTGGGAGAAAGACAGAGAGAGAGAGAGAGAAGGATAGAAAACAAGGACCAAGAGGATGGATAGAGATTGAAAATGATATGGCTGACGTCAACAAAATCATGAAGTTCAATTATTGAAAAAAAAATCGTGGAAGATGGCAGAAAAAGTTTTTGAGGATATATGTATATAACAGCGCTTAATCTGTTAAAAATATTATTTAGTACATATACATAGCTATAGGAAGAATGTCCTTTTCACTACGATTAATGATATTCCATCGAATTTTTTCCGTAGAAAATTTTTTGTTTAATGATATCAAAATTTCAGTGCGAACTTTTCGTTTCAATATTTTTCGATTTTGTGAGCACAATCAAGACACATGCGTTCTTCGAACTGCAAGGTATCCATTGTAACGTGGCTCTCTGCTGACGACAGGAAAATTTCCATTTGGTGCACCCACTCTATTCAACGCCACTTTCTCCCATTTCCCTCTTTCCACTCTCTTCGCTCCACACCGCCTTTCTCTTATCTCTTTCCCTCTCTATCTGTATCTCTCCCGCTGTCCTTGCTAGAGAACGAAATCGGATGTTCGGAAAAATTGAGTAAGTTGTAGAAGTCGGAGCAGCATGAGTGTTAGAGAGAAGGAAAGAGAAAATTGGAAAGGTTGAGATGTAAAGAAAAGGAAAGGGATAGATCATGGAAAAGTATCTGCCACGCTCTTATTTCTGGGATTTTTCAACTTCGAATTTACAGGAGTCTCTTCTAAACATTGTACGGAAGTATGGAGCATGTTGCTAAACAACATGCTGGTTGTGAAACGGTTGTAACGTAACTAACCCCTCGAAGGAAAAATGGAACGCGAATAACATCTACGGTCTTTCACTAACTTTGTTATTGAAATGTAAGTTTTACAGAAGTGCTCCAACATGTGAGCGGAGAACCTAGCTTCCGTGAAAAACCTTGAGTGAGCTTCCAGGAGAGATGAAACTTTTCTTATTTAGTGTGTTCCATGAGCATTGTCAACAGACTTAATAAGTACAGTACCGCCCACGAGCCAGGGGATACGGCTCGAGCGGCTCCGAGCGGCTCGATCGGATCCGAGCCGCTCGAGCCGCTAGGAGCCGCTCGAGCCGCATCCCCTGGCTCGTGGGCGGTACTGTATGTATGTATGTACATACGAAATATGATATATTCTCCCGTTGATCACATGCACTTTAAGGGAGTCATAATGTGCCTTCAAGAGAGGCCGAAAAGAAAGAGAAAGAACAGAATGAAAATAGCCAATGCCCACTTGGGTACAAGAAATAATTTCCCAAATAAACTCGAAGTTTTGTTGGCAGTTTGAATTGGAGTTACTTGTTCGCTGAATTGTTTAGTCAGCCCGGGAAGACAACGTGACGTGAGCACTCCGCATGGTCTCTATAAAAGGGCCGCAGAGAATGGCCTTCGAATGCTCTTCCGATTCATCCTTTTCAGTTTAGACCTTTTTTCTTACAAACAGTAATAGTTCATTTTAAAAAGGTCAATGTTTAATCCAAATTTTATTATAGAGAAAGCATAATTAAGAGAAATTAGTTAAAACATCTCTGTACATTTGCATGACAGTAGTGGTTCAAATCTTGTTTTTTTTTTAAAGAGCGTCGCCCCTTTCCACTTGCCTATTCCTCAATGGCAATACTTTAAATCACCTGCCAACTAAAATAGTGTCGAACCCTCTCAAAAAATAAATAGTATCAGGAGAAGATATGAAAATAGTGTCGCTAATGACAGAGATAAGCATAGAATACTGGACTGCTTAATTTTTAGCTGTAAAGTAACAGGTCACGGAATATTTAACAAGTCATTTTATGAACGTGGACCAATTAGCCTATGTCTTAGGAGTATGTATGTACTTCCAGAAGATTGAACCTTTTTTTCAATTATGTACTATTGTAAACCGTATATTTTAGGACGATTTGTGAAAAGCTTGAAATGATTTATTGTTAATTAGCAGTTATTGACTCTTCAAAACGAAAAATTATATTAAAATTGCAAAAGTTTCAGCAATGTCTGCCGTCTCTCACTTCCTGTTTGCCCTTGCCGTGCTCCTTTCTCTGTCTTCCTCCTCTACGGCCTTTCTCTATGGCGGCTACCCGTACGGCGGCTAAGGCTGCGGCTGCTACGGTGGATACGGTGGCTACGGCTATCCGATGTACGGTGGATACGGTGGATACGGTATGGGTGGTGGCTTGCTCGGCATGTTCTCGAGATTCATCGGAAAGTGATGAAAGCCCTCGTGTGGAGTCTGCCTAATCCGATGATACATTCATTACGACTATTCATCTCATTTGTCGCCGTTGCAATTTGATAGTTTGTCTACCACTGTGCCTCTACACTTTAAATGGGGTGCAATATTGGCATTTTTTATTTTCATTGCTTCTCAGTAATTTTATGTTATGTTAGCTTTTAAGGTTACTATTCTAAAGAACCCAGTTATCTTGTGTCAATTGCCCTACTGCTTTCTGTACATTGGTATATTTATATATGTGCATGAGTAGGTCTGTCCGGCGCTGATATTAATCTAGCCTCGTCACACTGATTAATTTCACGCAACCACAGCTGTAACATAAATGCATTAAAAAAAACTCAAACATGTTAGTGGATTATATTATTCATATGACAGTTTCCGCTAAAAAAAAAAAAAACTAAAACAAGAACGGGGAATTTCAAGGTGATAAAGACTGAGGGAAAGAAATAGTTCGAGAGAAAGAGGGCTGACGCTAGAACAAGAGATAAGTGAATAAATGCTGTTGACAATCACACAAGACACGTTAAGTTTAAATTCGTCAAATGCCATGTCGCCTGACTTTGTGCTGGCATAGCCGTTCACCATGGAAATTTAAAAGGAGTGTGAGAACGTTTCACAACTTCAACGTTTCCCTGGACACGGCTATGGTTTTATGGAGGATTATGCTTGATGGCCTGCTCGAAGGCGTTGCTTGCATTCCCTGCTTCATGTCAGTCAAGGAGAATTGTCACGACAATTTAAAAAAAGAGCATTTGTTCTCATCATTGACTTTCAATTTTTTCTCGCCCGTAGCCTTTAAATTTCATCAGTACAAAATAAATGAGAGGTCATTCAGACCAAATGCCAGGGAGGACGAGAAGTCGTTATGCTCGTAGTCCTTCTTTAAGTGGTCATCACCGAAAAATCAGTCAGATTTCAAATAGCGGCTTCCCTTCACACGCTCATTCGCACATGTGCTATTTTGACGTTCGGTTTGTGCGACCTGCCTAATTAAACGCGAGAACGAGAATCAATACTCCTTGAGCAAACTAGGCAGTTCGAATCTGCATTAATTATCTTTCGGTAATCGTGTTCCTTTAAGCGGTTATTATGTTTGAAAAGGAATATCTTCTATTAACTGCATAGTTTGACATGTGATAACCTGAATGCAAGAAGCATGATTCATGGAAAAAGTTCGTTCGAAGAGTTTGGCGTCGAAAATATTTCAGCAAATGGTGGCAATGAAATCTTTGGCCTGCATGAGATGACAATTCCGAAAAGAGTGCATTCATTCTATTTGTGTAGCTGCCAGATTGAGAGCCGAGACAGCATCGCCCACGCCCATTCCAAGATGCCGCTGAGAGAGATAAATGCAAACGAGATGAAGGTTCTTTGTTCACCCTTTTTCTTGTTGTTGTTTACACACACTTTCTTCTCTTTATCGTAAGCTCAAATCAACTCTTCCTATCATTTTGTTTTGCATTCAGCCGATAAAAACTCGCCTGAACCCAGTTGTGATCATTCTGCTCCTCCGTGCATAAGCCCAGTTAAAGGGTTGATCTAATACAATCTGCATATATGACGTCATGGAATCAAATAGAATTGAAATGGCCGATTGTAGAGCCAAAGTCGACCAGCTTGGATTTCCTTTAAAAGTTCCTTTCAGTTGCCATCGAGTATAAGGAATCGATTGGACGTGGTTAAGGAATCAGAAAATGCACTATTTTTTTGTTTTCAATGAAGGATTGAATCTTAAAATTTGCAATGAAGGACGCAATGTTTCCAGGAAAAAGCATTACAATATTCTCATTCAAATGGAATAAACAATGACATTCTTGGGCGAAATGCTAGTGGCACTACCGGTCCTGATTTTATGACATATAACAAAAAATTGCTTATTTCTATGGCTAGTTGGATATTCGGTAGGTTCTCCCGTCTCCAGGAGATGCCTGCCACCTGTCTGTTTGTCTCGCCAACTGGGCCCACAACTCGTATCCGGAGCGAGGATTCATGAGCCAATAAATTAGGTTCTGCAACAGCAAAAGTTGCTCTAACAAAGTTCCAAAAAAAAACAGGGTCGCGGTAAAAATTGTCTGAACTTCAGTTCACGTATTGTTATGTGAATATCTACGTACATCGACGGATACAACAAAAATTGTTTTCAAGAGAACTCGCAAAATCGGACTGAACTATGCAGTCTCGGAACTAGTGTGCAAGACGCAAAGTTTCTGGAGTACTAGAAAAGGAGACAAAAGAAAACGCGTCATCTAATTCCATAAAGTGCAAGGAGCTCAGATTTAGCAGTTCGCCGAATGCCCTATCGCAAGGGCTCTCCTCGGTGCAGCTGTTCATACAATTAAAGCAGATTTCATATGTGAATATATCCTTCATTCCCCACCCTCTAATTCCCTATATTTATAACCGCACTGATTAAGATTCTTATCAAATATTATATACCATATGTTATGTGTCGTCACATCATTTTTGATGGATTAATATATAAATTAAAATATAAAGTCGTCAGTAAATGTGAGACATGTCTATTTCGAGATGTGATTGGGGCACTAGGGCAAGGCAAGCGTTGCGCATCTGGTAGCGTTCTCTCTGGCATTATTAGTGTCGTAGGTTCAAACCCAGTTCGAAGCACATTTGCACATTCCTTCTAAATTACCCCCCCCCTGAGTAAGTAAATGTGCGCGCATGTTTGCCTTAAAACTGGAATTATTTAAAATGCACCATTTTACGAAACTGGAGCCAGAATTGGTTCTGTTAAGATTAATTGCACGGCAGATTCTTCTTTGAAGGACACTCGAATTGTAATTTCTGCGGCGGACACGGTGGATATTCGGAATACTGAAGCTCTTGATCAAAGCCTCCATTCCGATATTCACATACATGTTAAAATGTTCGTTAATAATTAACTTTTTTGTGAGCTTTAAGAGCTCATATTTATTAAATCGTTCCAGGCAAAATCCTGAAATGAATAAAAATTCAGAGAATTCGATAAGTTTAACTGAATTAATTTTATTACGAATGAACATTTGGTTTGTTTGCAAAGTACCCTCACTGCTTCAGTTTTTTTTTATTTCGACCGAGAATGAGCACCCCTCAATGTTGGCGATGTTTGTGCAAGAGCGTCACACGAAGCGTCTGGCTTTTTAACGGTAACTGTTTCTCACTGTTTAGATGCCGCAGCAGTAATTTCTTTCTAAAAAAAATCTTTTATTTAGAGAGAAAACATATTCCGAACGAGATGAGGAATTAGTATATCAATTGTAAAAAGATTGAAAGTACTTTTAAATAACTTATGACAACTGAAAACAAAGTGAGCTTAAGCTTTTCTATTAGCAGCACGTTAACGTTCATTTACATCAATGATAACAGTTACTAAAGTTCATGTTGTAGTAAAATATTAAAAAAATAGCAAATCAATCTTATAAACCAAACTAATCATAAGGGTATCATTCATGTCTGTAAAAATCTAGGAAAGCTTTAGTAAGAAAGTTTGTGAGTTGTTGAGTAGATGACGTGCTTTCTGATTTGCAGCAGACGCCCTTGACGTCTCCAGCAAAGCGACACGCATTCCGAGCCGAAGGCGCAGGTGTTCCGCTGACAGGCTAGAAAATTTCCATTTATCAACAGATCACTATAATCTCACAATTAGGTATATAGTTATTAAGTACTAACGTCCAATTCGTCTGGTCTCTTCGCAGAGTGCGATGTTTTTGCGATAGCAAACACCTTTGAGGTCGGGCAGATCAAATCGGAAATAGCAGCCGTAGCCGGGAGGGCAGTCCTCGTTGCTTCGAACGCAGACTAAAATTAATTTCAATTCGCATCTTCACAATATTCATCCTAAAAATATTCCATAGTTTAATTTATAGCACAAAACCTATTAAAGAAGCATTGGGACATAAGTAGTACATGGTTTTGTGGGCATAGATGAATTAGTAGTGGTCGGAAACATCGGTCTCGATGGCTTGAACGATTCTGCCTTATGAAATTTCTTGCAATATTTTGCTGTGGAAATGAAGAATACATGAAATCGCACACGCGTTTCTACTAATCAATTTTTTAAAATTTAATTTATTTAAAATAATTAAAGAACCTTTGCGATCTGAACCTTTGGTTGGGTACAGCAGCTTCTGTGTGAACGCAATATTCATAAGGAGAAAGAGGAAAAATGACGATGATTTCTGCATCCTTCAGATTATCTTAAAAAAAAAGAAGAGGTTTTATTGAAAATATTCTTATTGTTAGCTATCATTAATATAAATAAATTTAAAAGTTTTTCATAGAAATTGCAAAATGTCAGCAAAGGAATTGGTCTTCATGGGCCGGGTATTTATTTTGAAATGAAAGGCAGGCCTTTGAATATTTGTGCAGCTGCCAAATTCAGAAACGACAATGCGGCCAATGACATTCCATTTCTCTCTTCACTACAGGATAAAAAAGGAATGGTGATTCTTCTCGCGCGCAATACATGCGAACAAGAGGAATGTCTATTTGATCAATTGACCTTTTCAACAACAAAAAAAATCCTGCTGGCATTTGCTCGTCCTATTTTTAATTCACTTTCTCTTTTTGTGATCGTCAGGTCACATCGGCATCTCTTTCTCATTTTAATGCAATCTCTTGAAGGTTACGCGGCAATAAGGCCAACAAAATGCAAAAAATTCAACTGTAAGCCAAAGGTACATACAAATACATATGCTTTCTTAATATCCCTTTCACAATGTCTTATATTTACTGGTAAGTCAACAATGTAGTTCAGATGGCCTTCAGCACCAAGATTATTCCAAGTAACGATGTGATTTCCGTTTTGTTGCCAATGTGCGATTCGGTCGGACTATTAAATATGTATGTATGTATGTATGTTGGAAATAGGAATTTCAACTCCAGTTCAGTTGACATAATATCGCTCGAGATTGCAAGCTCGCTCTTACTGGCACGTGAACAGGAACGGAACGAGCAATCCCAAATATTAACCCCAGATGAGCGGCTAGCTATGTACATACTACATACATAGACCCTCCTGGAACTCTACTGCTATTGTTCTGAAAGAAGGCATATGAATAATGAAATAGTATATTTTGCAAATATAAAACAAAATTGTATCATGCTGACCTTTACACGGCCAGCAGTCAGGTGGGACTCCGCGATTTCGCATATCCCGGAAGAAGCAGGAGAATGTCGGTAATTGTATCTGAAGCTCCGCGCTAACGAAAACTTAACCAGCCACTTCACGATGACGTTCCTCTTCGATATCAACATCAACGGCTGTTCGCTCAGTGTACATATGTATGTACATACATACATTCATAGATAGCAAATATATAAGTGAACTGGAAGGTGTTACGGTCGGGTTCGGGTGAGTCCCATATCCGCCGTATTGTAGTATATATATATATATATATATATATATATATATATATATATATATATATATACCGTATTTTCTCTATTAGTACCCCCGGGGGTTCTATTTTTCAATACCCTTGCGAGAGGGGGGCACTATTAGAGGGAGGGGTTCTATTTTTCAATGTGAGACACTAAAAGTTTAATAACAACATTTCATTCCCAAAAAAAGAAGAATCGTAGCCTGAATTGAGTGGAATCATCACTGGAATATCTGTTTCACAACAGATTTATCATGAATTTGGCATCAGATCATTGGCAAGAGCATCCCATGCCTCCAGGATCTATACGAGGTACATCTAGAGCTGAAGTGATAGACTATTAGGGGGGGGGGTACTATTGGAGGGGGGGTTCTACTAGAGGGAGGGGTTCTATTTTTCAATGGCATTTTCCGGGGGGGGGGTACTATTAGAGGGGGGGTTCTAATAAAGGGGGGTACTAAAAGAGAAAATACGGTATATATCTTTATCGCTTTGCCCAGCATGTATGTACATATTTAATGTAAGTGTCATATGTTCGTAGTTGTAGTCGGGGTCAAGCAATGGAGAAAGGTGAAAAAGAAAGAAAGAAAATCGTACAAAAGAATCATGATGTGACAGCATAGCAATAACTGCGAAAAGAAGACAGCGAATTTGAGGAGACATGCTGCTCTGATAGTGAGTTCCATAAACGAATTACACGAAAAGATAGACTAGCACGCCTATAGCGAAGTGATCGAAGAGAAGGAAAGGAAAGCCTAAGAGAGTGACCTCGGAGGTTGGAAGAGTATCGAGTGGGAAATTGGAAAAAACAAGTGGGCCCTACTTATTGGCCTATGAATCTATGGCATTAAGTGCACATTGAAGGAGCGAAGGGTCATAATAAGTATATAGCTTTACTTCATCTGCATAAATAGTGAAATAACAACCTGAAGGTATGCATTCAACGATGTCGTTAATGTAGATCAAAAAGAGCAGAGGTCCTAGACAAGTTCCCTGATTGACACCATTGTTAATAAAATACGGGAGGGAAGTAGAGTCACTGATAATAGCAGACTGAGTTCTGTTCTCTCTCTCCCTCCCTCCCTCTCTCTCTCTCTCTCTCTCTCTCTCTTGCCCTTCTCTCTTTCTCTTTCTTCTCAACATTAACATTCACGTAATGTATAACGTAGTATGTAGATGGACGCATGCACATACATAGATAGCAAATATGTAAGTGAGCTGGAAGGTATTACGGTCGGGTTCGGGTGAACTTGTGGCGGTCCCCTATCCGCCGTGTTATAGATTGGGGGCAAGTCACACATTGCTCTTTACATATCTTTATACATTTAGTCTTACTTAGTACCAAACATACGGAGAGAGAGAGAGAGAGGGAGAAGAAAGGGGGCCAGGCCTTGGGGGCAGCCTATAGAGATCATTCACTATATTATTTAAAGAGAATATCGTTCTGTGTATAAATTTTTCTGCCACTCGAACAAAAATAAAGGGTTTTGTTTTAAAATAAAGCAATCATTCTTTTTCCTCCATAATGTCCTGGGGTATGTTGGCCCATTCTCTGTTTTGCTAGAGTGAATCTGTGTTCAGACAATACTTTCGCAGAATTCTAATGACCTTGTTGTATCAATAACAAAAAAAGGGTTTTCATTGTTGTCTGATCCAGATATTTAGAAGTAGTAGCCTGGCGAGTGAGTGTTTCTCGCATATTTGTAGCTCTGTGTTCTCTGCTCTTTTTACGTGCCGTACACGCTGTCCTTCTCTAGTCCTCTATCTCTGCCCCCTTCACCCTTTGTCCACTTCCATGACCTCACTCCATTGCATCTCGTGGCGACTCACAGAGCCCTCTGGCTCACGAGTTCTCTGCTCATCTGCTCTCTCCAACACACTCTCTTTCTCTGTTCTGCGTCTCTGTACCCTCTCGTTCGCTCTCACTTCTCGTCTCTCTCGTCTCAGCGAGCAGCTGGTCTGCACTGCGCACCAATCGAGACGAGTCGATATGTCGTCTTTCTCTGTCGCTCCCTCTCTTCCTCTCGCATTCTTTCACTTCTTGCAGCCTGTTCAGATGCATTCTACGATTGCTTGCGATCTAAGCTTCTTTGAACGAAGCTTGGATATTTTATTGTTTATAGGCTCAAGGAATAGCCGGTAGATTGATTGTCCATTTAAGTTGATATAAACTCTTTACTTTATTTCAGTGTATCCAGAATGGAAGGTCAGCGCAAACGCTCAATCGCATGGCAGTTCTTCTCGCTTCGTGGAATGGTCGCCTTCTGCAAATTCTGCCCGAAGAAGTACAAGCATCTCACTAATGGTTTCCACACCACTCAGATGCTCCGCCATGTCAAGGCGCACCATCCAGAAGAACTCGACGGCGATCAGCTGTCAGTGTACCTCCGCGCGAGTAAAAATTTGAAATTTTTAGGTTCTCGGCATGATTTCCCTTAAAGGGATCATGAGATACTGTCAATTTTTTTTAATTCAGTAGTATTGACGAGATTTTGTTAGCACGATAGCGTCCTTGGCGAAATTTTTGGCAAAATTCCCAGTTTCTCTAATGTCCGCAATTCCATACACCTAACCCACCGTTCTCGCTCCCTCTCTTCCTCTCGCATTCTTTCACTTCTTGCAGCCTGTTTAGATGCATTCTACGATTGCTTGCGAGCTAAGCTTCTTTGAACGAAGCTTGGATATTTTATTGTTCATAGGCTCAAAGAATGGCCAGTAGATTGATTGTCCATCTAAATTGATATAAACTCTTTCATTTATTTCAGTGTTGCCAGAATGGAAGATCAGCGCGAGAAACGCTCAATCGCGTGGCAGTTTTTCACGCTTCACGGAATGGTCGCGGTCTGCAAATTCTGCCCGAAGAAGTTCAAGCATCCTTCGGGTTTCGCCACCTCTCATCTGTTCCGCCATGTCAAGGCGCGCCATCCAGAGGAACTCGACGGCGATCAGCTGCTGTCCTCCTCGCACTCGGCTGCTGCTCTTCCCGAGCCCAGTGCACCTCCGCGCTCCTTCTCGCCCTCGGCTGCTGCTCGTCCCGGGTCCAGTGCACCTCCGCGCGAGTCTGCTGGTCGGTTGTCTCTTCTCACTCTGTCATCGCGGAGATTTGGTGGGCCTGGTAGTGAGCGTGCCAAGTCTGTTTCGGAACTATCGTATCTGCACGGAATCAAGCGGTTTTTATTTTATTTTCTGACATATGACTAGAATACGGCATTATTTTTTCGTACACCATGAAGCAACGAACTGTGCATATAGTCTTTAAGGGTTTTTCGTCCGAATATACATTTTTTGACCTGACTTGGCCATGTTGACCTCCCGAACTAATGGGCGGAGCTTAGCTAATTTTTTTGCGTCTCGCGATTAATCACGGTGACTTATTGTTAGCGCAATGCATTCGCGTCAAAAGCACAGTAGTTCAAAATAGCCATGAAGGGAAATCGTGCCAGGATCATTACCATTTAAAGATCTGTCTTTTTTATTTAGTAGTAAAAATCCGAAACAGGGGAGACCCCGACTTACTGTAACACCTAAAATTTTGCTAACTATCGTCTTGGGTCACCGTGTAATATAAGTGCAAATGGAGTGGGCGCTAATTCACTGGCTGAATGCGTCATTGAAAGCGAGCGATGAATGCAACGAAGAACGATTCGAGTTCAGCCCTGACAAACGACCCCTGGGCAGGCGTCGACCGTCAGCTGGCGTCTCTCATCGCCGTGTCTGGGCTGCCAGCGGACTTTGTGTCTTCGCCCCACTTCAAAGCCTTCTGCGGCGAGCTCTCTCCATCCTACGTGCTGCCATGCAAGAAACGCATCACTCGCATCACCGCCGCCATTTCTGCCGAGCATCGACATAAGGTGTCTCACCAAACATCTGCATTTAGCAGCAAACAATAGGACTTCTTTTTCGACCAGTATTCTAATTTTTTCATTCCCTAGTTTATTGCCAGAATCTACTACGTTTTATCACCATCTACAATTTTACCATGTCTCCAGGAGTATTATATTTGCGTATTGTATTCTTAGCTTTCTCGTCGCCTTGCGGGCGCGGATGAAGTGGCGCTCTCGGTGGACTACTGGCCGGCCTCGGCCTTTGACGAGGCATCGATTGCGACACTCTCAGTTCACTTCTTCACCGGTCCCAGCGATGACGCAGAACGTGCTTCATTCCTGCTTGACCTGACCCAGATATGCGACGAAGGGTGGGTATTGATTAAAGTTTATATTCGGTTATTCATACCATTTAGATAAATAAAATATATTTTAACAATTTTCTCGTATTGTTATTAAGCGACTAAGAAATTATGTCATAGACAGATTTTGTGTCTAGGTTATCCATCCAACAGATGATCGAAGGCTGTTGCATGGTATACGGCATTCGAAAGAAGGTTGGCTTTTGTTCTCGCATTAGGGCCCATTGCAGATGGAAGATTTCATGAGACACATTAATTGATAAAGCATTGCTTAATGTGTTTCCCTATGCTATATTTCCCAGAGCTAATTCAGATTGTCTGCATTGTCTCAAACTTCACGAATGCCGCTGTTTCCTATGCGGGCATTGAAAGGTACATAAAAGTTGCGCTTGTTTAGTTAGCACGCTCATCACCAAGTAACTGGGCAGTTCTTCGTTGATAATGGTTATACCTGTATTTAGTCATGAATCTTTGCCTTGAAGCAGAGAAGTAGAAGTGAGTCCCTTGAGATGCGAGTGCGGGACGAGTCTGCTGAGTCAGCAGCTGTCGGGTCTCGTCCCTCTCATCGAAGATGATTCCCAGTTGCGTCGCGTCGCTCCCACTCTTCTTGCGCCCTTTGAGGAACTCGTTCGATCGGTTCGGGAAAACGTTCATTTATTCTCTTTTCACTCAACGTTTGCCTTTTCCATCAAAGATCTTACAGTAAAAATATTTAGGATTTGTTTAGAATCTTTTCGACCTTTATTAGAATAGATTCATAGTTACCTGACAGGGAACAATTCCAGCTCTGTGACAGCCGTGCTCAAGCCTCAACTGTTCTTGCGGCACATATGGTTGCTCAGCAAGCGTTCGACAGGTAAATGATTTAAATATTCTTTGGAAGAACTAAAAATGAAATATTAAACTGCGAAACATTCTTTTTTTCTATCACAAGCTTTAAAACAGTGTTTCAGATTGGCTTCTGCGACTGAGGGACGAAGGAGGGAGGAGGGCGAACGACGTCTGTACTCTCTCGTCTCGCCTCGTCAGGAGGCTGTTGCTGCTAAACTTCTCTCCTGTCCATTTCTTCGACGGGCTCTTCTCCTCGACCCTCGCTTTGCTTTCCTTGAACTTGTGCTGCCTGCCAAAAAGTGGGAGGACATTCTTGAGGAATTCTGCAAGTTTGCTGGTTAGAATACTTCTCATGTTTTGCTTCACTTCTGGATAATCATGGAATTTTTTTTATTAACTTCTTCAAATTAGTTTGAAAGTCGCTTGTTTGGTGTAACAATTGTGTGCATTAGAAGTTCCGAGAAGACAGCCTAGTTTAATTCTTTTTAAGGAGAGAAGAAGCTGAAGAGTTCGTCTGGCGAGGCGATTGTGAACCAGGAGGTGGACGATTGCTTCGTCGCCGGCCACAGTGGACTTCCGTCTTCTTCTTCTTCGTCTTCTGCCTCCTCCTCCATTTGGAATATTCTCGTCACTGGCAAGAGCAGCGATCTGTCAACATCAACGGAGTCGCCTCTTAGGGTCACTTTCATCGGTCACAGTTGTCCTTTTTTGTGACGCCTTCATATCTGTGAAACGTGCGTCTGTGTACATGTTGTTTTTAAATTCACTATTAATAGTTTATGTTCACAAACGCTATTGTGAGAGTGAGATGAGATGCCACATACAGTACCGCCCACGAGCCAGGTGATATTTCTGTCCTCCATTCCAGATCGAGCTGTCGGTGTACCGTGCCCAGTGCGCGAGGTCGCGCCCTCGCACGCTCTCCTGCCCGAGGGAGTGGTGGCGCGCGAGACGCTCTACGCTTCCTACGCTGCACGCCATGCAGCGGAGATATGCTGTCGTTCCGGCTTCCGCCGCCTCCTCAGCCGGTGCCGCGCTGTGAGAAAATATTTGACTTCATTCATTCTCCTCCCTCTTGTCATTTGCGTAGTCCTTACAAGGGAAGTCTTTCGGCGGGGTGTGGCAAACCACAACATATTATACATCATTCGAAAGCTCTCAGCGAGCTGGTAACGTTTTTGATGTTTATAGCTGCGGAAGAGAGCGCTTGAACGTGACCAACTTTTAGCTGGCCCCAAAAATTAACATTTTCACGAATTTTCTAGGTTTTTCGGCTCTAAAACTGATGAATACGTCGTAGCTGGCCATATCAAACCTAATAACTTAATTTCCGATCATTTTTGGAGAAAAATTTTTTTTAGGCCATTTTTCACCTTTGATGAAAAATTACTTGTTTTGTATGGAGAAAAAGCAATTTTTTCTAAAAAGATTTTTGAGTTTCACGCCACTAATTCCTCTTTTTCAAGTCATTTTAAACTTGAAAAATAATAGTTGACATATTATATCACGCTGTAAAATTTTAATTTTCTGAATGAGTCCTTCTGTCTCAAAAACGTTCATGTTTTGCCTAAAACAACTGCGGATGCATTATTCCTATCTGAATCTTGTTTCTCTTATAGAGCAACTTGTTTGCATTCCGTATAAAAAAAATCCCGTTCGATTTCTTTACTTTTGCGGCTGCAGGTGCCTGGTCTGGAAGGGGCCTCCACCAAGCCAGGCCCCTTCCAGACCCAGGTACGCCTGTGCTTCGGCTTTTCCAGCGCTCTCTTCCGCAGCTATAAACATCAAAAACGTTACCAGCTCGTTGAATGATGTATAATATGTTGTGGTTTGCCACACCCCGCCGAAAGACTTCCCTTGTTAGTTCGCCTACGAACCCCCGAATGATGAATTGGATTCGGGAAAAGTCACAAGGTTTGGGACCACAATTAGATAAAGCAGAACTGACAAGGTAAATTAGTGGAGGCACCATAATTTCTTCGTAATCTAGCCTAACGAAGCGGACCACCCGTCTGTCGACCGTTCACAACACGTTGATGGTGGCTGCTGCAAGCCAGCCAGCACCGGCCGTTAACGAGTTAGTGCTTTGCTTCGCATTATGTTTTCTAAAATTTCATTCAACAGGAAATAAAGTTTAAAAAAAATGAAAACCCCGCTTCTGTCTGGTGGAACGTTCTGACTTGGATTATTTAGCCTTCTCGATTCGGACCGGTTTTTATGGCGATGCCTTCTTTCGCCTGCTACTCCTCATTCAAGGGTGAAAGTTTGTCTTATTTTAATTTCGTCGAAAAAAGAGAGATTAAATTTTTGATTTATGATATTTAAAAAACGTTTACACAAGAAATCCATGTGTTGAAAATGACTATTTCATATTTTTTCTTCTTTAAAGGTGGTGGTGATGGACGAAGAAAATGAAGTGGAGAGTGAGGTGGAAGAAGATGAAGAGGTCGCCGATGATTGGATCGAAACCGTGAATGACGAGGATTGTAGTGAAATTTATTGAGAAAGTTTCAGATCTCAATTTTTATTGCTTACTTAATTTATCATGTCAGACATTTCACCTTCTTCCCTTTTGTTTTGTTTGCAAGCTTTTTTGCTTTCCTAAATAAATTAGACCTTGGCTAATGAATAATGTGTGAACGCTTACGTACGTTGGAATGACAGATGCTGTGCCAAGGGTTGGTCCCTGGCTCTCGACAAGCTGGCTGGCTCTTACTCACTCCACGACCTGACCTGTCCCTCTTCACCGTTCACAACCCAATTAGAACGTAGAGGAGACGAAGAAGAAGTAACGAAAACAATTTATTACTTAAAATAAAGGAAAGCAAGCAAACAAAAAGTTAATCTAGGATAATACAATGCAACCCCCAAAGACTCACTTCCACTCGATCCTCGATGCTGCTGCTGCTGTCGTCCTTGTCGCCTCCGACGACTCCCTCCTTGCCGCTAGCCTCCGAGCGGACTCCTTGCCGCTGCTGGCTTACGAGCGGACTCCCTGCCGCTCCGCAGCTTGGGCCTCCCCACTACTAACTAGCCACTCCGGCACTACTCACCTTGCCGGGTCAAAACAGGGGAGAGGGCCAAAGTGTAAAATGCTCTACCCAAAGGCAATAACACCTAGTGATGGGAGAATCTACCTGACAGATATCTCAGCAATTGCAGATGATGCCACCTTTATTTCTGCCAATTCGGACAACTTCTTGTTCCCGCCACGAGGTGTCATGAGATAAAAAATGCTGCATACATGAATTTCTGTAATGAAATTCGCAAAAAAACACGGTTCGCAATAAAAAAAAATGGATGTAGTATCCCTCAGCCGCCTCATGTACCGAGGATGAAATGGGCTTCGGCGTCGATGCGGGCTCTCAATGTGGCAGCTGCACAAATAGAATGAATGCACTCGTTGCTATATACATACATAAATACATGTGTATGTACATATGTACATACATATGTAACCGGCATGAGATTACATTGCCACCATTTTTTTTTAAATGTTTTCGGCACCAAACTCTACGAACGATTTTTTACATGAAGCATGGCCGATCACCAAAAGATAACAAATCGTTGACCCTGGGAGTAGGCACTCTCTGTTTAGCGTACTTACCAGGTAGCATACACCCGCGGCGTGAAAAGAGCACACGCAGTTCGAAGCGCCGCGGCACTCAAATAGTTATTCGGTGTTTGCCATCCTTTAAAGTAGGAATAACCAACGATGCCGCCAGTCTGCCTCGCAGAAGCGTCGAGGCCCTCTGGGCGTGGTTTCACCTTTATATTGGTTTGTACGCTCCGCTGACTTTCCACTAATCTCAGCATACACATTGCTCACTCGATTGAGATGCCTTTATGGTTTATACTAATGAACATCTTACAATTAACGTTCAGTGGATTTCGTGTCCATCTCGGATGTCGTTCTCCAGCGCCAGCAACTCGTTGATTGGCCAGCACACGTGTTGAAGCAGTAATCTTTGAGAAGGAGGCCAGGCAGGATCTCTACCGTGATCTGTGCGAGGCGATGGGAGAGAGCGCTGACCTGGAGTTGTAGCTGCTTAAGTGATTCATTAATGATGCAGTATAAACGAAGAATACAACTAAAATTCAAGCCGATCTCCTGGGTGGCTCTCCCTCTACTGCACTCTTTTCTTCCCAACAGAGCCAGTCTAAGAAGCGCCCTCTCCATCATCTCCAAGGTGTTCGATCAGCTCTGACGCACGAAGAATGCTCTGAGAGGCAATCCCCCGAATCCGCCCCCGAGCTGTCCGTTTCCCTCCTGACCCAACATGATCTTCATTTCCTAATTGATTTCTCAACCCGACAGTAAAGAGGTGAGGAAAGTTCTATCATTGAGAAGAAGCAATCAAAGATGAGCGAAGGGATTATAATCTTTTTTTTCTCCTGGATCCTCCTCTTCATAACCAACTATAGCAGCATCTCTCATTCCAACGTACGTAAGCGTTCACACATTATTCAATAGCCAAGGTCTCATTTATTTAGGAAAGCAAAAACGTTTACAAACAAAACACAAGGGAAGAAGGTGAAATGTCTGACATGATAAATGAAGTAAAGCACAAAAAAGAATCCGAAGTGATGCTTTTGAGGAAGAACATTTGTTTTAACAATAAAAATAGAGATCTGAAACTTTCTCAATAAATTTCACTACAATCCTCGTCATTCACGGTTTCGATCCAATCATCGGCGACCTCTTCATCTTCTTCCACCTCACTCTCCACTTCATTCTCTTCGTCCATCACCACCACCTTTAAAGAAGAAAAAAAATATGAAATAGTCATTTTCAACAAATAGATTTTTTTGTGTAAAAGTTTTTTTTATATCATAAATATACAATTTTTTTTTCTCTATTTCTACGAACGAAATGGAAACGAGACAAATTTTCACCCGTGAATGAGGAGTTGCAGGCGAAAGAAGGCACCGCCATAAAAACCGCTCCGAATCGAGAAGGCTAAAGAATCCTAGTCAGCACGTTCCACCTTATGGTCAGACAGAAACAGGGTTTTCATCTTTTTTTTACTTTATTTCCTGTTGAATGAAATTTTAGAAAACATAATGCGAAACTAAGCACTAACTCGTAAATGGCCGGTGCTGGCTGGCTTGCGGCAGCCACCATCAACGTGTTGTGTAGGGTCGACAGACAGCGGGTGGTCCGCTTCGCTAGCCTAGATTACATAGACGTTATATGTATGGCCTCAAACTATCTGTGACTAGTTAGCTCTGCTTGGTCTTGTGACTTTCGCTAGATCCAATTCATCATTGGAGGGGGGATTAGTAGGCGAACATATAACTACTATAGTGACAAGAGTGAGGAGAATCAATGAAATCAAATATTTTCTAACAGCGCGGCACCGGCTGAGGAGGCGGCGGAAGCCGGAACGACAGCATATCTCCGCTGCATGGCGTGCAGTGTAGGAAGCGTAGAGCGTCTCGCGCGCCACCACTCCCTCGGGCAGGAGAGCGTGCGAGGGCGCGACCTCGCGCACTGGGCACGGTACACCGACAGCTCGATCTGGAATGGAGGACAGAAATATCACCTGGCTCGTGGGCGGTACTGTATGTGGCATCTCATCTCACTCTCACAATAGCGTTTGTGAACATAAACTATTAATAGTGAATTTAAAAACAACATGTACACAGACGCACGTTTCACAGATATGAAGGCGTCACAAAAAAGGACAACTGTGACCGATGAAAGTGACCCTAAGAGGCGACTCCGTTGATGTTGACAGATCGCTGCTCTTGCCAGTGACGAGAATATTCCAAATGGAGGAGGAGGCAGAAGACGAAGAAGAAGAAGACGGAAGTCCACTGTGGCCGGCGACGAAGCAATCGTCCACCTCCTGGTTCACAATCGCCTCGCCAGACGAACTCTTCAGCTTCTTCTCTCCTTAAAAAGAATTAAACTAGGCTGTCTTCTCGGAACTTCTAATGCACACAATTGTTACACCAAACAAGCGACTTTCAAACTAATTTGAAGAAGTTAATAAAAAAATTTCCATGATTATCCAGAAGTGAAGCAAAACATGAGAAGTATTCTAACCAGCAAACTTGCAGAATTCCTCAAGAATGTCGTCCCACTTTTTGGCAGGCAGCACAAGTTCAAGGAAAGCAAAGCGAGGGTCGAGGAGAAGAGCCCGTCGAAGAAATGGACAGGAGAGAAGTTTAGCAGCAACCGCCTCCTGACGAGGCGAGACGAGAGAGTACAGACGTCGTTCGCCCTCCTCCCTCCTTCGTCCCTCAGTCGCAGAAGCCATTCTGAAACACTGTTTTGAAGCTTGGGATAGAAAAAGAGAATGTTTCGCAGTTTCATATTTTATTTTCAGTTCTTCCAAAGAATATTTAAATCATTTACCTGTCGAATGCTTGCTGAGCAACTATATGTGCCGCAAGAACCGTTGAGGCTTGAGCACGGCTGTCACAGAGCTGGAATTGTTCCCTTTCAGGTAACTATGAATCTATTCCAATAAAGGTCGAAAAGATTCAAAACAAATGCTAAATATTTGCATTGTAAGATCTTTGATGGAAAAGGCAAACGTTGAGTGAAAAGAGAATAAATGAACGTTTTCCCGAACCGATCGAACGAGTTCCTCAAAGGGCGCGAGAAGAGTGGGAGCGGCGCGACGCAACTGGGAATCATCTTCGATGAGAGGGACGAGACCCGACAGCTGCTGACTCAGCAGACTCGTCCCGCACTCGCATCTCAAGGGACTCACTTCTACTTCTCTGCTTCAAGGCAAAGATTCATGACTAAATACAGGTATAACCATTATCAACGAAGAACTGCCCAGTTACTTGGTGATGAGCGTGCTAACTAAACAAGCGCAACATTTATGTACCTTTCAATGCCCGCATAGGAAACAGCGGCATTCGTGAAGTTTGAGACAATGCAGACAATCTGAATTAGCTCTGGGAAATATAGCATAGGGAAACACATTAAGCAATGCTTTATCAATTAATGTGTCTCATGAAATCTTCCATCTGCAATGGGCCCTAATGCGAGAACAAAAGCCAACCTTCTTTCGAATGCCGTATACCATGCAACAGCCTTCGATCATCTGTTGGATGGATAACCTAGACACAAAATCTGTCTATGACATAATTTCTTAGTCGCTTAATAACAATACGAGAAAATTGTTAAAATATATTTTATTTATCTAAATGGTATGAATAACCGAATATAAACTTTAATCAATACCCACCCTTCGTCGCATATCTGGGTCAGGTCAAGCAGGAATGAAGCACGTTCTGCGTCATCGCTGGGACCGGTGAAGAAGTGAACTGAGAGTGTCGCAATCGATGCCTCGTCAAAGGCCGAGGCCGGCCAGTAGTCCACCGAGAGCGCCACTTCATCCGCGCCCGCAAGGCGACGAGAAAGCTAAGAATACAATACGCAAATATAATACTCCTGGAGACATGGTAAAATTGTAGATGGTGATAAAACGTAGTAGATTCTGGCAATAAACTAGGGAATGAAAAAATTAGAATACTGGTCGAAAAAGAAGTCCTATTGTTTGCTGCTAAATGCAGATGTTTGGTGAGACACCTTATGTCGATGCTCGGCAGCCATGGCGGCGGTGATGCGAGTGATGCGTTTCTTGCATGGCAGCACGTAGGGTGGATAGAGCTCGCCGCAGAAGGCTTTGAAGTGGGGCGAAGACACAAAGTCCGCTGGCAGCCCAGACACGGCGATGAGAGACGCCAGCTGACGGTCGACGCCTGCCCAGGGGTCCTTTGTCAGGGCTGAACTCGAATCGTTCTTCGTTGCATTCATCGCTCGCTTTCAATGACGCATTCAGGAAGTGAATTAGCGCCCACTCCATTTGCACTTATATTACACGGTGACCTAAGACGATAGTTAGCAAAATTTTAGGTGTTACAGTAAGTCGGCGTTAAGTCGGGGTCTCCCCTGTTTCGGATTTTTACTACTAAATAAAAAAGACAGATCTTTAAATGGTAATGATCCTGGCACGATTTCCCTTCATGGCTATTTTGAACTACTGTGCTTTTGACGCGAATGCATTGCGCTAACAATAAGTCACCGTGATTAATCGCGAGACGCAAAAAAATTAGCTATGCTCCGCCCATTAGTTCGGGAGGTCAACATGGCCAAGTCAGGTCAAAAAATGTATATTCGGACGAAAAACCCTTAAAGACTATATGCACAGTTCGTTGCTTCATGGTGTACGAAAAAATAATGCCGTATTCTAGTCATATGTCAGAAAATAAAATAAAAACCGTTTGATTCCGTGCAGATACGATAGTTCCGAAACAGACTTGGCACGCTCATTACCAGGCCCACCAAATCTCCGCGATGACAGAGTGAGAAGAGACAACCGACCAGCAGACTCGCGCGGAGGTGCACTGGACCCGGGACGAGCAGCAGCCGAGGGCGAGAAGGAGCGCGAAGATGCACGGGGCTCGGGAAGAGCAGCAGCCGAGTGCGAGGAGGACAGCAGCTGATCGTCGGTGAGTTTCTCTGGATGGTGCGCCTTGACATGGCGAATCAGCGGAGTGCTGGGGTAACCCTTGATATGCTTGTACTTCTTCGGGCAGAAGTTGCAGAACGCAACCATTCCGCGAAGCGAGAAGAACTGCCACGCGATTGAGCGATTCACGCGCTCATCTTCCATTCTGGAAACACTGAAATAAAGGAAAGAGTTTATATCAACTTAAATGGACAATCAATCTACCGGCTATTCCTTGAGCCTATAAACAATAAAATATCCAAGCTTCGTTCAAAGAAGCTTAGATCGCAAGCAATCGTAGAATGCATCAGAACAGGCTGCAAGAAGTGAAAGAATGCGAGAGGAAGAGAGGGAGCGACAGAGAAAGACGACATATCGACTCGTCTCGATTGGTGTGCAGTGCAGACCAGCTGCTCGCTGAGACGAGAGAGACGAGAAGTGAGAGCGAACGAGAGGGTACAGAGACGCAGAACAGAGAAAGAGAGTGTGTTGGAGAGAGCGTGCAGATGAGCAGAGAACTCGTGAGCCAGAGGGCTCTATGAGTCGCCACGAGATGCAATGGAGTGAGGTCATGGAAGTGGGCAAAGGGTGAAGGGGGCAGAGATAAGGACTAGAGAAGGACAGAAAGTGTACGGCACGCAAAAACAGCAGAGAACATAGAGCTACAAATATGCGAGACACACTCACTCGCCAGGCTACTACTTCTAAATATCTGGATCAGACGACAATGAAAACCCTTTTTTGTTATTGATACAACAAGGTCATTAGAATTCTGCGAAAGTATTGCCTGAACACAGATTCACTCTAGCAAAACAGAGAATGGGCCAACATACCCCAGGACATTATGGAGAAAAAAGAATGATTCAAGAACGGCGAAAGAAAATGCTGTTCCAAAAAATTAATGCCATATGAATTTCGACAAAAAAGAGTAATCGGAAAGAAGGGATGATCCGCGTGTCCATCACTCATTCTTAGTTATAAGGAGCGACGAAACATAGAAATCGACAATACGTGCGAAAAGAAGACAAAAATGAAAAGCTAGAAAAATTGCGAAATGACGAAATCTAAATCGCAGGTAGAATTCGCGTTTGAACCGAGCAGAACAACAGAACCGGAAAGACACACCGGCAAACACGCATAGATCACTGAAGCAGAGGAAAAACACAACAAGAACATTGCGCGTCATAATACACGAAATTCCGTACGAAAGAAAAAAACCGCCTCCCTTAAATAACAAAATCTGGCGTGTGCCTGAAGAGTTTCACGGCCTGCTTTAATTTTGCTTATAGTTCTCTATATATTCTTTTCACTATCAGTTTCCATTATTGTCTGATCCAGATATTTAGAAGTAGTAGCCTGGCGAGTGAGTGTTTCTCGCATATTTGTAGCTCTATGTTCTCTGCTGTTTTTGCGTGCCGTACACTTTCTGTCCTTCTCTAGTCCTCTATCTCTGCCCCCTTCACCCTTTGTCCACTTCCATGACCTCACTCCATTGCATCTCGTGGCGACTCACAGAGCCCTCTGGCTCACGAGTTCTCTGCCCATCTGCACGCTCTCTCCAACACACTCTCTTTCTCTGTTCTGCGTCTCTGTACCCTCTCGTTCGCACTCACTTCTCGTTTCTCTCGTCTCAGCGAGCAGCCGGCCTGCACTGCCCACCAATCGAGACGAGTCGATATGTCCTCTTTCTCTCTCGCTCCCTCACTTCCTCTCGTATTCTTTCACTTCTTGCAGCCTGTTCAGATGCATTCTACGATTGCTTGCGATCTAAGCTTCTTTGAACGAAGCTTGGATATTTCATTGTTTATAGGCTCAAGGAATAGCCGGTAGATTGATTGTCCATTTAAGTTGATATAAACTCTTTCCTTTATTTCAGTGTTTCCAGAATGGAAGATCAGCGCAAACGCTCAATCGTGTGGCAGTTTTTCTCGCTTCGCGGAAAGGTCGCGTTCTGCCAATTCTGCCCGAACAAGTACAAGCATCTAAGTGGTTTCCCCACCTCTGATCTGCTCCGCCATGTCAAGGCGCACCATCCAGAGAGACTCACCGACGATCAACTGCTGTCCTCCTCGCACTCTGCTGCTGGTCTTCCCGAGCCCAGTGCACCTCCGCGCGAGTCTACTGGTCGGTTGTCTCTTATCACTCTGTCATCATGGGGCCTGGTAGTGAGCGTGCCTTGTCTGCTTCGGAACTATTGTGTCTTTTTATTCAAACGGTTTTTATTTTATTTTCGGACATATGACAAGAACACGGCATTATTTTTTCGTACACCATGAAGACCACATGCGTCATTGAAAGCGAGCGATGAATGCAACGAAGAACGATTCGAGTTCAGCCCTGACAAACGACCCCTGGGCAGGCGTCGACCGTCAGCTGGCGTCTCTCATCGCCGTGTCTGGGCTGCCAGCGGACTTTGTGTCTTCGCCCCACTTCAAAGCCTTCTGCGGCGAGCTCTCTCCATCCTACGTGCTGCCATGCAAGAAACGCATCACTCGCATCACCGCCGCCATTTCTGCCGAGCATCGACATAAGGTGTCTCACCAAACATCTGCATTTAGCAGCAAACAATAGGACTTCTTTTTCGACCAGTATTCTAATTTTTTCATTCCCTAGTTTATTGCCAGAATCTACTACGTTTTATCACCATCTACAATTTTACCATGTCTCCAGGAGTATTATATTTGCGTATTGTATTCTTAGCTTTCTCGTCGCCTTGCGGGCGCGGATGAAGTGGCGCTCTCGGTGGACTACTGGCCGGCCTCGGCCTTTGACGAGGCATCGATTGCGACACTCTCAGTTCACTTCTTCACCGGTCCCAGCGATGACGCAGAACGTGCTTCATTCCTGCTTGACCTGACCCAGATATGCGACGAAGGGTGGGTATTGATTAAAGTTTATATTCGGTTATTCATACCATTTAGATAAATAAAATATATTTAAAATACATATTTTAACAATTTTCTCGTATTGTTATTAAGCGATTAAGAAATTATGTCGTAGACAGATTTTGTGTCTAGGTTATCCATCCAACAGATGATCGAAGGCTGTTGCATGGTATACGGCATTCGAAAGAAGGTTGGGTTTTGTTCTCGCATTAGGGCCCATTGCAGATGGAAGATTTCATGAGACACATTAATTGATAAAGCATTGCTTAATGTGTTTCCCTATGCTATATTTCCCAGAGCTAATTCAGATTGTCTGCATTGTCTCAAACTTCACGAATGCCGCTGTTTCCTATGCGGGCATTGAAAGGTACATAAATGTTGCGCTTGTTTAGTTAGCACGCTCATCACCAAGTAACTGGGCAGTTCTTCGTTGATAATGGTTATACCTATATTTAGTCATGAATCTTTGCCTTGAAGCAGAGAAGTGGAAGTGAGTCCCTTGAGATGAGAGTGCGGGACGAGTCTGCTGAGTCAGCAGCTGTCGGGTCTCGTCCTTCTCATCGAAGATGATTCCCAGTTGCGTCGCGCCGCTCCCACTCTTCTCGCGCCCTTTGAGGAACTCGTTCGGTTCGGGAAAACGTTCATTTATTCTCTTTTCACTCAACGTTTGCCTTTTCCATCAAAGATCTTACAATGAAAATATTTAGCATTTGTTTTGAATCTTTTCGACCTTTATTGGAATAGATTCATAGTTACCTGAAAGGGAACAATTCCAGCTCTGTGACAGCCGTGCTCAAGCCTCAACGGTTCTTGCGGCACATCGCTCAGCAAGCATTCGACAGGTAAATGATTTAAATATTCTTGGGAAGAACTAAACATAAAATATGAAACTGCGAAACATTCTCTTTTTCTATCACAAGGTTTAAAACAGTGTTTCAGATTGGCTTCTGCGACTGAGGGACGAAGGAGGGAGGAGGGCGAACGACGTCTGTACTCTCTCGTCTCGCCTCGTCAGGAGGCTGTTGCTGCTAAACTTCTCTCCTGTCCATTTCTTCAACGGGCTCTTCTCCTCGACCCTCGCTTCGCTTTCCTTGAACTTGTGCTGCCTGCCAAGGAGTGGGAGGACATTCTTGAGGAATTCTGCAAGTTTGCTGGTTAGAATACTTCTCATGTTTTGCTTCACTTCTGGATAATCATGGAAAAAATTTCATTAATTTCTAAAAATTAGTTTGTAAATTCGCTTGTTTAGTGTAACAATTATGTGCATTAGAAGTTCCGAGAAGACAGCCTAGTTTAATTCTTTTTAAGGAGAGAAGAAGCTGAAGAGTTCGTCTGGCGAGGCGATTGTGAACCAGGAGGTGGACGATTGTTTCGTCGCCGGCCACAGTGGACTTCCGTCTTCTTCTTCTTCATCTTCTGCCTCCTCCTCCATTTGGAATATTCTCGTCACTGGCAAGAGCAGCGATCTGTCAACATCAACGGAGTCGCCTCTTAGGGTCACTTTCATCGGTCACAGTTGTCCTTTTTTGTGACGCCTTCATATCTGTGAAACGTGCGTCTGTGTACATGTTGTTTTAAATTCACTATTCATAGGTTATGTTCACAAAGGCTATTGTGAGAGTGAGATGAGATGCCATACAGTACCGCCCACGAGCCAGGTGATATTTCTGTCCTCCATTCCAGATCGAGCTGTCGGTGTACCGTGCCCAGTGCGCGAGGACGCGCCCTCGCGCGCTTTCCTGCCCGCGGGAGTGGTGGCGCGCGAGACGCTCTACGCTTCCTACGCTGCACGCCATGCAGCGGAGATATGCTGTCGTTCCGGCTTCCGCCGTCTCCTCAGCCGCGCTGTGAGAAAATATTAGACTTCATTGATTCTCCTCACTCTTGTCACCAGAGTAAGTAGTTATATGCTCGTCTACTAACCCCCCCCCCCCCCGAATGATGAATTGGATCTAGCGAAACTCACAACAATAGGGAGCAAATTTAAGACAAAGCAGAGCTAACTAGCCACAAATAGTTTGAGGCCATACATATAACGTCTATGTAATCTAGGCTAACGAAGCGGACCACCCGTCTGTCGACCCTTCACAACACGTTGATGGTGGCTGACGCAAGCCAGCCAGCACCGGCCATTAACGAGTTAGTGCTTTGCTTGGCATTATGTTTTCTAAAATTTCATTCAACAGGAGATAAAGTTTTAAAAAAAGATGAAAACCCTGTTTCTGTCTGACCATAAGGTGGAACGTGCTGACTAGAATTCTTTAGCCTTCTCGATTCGGAGCGGTTTTTATGGCGGTGCCTTCTTTCGCCTGCTACTCCTCATTCAAGGGTGAAAATTTGTCTCGTTTCCATTTCGTTCGTTCAAGTAGATATTAAATGTTTGATTTATGATATTAAAAAACTTTTACACAGAAAATCTAATTGTTGAAAATGACGATTTCATGTTTTTCTTCTTTTAAGGTGCTTGGAGAAGGCACTCGTCAAGAAGAGGGGCTAGAGAATGTGGTGATGGACAAAGAGAATGAAGTGGAGAGAGCTTTTGAAGAAGTTGAAGAGGTACTGGACTGGAGCTTTATGGGACCTTCGCAAAACTTCTAGTCTTTCAAATCTGTTAAGTATTCAGTGTCGTTGTCATTTTTGTTTCTATTGTTAAAACAAATGTTCTTCCTCAAAAGCATCACTTCGGATTCTTTTTTGTGCTTTACTTCATTTATCATGTCAGACATTTCACCTTCTTCCCTTGTGTTTTGTTTGTAAACGTTTTTGCTTTCCTAAATAAATGAGACCTTGGCTATTGAATAATGTGTGAACGCTTACGTACGTTGGAATGAGAGATGCTGCTATAGTTGGTTATGAAGAGGAGGATCCAGGAGAAAAAAAAGATTATAATCCCTTCGCTCATCTTTGATTGCTTCTTCTTAATGACAGGACTTTCCTCATCTCTTTATTGTCAGGTTGAGAAGTCAATTAGGAAATGAAGATCATGTTGGGTCAGGAGGGAAGCGGGCAGCACGGGCGCGGATTCGAGGGATTGCCTCTCAGAGCGTTCTTCATGCGTCGGAGCTGATCGAAAACCTTGGAGATGATGAGAGGGCGCTTCATAGACTGGCTCTGTTGGGAAGAAAAGAGTGCAGCAGAGGGAGGGAGAGCCACCCAGGAGATCGGCTTGAATTTTAGTTGTATTCTTCGTTTATACTGTATCATTAATGAATCACTTAAGCAGCTACAACTCCAGGTCAGTGCTCTCTCCCATCGCCTCGCACAGATAACGGTAGAGATCCTGGCCTCCTTCTCAAAGATTACTGCTTCAACACGTGTGCTGGCCAATCAACGAGTTGCTGGCGCTGGAGAACGACATCCGAGATGGACACGAAATGAACTGAACGTTAATTGTAAGATTTTCACTAGTATAAACCATAAAGGCATCTCAATCGAGTGAGCAATGTGTATGCTGAGATTAGTGGAAAGTCAGCGGAGCGTACAAACCAATATAAAGGTGAAACCACGCCCAGAGGGCCTCGACGCTTCTGCGAGGCAGACTCGTTGGTTATTCCTACTTCAAAGGATTGCAAACACCGAATAACTATTTGAGATTTCAAATTGCCGCGGCGCTTCGAACTGCATGTGCTCTTTTCACGCCGCGGGTGCATGCTACCTGGTAAGTACGCTAAACCGAGAGTGCCTACTCAGGGTCAACGATTAGTTATCTTTTGGTGATCGGCAATGCTTCATGTAAAAAATCGTTCGAAGAGTTTGGCGCCGTAAATATTTTATTAAGAAATGGTGGGAATGGAATCTCTGTCCAGTTACATAAGTACATTCATATGTCTGTACATATGTATGTATGTACATACATATGTATTTATGTATATCGAAACGAGTGCATTCATCCAATTTGTGCAGCTGCCAGATTGCGAGCCGACATCGACGCCCAATCCCATTCCATTCTCGGTACATGAGGCGGCTGACAATGAGGGATGCATCCATTTTTATTGCGAACCCTGTTTTCTCTTTTTGTGAATTTCTTTTTATTATCGTGAACCCTCGTGGCGGGACCATGAAGTTGTCCGAATTGGCAGAGATAAGAGACCTGCCATGGCCGAGATATTATACCGAATTCTTCAACCATGGGTTTTTTTCCATGGCTTATGCCATATCAGGCAGATTCTCCCATCAATGGTAGAGGGTCTGTTTCTCTTGCCAATTCTGTTACTTCGACGATAAAAGTTGTACGGAAAGTTTAATTATAGAAACCCTTATTCAATGAATGGATCCTCGACTTGCTCTGAGGCAAAAACTGGCGAGACCCCAAAACAACACGAGATACATATGTCATACATATTCTTTTTTGGATGTGCAACTTGCATATGTTGTACGACAACTCGTCCGGGTTAGTTTATTTTGGTGGCACGAAGGCCAGGAATGCGAGAGAAAGTTAAGGGGACGAATACAAGTTGGGCGGATCCTTCAGTCACGGAGCCTTGCCTCTAAAGGGTCGAGGCAGGGGCGCTGGGCTTGAAGCGACGGTAATTCGCGAGCGAAGTGATCATTGATGCCACGTCGATCACGAACTTCTTCTTGTTTTTGTTCTGAAAGTGGACAGCAGCGCCGGCACCTCAATCTTTCAGTTATCAAAAATAAATAAAACAAATGTCTCTAATTTTCTCTCTTTGGCACAATGAGAAAAATTCTCTGGCTTTCCTTGAGCATTTCTTGATTACACTTCATGATTTCCTGGTTCCTTGGTTAGCTAACATCCGGCTGGAGATGCTGCTCCAAGCACTCGAAGACGATCTGCGTCATGACGAAGATTCCACTGCGGGAGAAGCCGGTCCGGCAACACACAATCATCGTCTCCTTCTGCAAAGGAGAGTGGATGAGAGAGGGAGGCAGTCGGTCGGAGATGACAGAAAGAGAGAGAGTGAGAGATAGAGAGAGAGACTGACATGTCCCCTACTCGCCTTGCGAATGATCATGCTCGTGGACCAGTACTCATTGGGCCCGACCCACAACGCCTTCGGCCACTCGCCAGCGTGGAGGAAACTTAATTTGTTATGTAGCTCATCACGAATTCTTGTTTTGCTTAATGCTCACTGCTTTATTCTTTACTTTTTTATAATTGTTTCGAGCATATGTATCCAGTTTCTTAAAAAGTCTGACCGCGGAACCGTCGAATTGGAGCAGCCCTCAGGCAGAACTTCCAGAACAACCGACAGCTCCTTCGAGCTCGTAGACATCGCAGACTTGAAGCGTAAGTGTTCATTTAATGAGCAGTTGGAAAAGATTTTTGAGAGATAGCGAGAAGTGACCTTCTTGCAGCTGACGGAAAGGATGCCAAAGCTCTCGGCTTGTCCGGCGCGAAGCGGCAGCGCACGTTGAAGTCGACGAGGTTGCTATGGCAGACAACCGTTTGCGCCTTCGACTAAAAGGCAAAGTCTTCATCTTTTATATATTTATTTATATAAAAGGCCTTTTTTTTAAACAGACTGCAGTGTTGGAATTTAACAAAAATTTAATAACATGCAATTGTTTGTCTAACTAACATCATAGGCCATCTTCCAGAAACGCTCGACGTCCGAAGCTTCCGTTGGCGTATGAAAAAGAAATTATTACTCTAAAATAATGAGAGGTACTAAGGAAAGGTTTATCAATTACTTCAGCAATACAGTATGCTCTCTCTTTCTCTCCTCCTCTCTTTCTTCCTCTATTCTTCTTCTACTCTCTGTTCTCCCTTCTCTCTCTCTCTCTCTCTCTCTCTCTCTCTCTCTCTCTCTTTCTCACTCATCTCTGTTCCTCTCTCCTTGAACTAACTGCCGTGATAATGAAGTTGTGAACGCGTAAGCTGGGCGCACTTTGTTCGCTTCGATGTAGTCAGAGTCGGGCGGCACATTCGTCTCCAGCTTGAAACGAGTCTCCGCGTTGAAGGCAGGGGAAGACGAGAAGGTAGTAGATTGCTGCTGAAGAGAGAGAGAAACGGAGGGGGAGACAGGGACAGAGAGAGACAGACAGAGAGAGACAGAGAGAGAGAGACAGAGAGAAAGAGAGAGAGAGAGAGAGACAGGGATAGAGGGAGAGAGAGCTAAGAGAGGGATAGAGAGGCTCCTTCCAGTGGTGCCGCAGAGAGTCTGGGAGTGGCAGAGGGTAGAGGAAGTTAGAGTGAAGATGGACAACTCGTGGGCTCTCACCCCATGATGAGTCTCTGCGAAGATGCGCCTGTACTCGTTCTCGATTCCGTGCCATCCCTTCACGTCTGCAAAGCAAACCCTTGTCCGTAAGCAATGAGGAAATCTGGCGGGTAGTTTAAATTGCACAGGAAGAATGATACTGAGTTGGGTGATGAACTGCTGGCCGGCCTCCTATATCTTCCTCTGCTTCTCGTCTCTCTCAAACTGCTTCTTCCCGCCCTTCTTCGCCTTCTGGTCAGACAAGGAATATTTTGTTAAGAGGTACATAGGAAATACACTTTTCTCATTCCCTACTCTTTCCTCCTCTGACTTTCTCCATCCTTTCTATGCCCTCTGTCTGCTCACCTTGGACGTCTTGGGAGAAGGGGGCAAGAGGGAAGGGGGCGGAATATCAGGATTGCTCATGTTCGACAGAGCCAGAATGTTACTGACGAGTTCGCTTTTTCCGGGGCCGCAATTAGCCCCGCGTCCTGATCCACGGTTCCTGACGTGGCCAAGTCCAAACTTGCTGGCTTCCGTCTCGTTCATAGTTTCCTCTTCCTCGGAGCATCCTTGGGTCTGCGTCTTTGGTGGCGTCTGGAATTTTGATCTCAAATATTTTTAAAGCCCAAACGAAGGACCAATTATGAAAATAAATTGAATGATTAATTAATAAAATAAATGTCTTGAGATTAATCGAACCAAATTTTTCCATTTCTGCGGCGCTGCGCTGCCAGAAGGAACTTTGCTCAGCCGCTGTCGTAGAAAGTTCACCATCTTCCGCGCCGATCAAAGTAGAAAATGAAAAGTCTTACTTGAATTTCCGTTTAAATAGGAAAAAATTCCCCAAATTTGAATGTATGAAATACTTATTTCGCACTTTTTAGTACGAGTGAGTTAAAAAGTTCAGCGAGTGCTTCAAAATAGGAAATTAAAAAAAAACTATCGTGCATATGAATAAGAATTAGAGTACACACTTCTGTAAACCAAGAAACCTAGTGCATTAACGAGCTGTCTCCTTACATTTTTTGGTTCAAAAACTTTTTTTAAAATCTAATGAAGAAAAATTATCCCTCGATGAATAAATAATAAAATCAAAATCTTTCTTATTCAGTGATTAATTATAAATAATAATAACAAATTCTTTCATATTCAGTGATCAATTAATTTAATTGCTTTCGTCAGATATTTCATTCGAAACGGAACGTACAGCAGTGCAACAGCAGGCGATTTATGGAATTGAGATATTAGGGCAGATCTCTTAGGTATTACGATTTATGTATGTACTTTCGTGAAAATTGATATAAGAGAAAAAGCCAAAATTCATTATCCCTCGGATATTTGCCCCAGTCCGGTTGCTCTCTCGGAGCTCTCAAGTCTCCCACGTCAGATTTCGATTTTTAATACCGGATCCATTACTTTCCACCTTTTGTATCACTCCTCAACAAGTTATCGCTGATATGGATGCTGAACGTTTGTTCAACTTTCACCGTAATCATTTTTATACAAATTGTAAACAAATTCAACGGCATGGGAACTACGATCATCAAATCTTAAAGCCTATGTACATATGTACATATTTAAAAAAATGCATCATCATCATCACATCCTCATTTTTTCATGACATATCTTTTATTCGAGAGATGAGCATGGTCAGAATCAAATTCAATATTTAAATAATAATTTTTACTTTGACTGTCAGTCGGAATGCCAGTTGCAAACGGTCGTCCCCATTCTTCCCTGCGGGCTCGCCGCCCGATCCCGGTTGGCCTTGCGGCGGTCGACGAGTCTTCCTTTAACACTACGGTAAGCTCTCCCAAAACCTTATCGGCGAGGTTCGGACCATCTCCGGATTTAGTCTACCTGGACTAGTCACAGTAATTGCAGAGTTGCGTCTCTCTCAATCTGATGCCGTCCTCAGAATCCGAGGCAATCGGGAAGGTTCTGCCCAATCTCAATGTCGCCACTTCGGGTGCTTCTTTCGAGATGCCCGCTCTCCAGCAGCTGATCGCCGCGACGAAGTCTCCCCACGACGGCGAGGTTCGAGTAGTCCGAGAGCTAGTTTGAGTATGCAAATATTGCAATACGCGCAGAGTTCCGCGTCACTCTCGACCGATTCGTGCGTGGCCAGGAGAGAGATGACTTTTAGTTCCACCAGCCAGGACAGCAAAGGTTCGTAATTTCAACGACTATTGGAGATTATTCGACTATTTCAGAGCACGCAATGGCAGACAACGAGCCGGCCACCCTCAGTGACATCACTTCCGACTGGTCTTCGGCCAGCAGCAGCCTCTCCGACTTGTACTCATCGCCGGTCGATACCATTCGCTCGGTCGACTCTCTCCAGGTCGACTTTCAGTCTTGTCAAAAAATGATATATTCATATTTTTAAATTATAAATAAATTCAGTCGCCGGCGTCCTTCCACGGCTCAGCTGGACGCACGCCCATTCGGAAGGTCTCGGCTTCCCATTCTCATGCCACTCTCTTGGAAAGCTCGCTCGTTAGCCTTATACAACTCTTCTAGACAAATGGGCTGAAGCGCAGCGAAGAATTCCCATGCAGCTTCCGTGGGCTGGGCCAGTCGATGGGAGAGAGTAGCGGCCAGGCGCTGCCTGAGGCGGTGAGGATTACAACTATTTTGGCTGCTAAATTGATTGATAACTTATTCCGTAAAAAGCGTAGTCGAATGATAAAAAGGTCTCGGCCTCTATCCGATCTCGCAGGGCCACTTTCCTCTGCCACCCCCTGCCTTCTTCTCGTCACATCTGGAGTGTCTGAATGCCCGTCTGAGCAGCGCCCTCTCCATCGTCTCAGAGGTCCGCGATGAGCTCCGATGCATGAACAACGAGCAGCTCTAAGAGGCAATCCGGATCTCCTTCGAATCCGCGCCGAGCACTCAACTTTCCTCGTAACCTCTCCTGACCCAACTCGTCCTTCATTTCCCAACTAAACCCCTAACCTGACAACAGTGAAATAGACCGTGCGCTATTTTGGCGTATTGCTTTTATTAGGGCAAATGAAAAATAAATGACCAGCAGATGATCAAGGGTGAGGGAGGAGAGAGCATCTCTTTGTGGAATCTTTGTTGTCTCCGCAAGAAGTTTCGTGAAGAAGACAAATGAATTTGGAAGAGAATGATAAAAGCCGAGCAAATTTTGTGCAGCCATAAAACCCACCCTTCTCATGACAACTTTGCGCCAAGGAATTCAACTACAGCAACCAAGAATGATGAATTCTTCTGCGAATGATTTTCTGTTCAAACGACTGCAAATTGTGATTCTAGCTGTGAAGTTCGGATGTATTCTCAACTTTCGACAAATCAGGAATGTTTTTATGAAAGAATGACGCATTGTGTAGAACTATTCTTTCTTTGTAAACAAGAAAAAATCCTACGATTAGAACAATGACGGATGTTGATATATAATTCATTACCACCTCCTGGCAGTCGCTTTCTAACCGTAACCCATAGCACAATAGCTGTCTCATCACATTCACATCGACAATCGATAAATTAGAATAATTTTCAAGCGTAAAATTCTAAAAATAATTTGTACCAATTATGCACATTATAAGAAATAACATAGATGAATATATTCACAGTACTAACGATAACTTATTTAACAGCTAACCTTTGGCGAATGTTCAGAAGATCTAATATTTAGAAGAGGGAGAGAATCCACCAGAGAATGCAGTAGGCAAGGAATGATGTTGCCGCTATCCACAGCAAGGAAGATGAGAGTGGAGTGGAGGAATCGGCAGGAACCGAGTGAACCTTAATAACAGTCTTTTACAATATTATCTAATCAAGTAGAAAAATTAATCTCTACAATTTATAACAATAGATAGATTATTTATTGTATAGTTCGTGAATTACACTGATTACAATGTCCTATTTACCTGCATAGTCTTGTCCGCGCTGAGTGAGATGAAGGTGGCCCGTGAACCAGCTGCGCAACCTGGCAGAGCTCCCTGAAGGGCGAGGTCCTGCAAGACCTCTGCTATTATGAGAGTGGAATACATAATTATTAACTGCTGCGGATTGAACTACGGCTTGCACGGTCAGTCGTTAGACCGTAAAAATATCTTTTTCGATTCATAAATGAATAGCAAGCTAAGTAAAAAAATGCCACAAAAGTTATGCTAGTTTAAGCTTAATAATCGTTTGGAAAATCATTAAAATGTAAATATGAATATGTCGAGAGTAGAAAGCCGCCGTAACCTGTGGCAGGACGACGTCCCCGGAGGAGTGGTCGAGGAACTCGATGCCAGTCACGAAGATTGCGTGGGTCTTCTGAGAATCCAGGAGTGGACGGAACTCGTGCGTGTCCAGCACAGCCACGCTGCCGGCCATGCTGCCAAGGGCAGTCAACTGGCCATCCGGGGACAGGGTCATCGTAGAGATCGACTGCAACGAGAGAGTTCAGAGACATAGAGGGGAAGAGATGCAAAGAGAGCAGCCAAGTGAGGGAATCAGCTAATGAAGGACATCTTTGTTGAGAGTAAAGAAAGGTGACAGATATTGATTAACAATACTTCATAATCATATTTAAAACAGACATCTCCAGTGAGCACTTGGCGGACGACATAGGGCTTCGGCGTGGTCTTCTCGCGGTTGACGAGGTAGAGAACGAGGAAGGCAGCCGACTTCGAGGTACGGCGGATCTGCAAGAGGGAATGAGATAGCTGGTCGAAAATAGAGGAGGAGAAGAAGCGGGGGAAGAGCGGGGACAGAAACAGATCTTATAGATGACGTTAAAAGAGTTACGGAATTGGAGAAAAAACTAAGAAGTAATTTTAAAATATGGATAATGAAATAATTTTTTACAAGCCTCGTTGAAGGCAACGACAACGACGTAGTTTGTCTCGCCAAGAGGAGTGAACTTGGCTGAGCGAACCTATATAAAGAGATTATTTTCATACATGTACTACCTTGAAATTTGTGATACAGGTTGAATAGAAGATAGAAGTGTAGACTACATCTCAAATTTAGCTAATTAATTTAAACATTAATCCATCCCTTCATATACAAGGCAAACGAGTCCTCCGTAAACATTAGATGAGGTATGCTTTACAAATCCACTCGCTGAGAGGTTGTTGGCTACCTATTTGTTCTTAAGAGAGCCTCTCTGTACGCCTCCAGTAGGGCCTGCCCCAGATCCAGATGTTGGATTTCGAGTATGAAAACATAGTCAGGCATGGCACAGGGCCCCAGTAGCAAGATTAAATGGTTAATTTTTTTTTTCAAAAAAATTTTTTGTGTGAACAGTTGAAAGTATGTATATTTTATGAATAGGCGTATCTCGCTTCAAACTCAATATTTTTCAATTTTCGTTTTTTTATTAGCATCGCCGTTCGATTCTAAACAAAGCTGCCCAGATGTGTTTCAGTTAACTATTTCTTTTCACATTGAAAAATTGTTTGAAATATTTTATTTTGACGGTTAAATACCTTATACTCATTTGTATTTGGGTTTTATATATCAAAATGTAGAGCATTAAAAACTGTATAACATATATTCTTTTCGTTTCATGTGCCCTTCCCTAGGTGGGTTAAAAATAGGCGCAAATAGGAGCACATCGGACACGTCGGATTTAAGAAATGCGTGAAAAAGAAGTTAAATTCTTGTTGTAACATAAAATGAATCATTTCATTCGATTCAGCTTGTTCCTTTTTATAAAATCTCCCTACAAAAATTTAATAAAAATATCAATTTCCATGAAAATAACGAATTTTTCGATTTTACTGCAATTGTCAGAAAATGACCTAAAACTATTCAAAGCGCTGTATTTTCAATGTTTTCAGCGAGAACAGTATGCGGATAATACTGTTCAGTACGCGACAAAATTCTCTACAACATACATCCATTACATCTGGATAGGGCGTCCCTACCAATGACAGTATCAATTTTCCTATGGCGGTCGCGTCAAAACTGACAGATCCGCATTTTCCAACTTTTCGTGCAATCATAATGTTTCTTACTAATCCAATACATCATTATGCTCCACGAAGCACGTTAAGGTTAGAATCAATGTTTGTTTTGCAGATTTCCCGTGGTAAAAACCCGTAAAAGGGTTTGCACGCGCGCGGATTTGAACCTGCGACCCATGACGTTCGACATGCACAACCAATGGGCCAAAATGACATTTAAAAATTCATTTCTGGAAAATGCCAAAACCAATCTTATAGGTTGACCTATCATCCGATAGCTATTTTTGCGCTCAATCGAAATAAATATATCCGCCAAAAAGTGTAAATTGGCAGCAAGGCCAAATAAATTACCAAATTATTCAAACCCAAAAAAGTAGATCAAACAATGTATACATTATAAAGTGATGTATGATATAGTTGCTCGTCTTCGCGAAATCTATCGAATGGCATATAATATGTGGTGATAAGTTCAATCCGCGAGAAATAACAGCCGCGGAAATTTATCACCAAAAAATTGACTTTTAAAGGACTTCATGGCACTTTTTCAAGACTCATATTAATAGAGAGGACATAATTTATCAGTCACTATTTGCTGTTCGGCTGGAGTACCGAAACAGTGCCCTGAAGTCCTTTGAAAAGTCAATATTTTGGGGGGACATTTTCGCGGCTGTTATTGCTCGGGGATTGAACTTATCGCTACCCTTTACATACCATTCGATAGTTTTTGCCAAGACGAGCAACTATCCCATACATCACGTTATGATATACAGATCGTTTGATCTACTTTTTATGTTCGAATATTTGGGCCACTTATTTGGCCTTGCTGCCAATTTACACTTTTTGACGGATATATTTATTTCGATAGAGCGCAAAAATAGCTATCGGATGATAGGTCAACCATTAAGATTGGTTTTGGCATTTTCCAGAAATGAATTTTTAAATGTCATTTTGGCCCATTGGTTGTGCATGTCGAACGTCATGGGTCGCAGGTTCAAATCCGCGCGCGTGCAAACCCTTTTGCGGGTTTTTACCACGGGAAATCTGCAAAACAAACATCGATTCAACCTTAACGTGCTTCGTGGAGCAGAATGATGTATTGGATTAGTAAGAAACATTATGATTGCACGAAAAGTTGGAAAATGCGGATCTGTCAGTTTTGACGCGACCGCCATTGGAAAATCGATACTGTCATTGGTAGGGACGCCCTATCCAGATGTAATGGATGTATGTTGTAGAGAATTTTGTCGCGTAATGAACAGTATTATCCGCATACTGTTCTCGCTGAAAACATTGAAAATACAGCGCTTTGAATAGTTTTAGGTCATTTTCTGACAATTGCAGAAAAATCGAAAAATGCATTATTTTCATGGAAATTTATATTTTTATTAAATTTTTGTAGGGAGATTTTATAAAAAGGAACAAGCTGAATCGAATGAAATGATTCATTTTATGTTACAACAAGAATTTAACTTATTTTTCACGCATTCCTTGAATCCGACGTGTCCGAGGTGCTCCTATTTGAGCCTATTTTTAACCCACCTAGGGAAGGACACATGAAACGAAAAGAATATATGTTATACAGTTTTTAATGCTCTACATTTTGAGATATAAAACCCAAATACAAATCAAATGAGTATAAGCTATTTAACCGTCAAAATAAAATATTTCAAACAATTTTTCGATGTGAAAAGAAATAGTTGACTGAAACACATCTGAACTGTTTTGTTTAGAATCGAGCGGCGATGCTAATAAAAAAAAGAAAATTGAAATATATTGATGTTAAAGAAAGTTATGTGCACTTAAACTTTTCCCTTACTTTTGCATGCCCAGGCAAGGAAAAAAATTTTATAACAAAATTGAATTTCAAATTTTCTTCATAGTGGGCATAGGTACCCCTGATTAAATTTTGGATAGCCAAATCAAAAATTTTTACCCCGGGGCAGGCCCCCATGGAGGGCTGCTTGATCCTTACAGAGAGGCTCTCTTAAAGCCTTTAAATTGTTTCTGTCAGCCTGTGTCTAACTTGTTTCTGTTTCTTTTACAATGTAAAGAACTAAGTTCTTTCAGATGACCGCACTGGACATGTCAATCCACAGCAATCACATTACATACAGATCAACGGAAAATTATTTTCCCCTTTCCCGTATTCCCCTTGAGACATAGATAAGTAAGTGGTGAATCGATGGAATATTGCAGAATTATATGAATGTATTATTAAAATTGACTCGATATATGAAACAATTCAAAATAATTAATTAATTAATGTATAAAGTATTGAATCTGAATATGAGCTAGCGCTACGATGACACTGATGATTCAACGGATAATAAAATGAAAACAATAAAAAAAACTAGCCCTAAATCCGGTGGCGAGTGCGGGTGGTGGCTCAAGTTCGCAGAGCTTCTTCCCGGTTTGCATGCACCAGCAGAGTGCCTTTCCGTCTCCCACCGAAAGAATCACTCTGCAAGCAGAGAGAGAGAGAGAGAGAGAGAGAGAGACAGAGACAGAGACAGAGAGAGACAGACAGACAGAGACAGAGAGAGAGAGAGAGAGAGAGGAAATTTCTAGCTTAGAATTTTCTTAATGCATTTCAATTTTGTACCCCATAAAAGTAATTTATATTAAGATTCTGAGGATTGTATGAGGCTAGTTCATTGAAGCTGGTGAGAGAAGTTACACGCTCATTTTTAAGCCCGTTTGGGACCGTTTATATCATAACTTTTAAGATTTCAAAATAAATCTCCTTCAAATAAAGCCCGAAGAACAGGAAAGAAACATTACCTGGCATCAGATGAGACATCGACATGATCGACTTCGTTGTTATGCGCGCGAGTTTCGAGCAGCGGCTTGCGGCTGATGGTCGGGTCCTGAAGGGAGACATTCCAGTTCGGCGGGAAATACAGTCATGAAAATATTAGTAAGCAAATTAAAATTGTTGTGAATCTTGCCGGAAATTTTTATCTAAAAAAAACACCAGTAAAGTGAAGAAAACGTTTGATAAACAAGATTGGCAGGGGTAAATAAAAGTAAAAGCCTAATAAACGTGTAAATACAGTACCCTATGCTCGACGAGATCGCGTACACTCCAGACTCGGATGAATCCATCGCTACCGCCCGTCACCAGACGATTCCCGCATGTCGACCTATCGAAGATGCAGCATTTCTGGCAAAGGAAACGATTAAGCTTTTTAAAAAAAAGTCATGAAATAGTATATTTTTCGCAGAAACCTTTGTTATTTGCAACTCTAACTCTTTTATAACAATGACAAAACAGTTCTTCGGAGTAACTTTAGCCAATTGTGTATGTAGAAGTACCTGATCGTTTCGTGCGCAGATGCAAATATGCATTTGGATGATTTCTCAATACACTGTTCAATCTTATTTCGCTAGCACAAAAAAAGCCTAATCGAAAGAACGATTTGAATTTTTGAAGAAGCAACTGTTGAGGAAGCGCGGCTAAACTATTCTAGTTGTCTACAAATAAGGAACGAAAAGAACGGATCCTTAAAACCAGAAGAAAGGATGGCTGCCTGATATCCGTCGTTGAGGCTTTGGTCCGATTCGAATCTGCCGACTGGCCTAAAGTTGAATGACAGTTTCCCCTCTTCCGTCATTATGAACCCCGTCGTCTCGTAGATTGCGCAGTACTGGAAAGCTACTGAACATTGATTCGATTTTCGCATTTTAAAAAGGCGATTGAAGTCAATTATAGTGTTAACTTACAGTAAAATAAAATACTGTCTCTCATGATCAAAATCTTCTGAGAAATTTCTGTCAACATAGTCCCTAGTCTAAAACAAGCCCTAAATAACATGGTTGTATTTCAAATTAAAAACAGAATGGACGAAAGATTATTCAAAATCTATACTGCGAAGTGACCTGATCCTGTCCAGCGGCGATGAGATATCTGCCTTGGTCAGCAGAGGACGTTGCAATAACATCCATGTTCATGTTAGCCCGCTTGCCCGTGTCAATCGCAGCTGCCGCTTCGGCATGCAACTTCGTCTCCGACTTCTCATCGAATGTCAGAAGAAAAGCCTAAATTCATTACAAATACCTCAGTAAATTAAAAACCTATAATTAATTATAATACTTATTATATAAAGCATTCGTCATCAAGAATTTAGTCAGCTTCGCAGATTGCGAACGAAATATTTTTTTTAAGAAATAAAGTTTTAATCATAACCGCTTAACTCCCATCTCAATTTTAAAAAAAAATCAAAGTAAAGGTAATCTTGCCTTTAATAGTCCTGGAATCGAAATGGTCTTATAGAAAACAAAAAAAGCGTAGAAACCTCGAGCTGGTTGAATACGCCTGTTGCCGCGGCGCCGCCAGCTTCCGCCAGAAGCAAGTGTCGCGCGCCGAGACGTTTGATCGCATAAGAAGGCGACTTGGTGATGGCAAGCACAGGCGGCGCCTTGCCTTGCGCGTTACCCATGAAGTATCGACTGCAACAAACGGCATCACTCATTAACATTCCTCGTCGAAGTTACGAAATCGGACTTGTAGTTTAAAATTTACAATTCACGTTCATGAAGAAACGGCAAAAAAACTGGAAAAGAAAACCGGACAAACAAGTACAATCCTCGCGAAAAGGAAACGTGTACTCTTGGCTGCTAGCCAATTTGAATTCGTGAAGTACACTTCATCGCATTTTTCCCCACGACGGCAGTGATCACTATGCACCCGTCATTTCATCTCAACAACCGCATTCTAAGTAGTTGGTTATCCTTTCTCCCTCAATTCGTCCAAAATTAAGCATATATATTATAAATCTATATATATATATACATATTTATATAATTTCGTACAATTGTTATACATATTAAGAATCGATAAATTTTTCCCATCTATATTTATAGTTGGCTTTTTTCCCCAACAATTTTAGAAACTTTTATTTATCTACATGGAAACGGGGTATTATTGAAATATGTAAATATAATATCTTATTAATTTCTTTTAAGATATGGCAGACGGTGACAGCGTGCGCAGCACTGAATTGTCGGAAATGACAGTGACCACAGCGAGATGTGCTTCGCTCACTTCGCTTCGTGGGTCAGGAAACACGCCGGAATTTGTCCAAAATTTAAATTATCGAAAAAAAAAACAAGATGACTGTGGGCGAACAGCGTATGATTCTTTGAAAATGAAGAAGTTATCGCAAATGCTCTATTCAGCAATTTTAATTCTCCTGGTGCCTCTCAACTTCGCTGTCTGGCCTTTCCTCACGTATCTATCCTCTTATTTCTCTGCCTTAACTTCCATCTCTCCCCTCTTTATCTCTTTTCCTTTTTAATGCGACCCCTGTAAATCTCTCTCTCTCTGTCTCTCTCTCTGTCTCTCTCTCTCTCTCTCAGTTCTCCAAGCAGCGGCGGGACGACTTCTCTTGAACGGCGAGCCTGCCGAATCTGCCAGTCCGAGTCGGGAGTCATGGTGCGGCCGTGCGGTTGCTCCGGAACGGTATGGCCTGGCCATGAGTTGGAAAGAGTCTAGAAGGAGGGAGAGAGTGAAGAGATCTTCATTCAAGATGGGCGACATCCACGAGGCGTGCCTGTCAAAGTGGATCACTGAGTCCGGGCGTGATAAGGTTAATGTTAACTTTTTTTCATCTGACCCTATTCAGACATAGATTTTCTGTTTTTAGTTGAAAATCAATAAACAAAATCAAAAATTCGAGGAATGCGAGATCTGCAAGGAGCCGTACTCGAAGGGCGGCGTCGTGTTCAAGCAGCTCCGCCAATGGGAACGCCCCAAGATCGTGCTCAGCGTTTGTCGTTCCTCGCACCAATCCACACCAGGGTCACTCTCTGCAGGACATCGTGACGGTGGTGACTCTGGCGGCGATGGCCCTCTCCATCTTCTACATCATCTGGCTCATCGGCGATCGCCGCTTCATCGAACGCGTCCACACCCACCACCTGCCCTTCCGCGCCGACGACTGGGGACGCATCTGTGAGTTCTGGCGGGAAATTCAAATTGGGAATTTGCAACCAAGCAGTAATTCCGTCCACTTGCAGTCTTGCTGATTATCTTCCTTCTGCAACATATGGCGCTCATGCTGACCTTCGCGCGCACGGTATCGGACTACTTGAAGAGGCAGCGCATCGTTCAGTTTGTCGACAGGAAATAGGCTGCCAACTGTGTGTGAGGTAACAATGAAAAGGGTACTTACAACTCATCCAGAACCTGAAAATAAACATTTCATAAGGTATTTTCATTTCAGAATGGCCAGTCCAACCCAATAGATTTCGCATCCCAATCAATTTCCCCGCCCTCCAACCGATACACTTAAACAAGGGGCCGGCCGTAACACCAGCCGACCGGTCACCTTCATTAGCGATAAACATATCAAATTGCTTCTGAATTCTGCTAAGCATCTACAACACATATGAAAAAATCAACTGACAGTGCTGCACAGTGATCATGGATGCAGTCGCATGCATTTTTTCATGGTTAAAAGACTAGACATGAGCAGACTTCCCATTAGAAATCCTATAGTGCGATAATTTTTAGTCGAAAAATTATATATTAAATGATAATAAGCAAATGCATTCATCACTGCTTTTGGGTGCAACCATAACATAGAGTGAAGGCACACCTTTCTTTCTTGGTGCCTTTCTTGAATTGTAGCGTCAGATATGTCCTCAGCTGTGTTGACATGTTTGCTTGCATTGATGGCCTTTTCCGTTGCTTCCTCCAGTTTCCAATTTCTTTGTGAAAGCGCTTGTGTTCTGCCTCATCTTTCCGCGAATTCCCTTTCTTTATTAGCGTGAATTAAATTTGCTCTTTTATTGGCAAACTTTTGTTATCTTTGTTTTCTTAAGAGTAAGGTTAATGTTAAATTTTTTCGGTGCAACCTCGTCGTGTCGTGGCATGCAGTCGCTGCTACGGGCACCAAGGCATCGTCATCGCTTCTAGAAGATCAGCCAATTCTCTAGCTCAACAAATACAACGACGGGTTCTCTTCCACCATGAATGAGGTGTGCTTACATTTTGTCTGGTTCCTTTATATCTCCAAGATACTCCATATTTGTTTTCCTTTCTTTCATTTTCTTTGTCGACAGGCAACAAGAAGATTTACTGCAATTATGATAACATCTCTGATTCCATTTAATCTGTTTGCTTACTGCAGTGGAGCTGTGGAAGTTTCTGCAATTAATTATTCATCCTTGTGTTGGAAGAGATTATGTTATTTTATTGTCTGATGCAGGTAAGATTATCCTATAATCTGATTGCAATTAATTAACACATTTGTGATTGTTATTCTCGTAGATTTAATCCTTATATTTTTATTTCAAAACATGACATCTTTCAACCTTATCCCAATCATTGCATTTTGAGACTATTTTTAACCGTGCTTCATGATGTAATTATCTGTGGGGATTACGGAGCACAATGCCATGTCTACCTAGAAAACACTATCTGTCCTCTCTCTCTTTCTCTCTCTCTCTCTCTCTCTCTCTCTCTCTCTTTCAGACGGCTGGCCACCAACAGCGCACCTTCCACAGCATGCCCGAGCAGCCACCCCCAGCAGGCGAAGCTATTGAAGATGATAACGACAACATTGTCCATCGTCCGCCTCATCTTTCATCCGCGGTATGAAAGTTATCTTTTGTGCTGTTATGAAATTTGGTGGTAAGGTGAACGGATCCATACGACCCGATTAGTGGTAGTTTTATCATCCAACGGCACGTTTCAACCTGAAGTATATCTAAAGCATTTGCGTTATTTTAAGTGGACATGTCTTATCAAGCCATATTTTGTATTGCTTCAGAATGAGAACAGGTTTTTTTAGAATGATTCCATCAAACATCCTCGCTTCTGGTGTGGACTTCATATGTCCTCACAGGTCAGAAATAGATGTTGATCGTTTTTATATCGATTTAATCACGTTTTATGAGAGAGATTAAAGGAGAAGTCGAATGGAAAGAACGTGTACAACTACGCGCGGGACGAGGACAAAGAGAAGACTCCGATGTGCCAGATAGCAGAGATCTCGAGATATCACAAGGTGGCTTTGGATTAATTTGTTTGTATCTCATTATTCTTTGCTTTTATTTTAGAACCCCTTATTCCACTGAATTTCATGCTTTTATCTTATGTTAATTACCATAATATATTTTATACAATGGAAATAACTGAGACATTTTGAGTTGAAACACGAGTATCGCCTTCTGGACGAAAGTGGCCCGGCGCATAAGAAGATGTTCACTGTTGAACTGGTGCTCTCGCCGGATGAGGTTTAGTAGCTGACGCACTAAAGAAATTATCAGTCATTTTTCACTCAATCTTCATAGACAGTATTTTTAGTGTTTAGCAGAAATAAAATAAACCGGTTGGTTAATGTGGATGTTAACGCCATTCATAAAAAAGACTGAATAAATCGTAAATGAGTCAATTTGAAATCTCTAGATGAGAATAGCATGCCAATCAGATCTATGCCGGATGTGGAGCATCCATCAAAAAGGCTCAACAGGCAGCGGCTGCTGAGGCTCTTCTGCACACTTCGTTCACTCGGCCTCCGGACAGGAATAAGAAGGGCAAGAAAGGTACGGTATCTACAGTCCGTGCATATTGGGAATTTTGTTAACAAAAAAAAAGAACTTTAACATTTCTCTGCCAGTTAACTTGAGTTATGAGGGAACAAATAAAGGCTTGAGCACAGAAGAGAAAATGTCATGAAATAAACTGTTCTTTGGGACAAGGAATGAAACTGCAGAGACGAATTCTCCGCCAGTTCTGCTGATGCACGTATGTCGTCGGCTTGGTCTTCCTGACCCCGTCTACTCCACTTCTCCACTTCCTCGAAGACCTCTTGGTCCAGCGCCGTATGTTCATTTGCCTCTTTTTCATGTGCTCAGACTACTGTATTTTGGAAGGAGACAAGCGAGTTCCTTTTCTCAGTTGCATGTTCCTTCCTGCAATGAGTGGCGGAGTCATTCGCCGGCCCGGTCCTCTGCCGCCATTTCACGGTCCTCTGCCGTCATTCTTTGGTCCGCCTTTCTCGCTGATAGATGGCCTTCTCTCTCGACCGCCACCACTTCCTCCAGCGCTTCTTCAGCCACCGAATCGGACACCACAGGTTTCCTTTTGCTCAAATGACAGTTGTATCTATTTATTGGCCATGCTAATTGTTGAAGAATAACGAGAAAAAAGCATGGGTTTTTCATGGTATAAAAAATACTATGAAAAAAATATACGAGCTGTTTAGTTGTCGCCGTCATCTCATCCGTCCCCGCACCGCACACCACTCGGAATGCAGCCGATGGGTGGGGGTGGAGGTGTCCTGGAGGGCCCGCCACTTCCGGCCCCCTCCCCACCCCCACCCCTTTCCGCTCCACCGCGCTTCGTATGCACGCTTCGTCTGGGCGCCGCGCCCTATCCACCTGTCACGGCATTTGGCGTAGACAAGATGAATGCAAGAACGGCAGCAGCAGCTCAGGTCGGGGAGAGAGAGAGAAGGAGAGACGTATGAAGCGAGACGGATAGATTGCAGAGTAGAACCATGTTGACGGAAGTCGGAATCGAGGAAATGGGCTGGAAATGAAAAAGTCGAAAAAGTAAGCATGTCCACGTCTATAAATGTCTGGATTTTGAAGGGGCACTCTCGCACTACGGAGTTAATAATCTGTGTACATTCTGTGTCTACCTCGAGTTTGCTATTAAGCTGGGTTTTGAGCAATATTTGTTGAATGATTTCTTGTAATTCTCTCAAATTTGAAAAAAGTCAAGGATATTTAAAAAATAATCTCGTCCTTCTGACTATAATATACGCTACAATACTCATAAATACTGTAATATCCAGGCACTGGCGATGCTGGCACCAAGCATGGTGGAACTGGAGAAGCGACTGAAGGAGCAACTGGCAGAGGAGAAGAGACGGGCACTCGAGGAAGCCAAGGCAGCTGCTGCTGGTTTGTTTGCAACATTTCTCTTATCATAGTAATTTGTTCATTAGCAGGAGATTAAAAGGCACCCTTTTTCATCTCCGCTTGAAATGATAGATATAATCACAATCTTTTATATTAGCGCATAGTTCTGCTCAATCTAATATGTTATGTGTGAAGTATGTAATGCCAGTGAAATATAGTGAAGAGTAGATGACTGTGCTGTTGTATCCTTGAACGATTTTTTTTAGCCAAGTCCTCGAAAGAAGCCGAGGAGCATGCTGCTTCAGTGGAAGAAAAGGAGGAGGAATCGAAAGAAGAGTCGGACAGCGAAGACGACGAGGACAGCTACGGAGAAGAGCAGAGAAAAGAGGAGCAGGCAGAGAGTGAAGAAGGACGACCAGCTGATGGTGAGTGCAGAGAGAGAGAGTGACTGATGGAAAGAGATATTGAAGGAAAGAGTAATAGTATTTCATCCAGATTTACCGCATAATATAGAAGACCGTGAAATAAACCGTTGTTATCGTCCTAGGCGCACGCGCCCTGACCGCAACGCAGCCCGCTTCTCCTCCGCGTCGCGGCGCAGGCGGAAAGCCAAAAGGAAAGTCTGTCATCTCGCAAGTCCATGAATGCGCGCTCGCAATGAAACTAACCGTCGAGTTTGAGGTTCGCAATTCCCCTTCACGCAAGCCTGTTTTATTTAGCTTAATATTTAGTAACAATGTTTTGAATTGTAAAAGCCAATTATCGAAGTTTAACTTTCTACTCTTATGTTACAATTCGTGAATAGTGTCAGATGTGAATTGAGCAGAAATCGTGAAGGCTTTTCCTTGAGGTGATCCGCGAAGAAGGCCGCGCCCACGAGAGACACTACGCAGTGCGCTGCCGGCTGAGTGGAGCCACTCCGGAAGAGACACTCGAGGCCACCGGGGAGGGGAAGTCAGTTATGGTTGATTCTGCTTCAGTTGTACTATCTAACTTAAAGTGTTGTTAAAGTGTGCTGCATTTTCGAACCGTGCGATTCTTTAAAGTGTATACTGTTCTTTCTTCCTTTTTTCAAGTTTTAAGTGCGAGGAAGCAATTTTAATATTAAAAAAAGATCAACTGGTCTAGGCAAAAGAAGGAAGCGAAGAAGGCAGCGTGCGCTGCGCTGGTAGAGCAGCTTCATAAAATTGGTTTGTTTTAATTTACTTTTCTGTTCGTCGCAGAATCAAGGAGAGTATTTGTAATTAATGTATAGGACAATGAGTGTATTGACAGTAATCTTACAAGTGTCAAATTGAGAATCCTCTCCGATCTACATCGCCTCCTTGATCTACAAGGCGCAGAAGCGCGGTCAAATTGTACCACGCGAACATCCGAAGCGAAAGACAATTACGAAGGTTAGAAAAAACTTGCGATTCTCTTCTATTTTTCTTTCTTTACGATGTGCCCATAATATTCTAAATATTTATAGCTTATTAATTCTTAACTGTTTTCCGACTTTGCAAGGAATGTTCTGTTTGTTAAGGACATGAAAAGCGATCCGACGTACGGCCATCAAATCAATCCCGTCAGCAGATTGATACAGGCTCGTTCTTTAACTGACTCTGGATAAAATAACGAATAAAATGTGGATTCAGTAATCAAGTGAGAGATTAGAAAGCGATGGTATTTCTTGAATTGCTTGGTCAGTTAGATATCCTTTCAAGGTTCACAGTCGTGTCCCAATCATGAGTTAGTGTAATATCTTGCCAAGAGCCATGTTTCTCATGAACACAGATAAATGGATATCATACAGGTGATGCAAGCTCGAGGAGAGCCGGAGCCACGTTTCGAACACCTTGGAGAGACCGGCCAGTACAAGTGTCGCCAGTTCGTCGTCGCTGTTAGAACTCTTGTTTTCTTTACTTTTTTTACGATCACAAACTGTCGCGAGTATTGGACCCCTCAAGGACCTTTCACAGGGAATAAAAGTCTTGCCGGATGGCTTTCCAAAACAGGGTAGGGAAGGCCAAAAAAATTTAGTCAAAAAACAGGGTAGGGTAGTAAAAATCTAACCTTTTTTTAAATATGTATTTATGGAAACGCAAAAGTAGTTTTGAGTTTGACCCAATGATCGACAAGATTGAACGAAAATCCTACGTAGAGTGTAAAGTAGCGAAGGACGGACGTCAAAAAAGAGCTCGTCGGCGTTTACCCTAGTCTGTGAGCATACTTCCCGGGAGTTGTTTGAGTCATCCAATATATCAAATTGTAAAGAAAATTCGGGGAGGCTGATCGCACCATTTTGATTCCCCAAATGACTACTTTTTCGTAGCCTACAAAATCAAACAAGATTCGAATTAAACGGCGAAATAATTTCATACTTTGAAAGCTAAATTAATGTGATTTATTTTGTTTTTCCGTAGATCAAAATGGTGCAATCTGCCTCCCCGAATTTTCTCTACAATTTGATATATTGGATAGCTGAAACATCCACCTAGAAGTATGCTCACAGACTAGGGTAAACACCGACGAGCTAAATTTTAGATATAAAAATATTTTTCAAAGTACAACACCGACAATATCAGTTGAGGAAACTATTTTCTCCATACTCTCTGATTATTTTTAGCACAGACAAGCCATTAAACACTAACCTCTTTGATATTTTGTTTTAAAATACATTGTGCTGGGTGTGTTAAATAACCTTCTCACCGAACATTCCCAACAAAAAAAAACAGACTGGTGTAATTTAAATGCCCCAAAAACAGGGTAGGTCGCCGGAATCCGGCAACCCTTTTATTCCCTGACCTTTCATTTACTAAACGATATAAGCGTTGTATTGATTGTTTGAAAGAAAGAATGTATGGCTTGGAGGTGAGCTGTGGCCATCTTCGAGCAGAGGGGCATGGGCCGAATAAACGACTTGCGAAGCGAGCTGCTGCTGAAGTTTGTGCTCTTTCTACTTCTTTTTATTCTTTAGAGATTTTTAGAGAATTCAATTACCTTTAATAAAAAAATCCTTTTACGGATTTATTGTTTAAATTATTTTTTGGGGGCTAAAGTGTTTATAAACGATTCATGATATAACTAGGCAAAATTGTACATTTGCGCTAATTTTCCTGAGGTTTTTCGATACAACAATTCAATGAATTACAGGCGATGCTCAACGATTTGGGATGCGCGAAGCCAATGCCTGAGCCGGGGAAGAGCCTGCTCAAGAGACGGGATGGGGACAACGGAGGCACCATGGTCAATATAGGTTAGAGGAGCACTTATACTCTTATTGTATGCACTTAACTGAGTCAAACCTAGTTAGACTCTTCGTATTCAACTCTCTTCCTTTCAGTATTTCTCTTTTCCTTTTTTTCCTTTTGTTCTTCTCTCTCATCTTCCTTGTATACCACATTCTCCTCCTGCGTCACCAATATACAATTTCCTCAATATCTCGCTGGTGAAGAATTGTTTTCCAATCACAAAAAGGTGCAATGTGCAGGTGTCTTCGATCCGAATGACTACCTAGTCGCAGCGGCAGTTGCTGCAGTGCCTGAGCCGGTTTCGACTCCGACAGCGACTCCGCTCCTATCTGAGACTGCTCCTTCCATGGATCCACTCTCACCTTCGGCACCGGCCGCCGTAAAATGGTAAAACTTTTTGACTCCCTTAATTAGAACGAGAAAGGATCGAGGCGTGATCCATGGTGCTCTTCTCGATGTAACTTCCTTTTTGATATCCTCATAAAATTATTAATATTCTCTTTAATTCTTGTGCTTTCTTCCGAGTGAATCTGACTACCCGGGAAATCTTGGTTAAGGGGCGATTTGAGCGTGGACGCGACTTCCTCTTCAACCGAATCCCGTGGCCAGTCTGCTTCTCCCAATGATCAGTCACCCACTGGTTTGTACAAGTTTTTTTTAGGTTTCAGCAGGATCAATTTTCCAAATTCTATCTTGCAGAATTGTTTTCTTACTTAACTATTATGTAACAGACATTATGTGCTGCTTATTGATAGAAAGAATTTCAGGTTCTTGCCCTTACAAGAGCAAATAATGAAAATAAATTTGGGCCATAAAATAGCTATGGAAAAGAGGTAGAATTTGATTGCCTTTAGAAGAGATGCCACAGCCGCGCCGCCGAGTGACCTTCAACAGCCAAGTGGCCGCGTGCCCTCCGCCAGGTATTCTTTCTTCTTCCTCTATCTTTTCTTCACTTCTTTCAACTTATCTTACAAGGGTAGTTATTAGTTTGAGTGGCAGTACTGGAGATTTTGTATGTTCTAAAACTCAACGAGCTCCATGGTCCCTCGACTCTTTTTCTATTGTAATCTGAGCATTCAAGCCCATTTCTCTCTCTCTCTCTTCCTTCTACTTTCTCTCTCTCTCTCTCTCTCTCTCTCTTCTTTCCACTTTATCTAGCTCTCTCTCTCTCTCACTCTCTCTCTCTTCCTTCTACTTTCTCTCTCTCACTCTCTATTTCATTCAGATGACGTCACATACCCAATGCCGGAGCTGGCGCCGCTGAAGTCCGAAATGTCCGGAAAGGTGAGCCAGGCATTCCGTTTTAGTGCATAAAGAAATGGAGACTTTATCGCAAACATGTGTGGTGTTTGATCAATTAGTGCACAAGTTACTTACATTGTACATCTATTTCCATCTCGTGCTCTCTCTCTTTTCATTAAAGTATACTCTGCAGCTCTCTTTCTCTCTCTCTCTCTCTCTCTCTCTCTCTCTCTCTGTCCGTTTTCCTTCATCATGCATGCTTTATCCATCTTTAATCCTTGATTGCGAACGTTCTATGAAACTGTATGGTTACTCCCCTATCAGTACTTTGAGAATAAGTAGTGTATTGAAATGGAGAAGTGATTGGCAGGTGCGCCGTCGTGGGAAGGACGCGCGCCGCAAGCTCTTGACAGACGCGCAACGCGACGCGATGCGGTCGACCGCGGCTGCTTTCATCAGTGGGGAGCGAGAGGAACAGCAAGAAGACAATGTCTTTAGTCAGTTTCTTTTGGTTATATTATTATGCTTTATTACAGATTAACTTAACAAAAACAAAAGAAACAGAAGCTTTTGCGTTTTCAGTTTTTGAGTTTTCGTTGACTTCCTTTTATAATTATATATCTCTCTTCGCCAAAAAAAACTCGTTCTGGTATGAACCCTCTTCTGTTAGCCATGAAGAATATAGCCATAAGTAAAGCTAATCTAAATATACTTCCTGTCGTAAATACAGTAGTCCTCCGTGAATGTGCGAGTGAGCTAACCTTGTTCAGGAGTGGATGCACTGCCCCTTCCGATGAAAGGCAGCAGCGGGGTTGAAACAGCCACTCTCCGTCTCGAACGCATGGCCGCTGCTCATCGATTCTCCATCCAGTTCACCAATCTACAGGTTTTTATCTCCTTTCCTTCTTCGTTGTTGCTTTTCTATTACTTACAATTGAGAAATAATTATCAATCAAGTAATTGATTCCTTATTGTTGTATTCATCCATTTCACTTCAAAAAGTTTTTTTTTACATTTGATATTTATAATGGAGGTGAAGAAATGTTGAGATTGTATGGTTCTAGGGAATGGGCGACGTTGGCCACGCCTCTGGACACTTTGCACTCATCACACTCAACTTTGACAAACCGATCGTCAGTTACTTTTATTCTGTCTCTTAAATTTTTAGAATGAATCACTCACATCTTGATTTGTATCATAAGTTAAGGGCGCGTCCATTTCCTACTTTATCTCTAATTAGAAACAATTGTTTTGTTTTATTCTCGATTAAGAATGCTTGCATAACTGATTCCTAGAATTGCCTTAAGGTATGCCACGGCTCGGGCTCGACTCTTGAAGCAGCTCATGAGGACGCGGCACTCAATGTACTTCGCGAGATTGCTGGGATCCCGACGATGGAGGGGATGGCTCCCCCGTCGGGACCACCTCCCGTGCTAGCACCCTCTCCAAACAGTCTCATCCGTCAACAAGGAGGAGGTCCATCGAGGGCCCCCCTCGTGGCTGCCGCCGGTCTCAGTCCGCCACTACGACATATCGGACACGCCATTCGCGCCGGACACCACTGACGTGGCTCAATCAATGGGAAACTGTTTTTACCCCTCCATGATTGCCATCTCTTCAGGTTATGACGCCTTTATTATTGTAGTCGTAATAACGTAGCTGAACCAGCCTTCCCCTTAGAGAGTTGATATTCAGTAGGCAACGCCGCTAGGATCTTGCTTTTTGCTAGCGCTGCTTTGAAGAATCTTCTGAAGAGTTGATATCGTCTATTCCCGTAGCCTTGTGATAAGCTGCTGTTAACAGCACAACGCAATCTAATACCGTACTCCATCGGGCGCTCAATATGCACCATATATTAACCAGTCAATATTCCTGTACTCATGCACATTCACTGCGAAATGCTCGCTGAGGCCTGCTCCTGTGTTGAACGAACGGTATCATTGCATTTCTTTTCTGTTGTCGGTGAGAATTCATCTCAGAAGCGTGCTCCCAGTAACCACTTCACTGTAATATCACAGCAAACGAATCGCTCAGTCACCCAAAAACAAATCCTTGAATGCCTAACGATTCACTTTAAGTCGTGTATTTGTAAATCTTGAGATATTTGCTCCCTTAGGATGACGATTTTTAAAGCTAACATTTGCTTTCTGTACTTACCGATAATCTATTTTATATCGTATTTTATGCTAATTTAATTTATCATCTTGTGCAACTAACATACCATACATTCTGCTCCATTCTGCACTAGTCGAATTCGCTTTCTAGTACAACATTGCCCATCGATTGTCATTATCATTCTGATCCTTGTGTTCGTGCTGATTACCGTATCATTAACCTTATCAATACTTTGTATTCTTACGGTAGCAAGAGAGTAGAGGGGAAGAAGGAAAAGAAGCCAGAGAGAGAGCGCGCACAGCTTGGTCACTTGACTCCTCGAAACGGTGTGATTAACAGCTCGAAACTAAACTTGGCTCTGTGATTCCTCACCAGCCGATTTCTTGTCAGTCCTCTTGTATTCCAACAGAACTTTCGCATTGCTGTAATTTTCCGGCCAAACAATATGTATAGCTGTTAAAAGATTTATTCTACTATATCTAAGCTTAAACTTCTATTATTGCCACAAGAGTCTTTGCCTATTTCCTTTACTACTTTTCGGTTTCGCCCGCTTTACATAGTGGCATTTGAAGCATTCTCTATTGTGTAACTATGCATTATATTGTTATATATTGCTATTACAACCATTAACTTAAGATTGTGATGAAGGATTCGTATAATTGTAGTGCCTGTATTAGAGATAGCAAAGTGGATTTGTTTCCGTTAATCTTTGTATGTATTTTATATTCCTGTGCTATCCGCGAGGTTAATATTTGCATTATGGGCGTACATTTGACGCCATACTTTCTACCAAACAATCTCCAAGAACGCCTATTTAATACACAGGGACGAAAGTCATTGGGTGGAGGGCACTTTAGAGAGGTATTTGCAGTGATATCAGCGAATTCTATCCCAATCTAGCCGAATCGTTTCTACGGAAAACGGACCCGAAACATTCTTCCGCTTTATGAATGAATGTATGTTCATATCTTCTTTCTATCTATTTGGTGACTAGCGGAATAAAGGATTCGATGGAAGCTCTCTGAAAAAAACAAGGGCAAGTGTTTGGCAAAATTGTCCACCTGACAATGAGAGAAAATCGTTTTGGGAAATAAAATATTCGAAAGGAGTGCGGAAGAGTGCAAACGAGTGATGCATTCGATCCCTTTAATCGGTAACGGCTCTTATTGTTCCTCACGCTATCGTGATCTCTTTTCCTCTATCTCCCTCACACTCTTTCTCTCTTTCCCTATCTCTCTCACTCTTTCTTCCTCCCAATTCCCGTTGACTTCTTCCTTGTTTTCGGCTCATTGCTACACGCCTCGATGAGGAGTAGAAGAAGAGTAGCCAGTCTGAAGGCCGGAAATTATGTGTGTGTGCCCCTCGTCTCGCTATTCTTCTCTGCCCTGGCTTTTGATCCTCCTCAGTAAGTATCCCGAAGAAGCCGGCAAGGAACATGAAGAGCAGAACAAGAGAGAGAGACAGACAGAGAGAGAGAGTGAGAGAGAGAGAGAAGAAAGTAGAGAGAAGAGATGGAGAGGCAGGCAGAGACTGTGCCAGAAAATAGGCGATTAGGATCAGATCCCTTGAGAAATAGCCTCCCCTTTTTCTGCTGCCATTGCTTCTTACTCTATTCTTCTCAGTTAGTCCTTCATCCTCTCTCTCCTCCCTAACAATAAGCACTGATTCTCCGCCGCTTTTCAAGTCCTCCAATGTCCGAGATAGAAAATTGACACGAAGGTTTTCCCTTTTTTTATATTCTACTTCTTCCTGCACTATGATTTTTCTTCTTTATAGAATCTGTATCGCGGAAACTGAATTGGAAGATGAACCAAAAGAAGAGAGGCTGAAGAGGTGACCAAAGAGGAGAGAAGAAAATACAAAAGTGACAAGCTACAATGCACTGCTGACACAGCTAGTCGGATTCAGGGAGCAGCCGCGCGCCCTCTTTGAGCTACATGGACTGAGGACGGATGAGTAGGGAAGGAGAGAGGAAAGCAGAGAGAGAGAGTGTGTAGAGAGCATAGGAAGAGAGTGAGGGAGAGGGACGGAGGTTGAGCTGTCGTCTGGAGATGTGTCAGGAAGGAGAGAGATAAGGAACGGCAGGAGAAAATCACATGCAGGATAAGAGATAGAGAGGGAGAGAGGGACAGAGAGAGAGCGAGAGAGAGAGAGAGAGAGAGAGAGAGAGAGAGAGAGGGAGCGAGAGAGAGCCATTGCTTCATTGCTTCTGCGACTACAGCCTCTCTTTCCCTCTCGCGCGGCGTGGTCAATACTTTTCCGGCAGCAGCATCCGCAGCTCTACGTGAGAGGAAATGCTCTGTCGTCTCACTCTCTCTCTCTCTCTCCCCCTCGCAAAAAGGGAAAGGCAGAGAGCGATTTCCCCCTTCGCTTTCCTTTCTTTCTCTCATCCTCGCTCGCTGTCACTCTTACTTACCCTCTTTCACAAGAAGCGTCGCCAAGACGAGAGTATGAACAGCGGATGAGAGCAGAGAAACGGAGACATGGAGAGAACCGAAGAGAGAGAGAAAGAGAGAGAGAGAAAGAGAGAGAGAGAGAGAAGAAAGAAGGGAAGAGAAGAGGGAAGCGGGCCCAGGGGCACTCTACGCTGCCGAAGATGGCTGGCCGAATCCAGGAGAGAGTAAAAGGAGGGAGGGACGATGAGGCCGACTCGCCCCAGGCCAAGAAGGAAGGCATCCCTCATTTTCGACTCTCTTTTTCTATTCTCTCTCTCTTTCTCTGTCTCTCTCTCTCTCTGTTCCTCTCTCTCTCCCTCTTTCTCCATCTCTCTCCCTCTCTCTCTCCCGGCCCTACCGGCAGACTCCGGGAGTGCGCCCTTGTGTGTGAGTGCGGACCTTCACATCATTCTCCATCGACTGGTCTTTTCCAATGGCACTCGCGCTTTTTTTTCGCTCGCCATCTCTGTCCACCTCTCCCTCTCTCTCTCTCTCTCTCTCTCTCTCTCTTTCTCTCTCTCTCTCTCTCTCTCTCTCTCTCTCGCTCTCGTCTTGTATATTACACGCGTCTAATGTGGCGAGGTGTTTGAACTTTTCCCTCACTTTAGGTACATATGCCATCACTCGTGAGTTCATGCATAGAGAAGATGCCTATCGCACTCTCACTCTCTTTCTCTCCTCTTCTCTTATTATGCTAATCTATCTCCCTCTCATTCTTTTAACACTAACACATCGCTTATTCCACGTTCTCAGTTCATCGAACTCAGACAAATGTGAAGAATATGCGCTTTTCAAACAAACAAAAAAAAGGCTGCTCTCCATATGAACTTTGCTAATTTCGTGAAAGAGTGGGAAGTCCACTTTCTCATCATAGGTATACATATATATATCTATATTTGTGACGAATCTTTTATTTCAAAATGTTCTGCACTAATGTAACAAAAATAGCAGGAAGTAGATAAAACATTTTTAGAATGAATGCTTTGTGCCCATTGCCGTGCATTGACTGCAATTCTGAAAGAAATTTCGCAAGCTATAATTTTTCATCTCCGTGCTAATTTTTTTCTTAAAAAACTTTGTTTGCTATTTCCCAGATGTGCGCATGAAAAATTTCCTTGCGATTTATGTATAAGCAATATAATTCTACCATGTTATGTGAGGATATCTCTGCGAGGAAAGTAAAGAAGGAGAGGGAGCGAAGGAAAGAGCTTACTCGTCTCAGTACAAATCTCATTATTTCTCTCTTCTCGTCCATTCTCTCTTCTAATCACAACGAGGCCTTCGACATAACGAGCTCCACATGTGGTACAATGTATACGTGATGTCCGTATTTTCCCTTTTCTCTCTCTCTCTCTCTCTCTCTCTCTCTCTCTCTTCCTCTCCCTCTCTCACTCTCTCTCTCTCTCTCTCTCTTTCTCCTATATTTTATGCGTTCCGCGGTGTACTTTCCGCGCTCATATCCAGCCATTTTTCACATTCTTAAGAATGAGAAAGTGGCAGAGAAAGAGTGATTGAGTGAGGGAGAGAGAGAGAGAGCGAGAGCGAGAAAGACATAGAGAGAGAGAGAGAAAAAAAAACAGAGCGCGTTTTCGTTTGTGCTCTATGCGTAAGCTTTCGTTTTGAATCCTGCAGGCCTGTTAATGTCACCGTTTTCAACTACTATAACTTATTCTACAATCTTCTTCCTGTGTAGTTTCACTATCTTTCGAACTGCCCGCATTCATCTGTCCACATTTCTTTCCTTCCTTGTCTATATTGCATTCGCTACGCTTCCACTCCAAGCACTGGAACATCTGAATCGAACTCCATATCTACCCAGTATGCTCTCCCGAGTGCTTTAACTCTCTCATTTATCTCTCTCTCTCTTCTCTCTCTCTATTCTCCTGGTTCCTCTCCTCTTTCGCTCTCTATATGCATCTTTTCTTATCTCACTCTTTTTCTCTTCATTCTCTCTCTCTCATTTTCCTCGTCCCACCTATCCTTCCATTTTGCTCTCTCTCTCTCTCTCTCTCTCTCTCTCTCTCTCTCTCTTCGCTTATGTTGATTGACATTTGGGCGCATGGCTCTCGCCAAAAATAGAAGTCCGAACACTCAGTGCACTCTTGTTCTACATACAGTATGAAAAAGTCGACTTTTTTTCTAATTTATTTTTTAAGAGCAATGCCCTATTTATATAGAGAATATTTACAGCAATGAGGCTATTTGAGGCATAATTTATGATTTCTCATAGCCTTTAAAGAGTTATTAGAGATCATTAGAGGTCTCTCTTTCCGAATAAATAATGAGAAATCTAGCTCATTTTTTTTATCCCCAAACAGTACTTGTCTCTACAACAATAAAGATTTATTCCCTTTTTAAACATCTCGCTTCGTTATCGATGATGGCATGAATGTGGGTAGAGACAAACGAGCACGCCTCTGTGTGCAGAAGCACCTTGCTGCTCTGAAAGAACTTTTCTCTTCTTGCTCTTTTTCTTGTCCTTCTTTCTCTTGCAGCCATTCTCTTCGTCATTCTCTATCACCCTTTCTCTCTCTCTCTCCCTTTTGCCTCTACTTTCCGTTTTCCTCTCTCTCTCTCTCTCTCTCTCTCTCTCTCTGTCTCTCCTTTCTGTCTCTCCAGTTTTGGATTTTGTCATGCCAGGACGTTCAGTCCGTCATCGGCTTCGGGAGACACAAACAGGGCCGATATCACATTTCCTGGTGTCCATATGTATCTCCCTCGCATTTTTCGCGCCAGACCAGCCCGAGCGTCTTTTTGCCTTCCGCGTTACATTGTAGAAAAGTTTCCTTTTAAACTAAAAACCGCTAAATTTTATCATTCTGTAATAACTTTTGAAGATGTGTTATGGAAAGAAAATCCAGGAATAAAAATGTAAGAAGCATTAGGCTATATATGAAAGGCATAACTTGAATTGATGTCTATCTTTGCTCTTCCTCGTCTTCCTTTGAGGAACGCGCACCATTTCTTCATTTTCTCGCCTCCTCCTTGGCACTTTTTGTCTTCAGTGAACAATGGATCTGTGGCAATGACTTTGCATCTAGGAAGTAAAAAAGAGTGCAAGATAGAGAGAGAGAGAGAGAGAGAGAGAGAGAGAGACAGAGACAGAGACAGAGAGAGAGAGAGGGAGAGAGAAAGAGAGAGAGAGACAGAGAGAGACAGAGGGACAGAGTGAGGCAGAGAGTTACGACAGAGTAAACGAAGAATGGCGAGGCAGAGAGAAGGAGAGAGACGCAGAGAGTGAGAGCGTCTTGGGTGATTCATCGTCGCACTTCTGCAGCCGCGGCCGCATCGGTCGCCTTCGTCCTGCCAAATCGGAAGCTGCCAGCTATCCGCGCCATGTTTCCTTGGAACATGACTATTCTATATCTTTCTCTCTCTCTCTCTCTCTCTCTAGCGCTTTAACTCTTTTTCTCTGCATCTCTCCTTCTTTCTCCCTTCCTCTCTTCTCAGTTCCCATCACTCACATCTTGTCTCTATTTCGTTTTTTTTCTGTTTTTTTTTCTAGCCTTACTTTGCCCTGCAAACGTCAAAGGCAGCACGTTCTCTCTGCTTCTCTCTTCTTCTCTCCCGCCCTCTCACTCTCTCTCTCTTTCTCTGTATCTCTCTCCCTCTGTCTTGTCTCTCTTCATCACTCTGCCTCTCTTTCCCCCTCTCCCTCTCTCGCTTCCTGCAGCTTCTCCTTGTCGTGTTCTCGTATTCGTTCGTGCATTTGGTCCGGGCGCGGTATACACGGTGCTTGGCCGTAGCCGGCCTGCCCCTGCAATTAGTCGACGCCTCTCCCGATCCACGACCGCCGTCTTCTCTTTCTCTCTTTCCTACTCTCTCTCTCTCTCTCCTCCCTCTCTATTTCGTACTCTCTCTCTCTCTCTCTTTCTCTATCTCTCTTTCTTACTCTTTCTCTCTCTCTCTCTTTCATCTTTCACTCCTTCATCTTTTTGTCTGATACATAGAATTTCTATCTCTGCTTTCATTTTCCTCCAGAATACTATCCAGACTTCTTCATCTCGCTCCCTGTAATCTCTTCTTCGTCTTACTCTCCCTTCTTTTCTTCGCTCTTTCATCCATTACCTCTTTCTCTCCTTTTTTCTTCCTAACCTCTCTCTCTCTCTCTCAATCACCCGATGACCCATCTTCTACGACGAGCCCGTCCTCTTCTGCGTTCTGCCATGGTATCTGCCGCCAGTCGGGAGATAAAGCGTAAATAAGAGAAGTGAGATGTGAGAGAGAGAAGAAGAAAAAGGGAATGAACGATGAGAGAGAGAGAGAGAGAGAGAGAGAGGAATGAACGAACACTTTTCTATGAGTTCTCTGCTGCTCTCTCCTTCTCTATTTTTCTTTCTCGCTCTCTCACTCGGACTCTCTTAATCTGCAGCGCACGCTATTGCTTTGCTCTGAGGCCTTTTGCCTCACTACGCTATGTATCTCTCTCCTTCCTCTTCTCTCTCTCTCTCTCTCTCTCTCTCTGTCTCTCTCACTCTCCGTCTCTCTCTCTCTCTCTCTTCCGCTTTCTTTCTTCTCTGTCGTTCTGATCTCTCTCCGTCCAGTCTTAAGAAGAGTCTCATAACGCGCCCCTTGTAGGCTGCTCTCCAAGCACGTCTTGTGCCCATCGTAGGGCTTTTCCGTTTGCTCCATGTATCTCTCACTCTCTGCCTACCTTTATCTTTCTCACTCTCTTCCCCCTCTCTCTTATTCTCTCGCTTCCTCTTCCTTTCCCTCTCTTTTCTCCATTCTCACATTTTGCGAGCTTCAGCACGTCAGAATGCCTTCCGCACCCACAAAGTCCATGGCTTCCTCCTACACTTTCGCACCACCCTCTCACAAGCTTCATCACGTGATCTCTCTCTCTCTCTCTCTCTCTCTCTCTCGCTGAACCCGAAACAATCCTCCATCTCATCGTCGTGAAATCTGTCTTAATCCGATCGATTCCTCCAACAAGTTCTTCCGAAGCCTGTTAAGAGGTTGTACTTTTTCGCAAGCATAATGCTTTGCATAAAAAAGTTCATAAATCTTGGAATTTTATCTTCGTGAGATACTGTAAACATGTACATGTCTTATTATCTGTTATTTTAATTTTCTTATTTACGCCCATTATATTTATAACTCCCAATAATGTATTATGTCCTACAACAATGAAAGCCGTATTTTTTCCACTAGCGCTGGCAAGATGAAGAACCTTCATCTCGCTTCGCAGTCCTTCAGATCACAGCATGTGCATACTTGTTCATTCGCGGAAATTCAAGTTCTTCTTAAATAACAAGTTGAATAAGCAGCGAAATAATAGCTGGCAAAATATAATCGTCTAATCTCTTCCCGCATATCCGCCAAGATTTCATTGATTCCAAGATGAAAGAGAGGAATTGAATGGAAGTTCAAGCTCTCCATTCATCCGCTTATTCTTCCCTACTCCCGCCGTTTTGCTGATTTCCAACAAAAAGAGAACACTATGGCCGGATGCTTATGTTTCAACGTAATATTCAGAACAAGTCATTTTCGCCGTTCTTCCTTCACTTGCTATCTCGGCAGTTCAGTATTCTCCTTTTTCCTCCTTCTGTTTATTCTGTTTGCTCGATTCTTCTCATCATTTCACAGTGCGAACACACGTGCAATTTTATTAAACCAAAAAAAGGGAAAATGAAGAGGCGAAAATTTAGTGAGGATGAGACAAGTAAAACACAAGGCAACAGAGAAGGAAGAGATAAGAGTTGCTGATGCGATGGAGAGAGAGAGAAAGAGAGAGAGAGAGAGAGTGTTAGAGTGCTCAAGAATCAGAACAAGGAGGAGTTCCCGGTCCGTTGTCGCAGTGCGGGATCGCGCCCCGCGGGTTCCCTGCTTTTCCATGCCAAACCCGACTAGCTTGCCACGCGCCCTTCTCTTGACGATGTGCCCGTCGTATCGATTCTCGAGGATGGCCGATGGGAAAGAGGCGAGAGAGAGAGAGAGAGAATGAAAGAAAGAGAGAGAGAAATAGAAAGAGAGATAGAGATAGAGAGAGTGAGCGAGAGAGAAAGAGGGAGAGAGATTATTTTAAATAGAGAGATAGAGAAGAGGGAAGCAGAGAAATGTACTGAGCGAAAGCGGTGAGTAGAACGAGAACGAAAGGATAAAGAGGAATATGTATGGGCATATATGTATGCAAATGGCAAAGGGCGAGAAAAGGAGACAGAAGAGAGAAGGAGAAATAGGAATGGGAGACAGCGAGAGATCTTCGGAGATTTTGAGAGAAAAAAATGAAGAGAAAGGAAAAGGCGTGAAGTGACTTTTCCCGGCCTAAAATCCGGAGAGTTTCTTTAGGAAAGGCAAGAAGCTCGATGAGGAAGAAGAGTGAGATGGAAAGGTAACGAGAGAAAGAGAGAGAGAGAGAGAGAGAGAGATAGAGACATAGAGAGAGAGATAGAGACAGAGACAGAGAGAGATAGAGACAGAAAGAGAGAGATAGAGACAGAGAGAGAGATAGAGATAGAGAGAGATAGAGATAGAGAGATAGAGACAGAGAGAGAGATAGGGACAGAGAGAGAGATAGAGAGAGAGATAGAGACAGAGAGAGAGATAGAGAGAAAGAGAGAAAAACAGCAATCCAATACGCGCCTAACAATCAGGGGATATCGGATGGATATTGCTACAAATGGAGGGATCCGTATGCAGTGAATAACGAATGTTGAAAGAGAAAAGGAGTGAGGTTCAGAGAATAAATGGAACGAAAAGAGCTAATGAAATATGCATGCGGTAAGAGTGCGAGCTATCAAACCACACATATAAATGGAAGGAGTAGGATAAATAAGGATGATGCGGCTACATAATGAAGGTAAGGAAGGGAGAAAAAGGCGAGTGAGAGACTAAGAGAGAGAGAGAGAGAGCGAGAGAGAGAGCGAGAGAGAGAATGAAAGTGAGAGAGTGAGAGAAGAGTTAGAGAGAGATAAGTAAAGAAGGAACACATCTTCTCATGAATCCCCCTCAAGAACGGCCTTGCGTGGGTGGTTGTCTGCCAGCTGTGAAGGCGATGCTAAATAAAGACTTTGAAGGAGCCGGCTGAAAACAGAAAGAAAGGCAAAGTGATGCAAATCGGCGTGAAGAGCTTGGAGAAAGCGAAAGAGGCAGGGTGAGAGAGCTAAGTAGATGTATGTACATATGTACATTTACGTACATATGTAGCGATATTCCACTTCTGCAAAACGTTGTCTCAACTCTCTTTTACCCATCCACTTCGATGTAGTCTTCTCGGCTTTCCTCTTTTTTCTGCATGTTCCACCATTTTCTCTCTTTCTCCCTCTTTCTCTCGCTCCCTCTTTCTCTCTCCCTCTTTCTCTCGTTCCCTCTTTCTCTCTCTCTCTCTCTCTCTCTCTCTCTCTCTCTCTTTCTCGTTCCTTTCTCGCCTTCCTTGCCTGGCGCTATTGCAGAGTACTCGAATGACAAGTTGCCGCCCAAAAACGGCCCCATGCACCGGGTCCGCGAGGTTCTTCCGCCCCCCCCCTGTTCCCTTGCTACTGCTCACATCAGACTTATCGATTATACACTCTATCTTTAAGTCTTTGATTGCTCTTTTGATAATACGATTTAAATCCACTTCCTGATAAAACAATACTCTTGATATTGCAACAGTAGGTATTGTATTTAATGTGCCTTTGTTAAGTTGAAACATATGTTCTGTGAAATACGAAGGACACTGGGTGAGAGAGAGAGAGATACCAAAAAGAGAGATACAAAATAGAGAGCGAGAGTAAGAGTGATAGTTGTAGAAAGGGAGGGAGAAAACAGAAATGGAGCTAGAGAGAGAGAGAGAGAGAGAGAGTCAGAGGGAGAGAGAGAGATAGAAAAGAAAAAGAGAGAAAGAGAATACATTTTCTGTTCATCCCAAGTGCTTCTGCCGCTTGCAGTCCATTTAATCGTTGTATTGTTTCCCGGAACATCGCGGATGCTTTCTTTTTTCCTCGCCTCCCCAATGTCACTTAGCATTATTCCCTCTTCCGAACACCGAAATTCTCTCCGATTCTCTCTCATTCTCTCTTTCTGTCCATCCTTCTCTCGTTTTCTCATTGTAATATTTCATTCGCCTACAGTATGCCTCCTGGAAAATTGTTTTACTCTTTTGAAACTAAATATAATTCACAGTAAACTTTGAATTAGCGGATTTATGAACGGCTATATTTTTCGACCAAACGTTTATTTCTCTCTCTCTCTTTCTCTCGCTCCCTTTTACTCTCTCTCTCTCTCTCTCTCTCTCTCTCTCTCTCTCTCTTTGTCATTCTCTTTCTCGTGCTAGATCCCTTCTAGAGATGCTGAATATGGATACTACATATTATTTGTTGCAACCTTGTGCCCTGCGTGTATGAAAGGCGACTGCACTTTCCATCCGAATATGCGCATCTCCTTGCTTCTGACATGTTTGCCAGCCACTCTTCCTCTCCGCGTTGCCGCATAAGAAACGCAGGAAAAGCGCACAACAAAAATTGGAATAGAAACACTTGAAACGTGTACATATGATACCCGTGTGCAAAGATGTTACTCGCTGTCATCGCACATTTGCATAGATCGATTCAGATTTCCATTCAGCTTTTAACTTTAAAGCGTGTGAAATGTGAGTGCTAATTCTATTCCATTCAGCAGCTGCACCTTATTAACTTTACGGCCATTGGCGAATCTGAGACTTGTGTACATTCCGATTCATTATCGATATCAGCCGGCCTGACATTTCCAGTTGATTACATTTGTCGCACACAATTTGTCTTCGAACCGACTTCACAACGGTGAAAGTCATTATGACGTCATCTTTGCGATTTAATCCGTACATTTTTACTTGTAAACAATCATCTACTTTCTCGCTATGTTACAAAAGTTATACATGTATTGGTTTCCCCGATTTCAGACTACAATTTTTATTTTTGACTGCCTATGTTTTTGCGACTTTTCGCACTCCTTTGCTGCTTTTATAAACATGAGACAACTTTTTAAACATAAGTAGCTTTTCCAGCGGGCTGCCTTGTCCGTGCGACGGCAGCAGCGCGAGAGGGAAGGCTTAGAAGGCGCACGGGAGGGCGCGCGAGACCCTGGCGGCGCGTCTGCTTACGAGGGCATCGGCGACGCGGAGAAGCGGCAGTCGACTCCGCTACCCACGCGGCGGCAGCTAAACGGTTAGGGGGCCAGCAGATTGCTGCTTGGAATATTCTTTTTAGATTTATTCATTATAAAGTAAAATATCTTCGCATCTATGTAATATGTTTATAAAAAGGATACTTTGGGCGAAGTACAGCGAAGTATATTTTTCTTATTTTGCTATGATTCGATGATAATGCGAGCGGCATCTTCTCTTATGTTCATATACCTTGATATTGCTTCAAGCGCATTCTTTCTCCATTTTCTTTCACTGACGGCGCCATTTCTTCTTGTCGGCGAAGCTGTCAAAGGAGATTATGACGATGCGCGGCAGGAGTGTCCTTTGATGCCGCTAATGTAACGTAATACTCGCTTAATAATTTGCGACGCCTTTTATCCATTTCCCTTCTCATTTACTCTCTCTCCCTCTCTATCTCTCTCTCTCTCTCTCTCTTTTTCTCTCTCTCCCTCTCTCTCTCCCTAACTGTCCGCCCCCAATCGCCTTACCATTAGTCTACTTTGACTCACCACGCAGTTGAGCTAAATGTGACATTTTCTGAAGTGTACGTCTAGGCTATGAAGTCTACCCCCGTTTTTACCCGAATTCCCTAAAAAGTTTGTTTACATGCCCTTTTAGCGTCGAATATGTCGACTCATGCAGCCTCTCTTCTTCTCTCGCTCCTCTCTTCCTCTCTCTCTGGCTCTCTCCCCCCCCCTCTCTCTCTCTCTCGTTCTCTCTCTCTCTCTCTCTCTCAGCACAAACGGAGTGGGCGCGTGTCATGCCGATCTGGAGTGGGCGTGAATGCCGGGAGGGCTCTCTCCTTTGATCTCCCCCTGGCAGTTCCCCCTTTCATCTCTGGATATCCGACGAAGCTTACGCCCTTTCAAAGGAGTCTCTTCAATAGCCTTTTGCAGAAGGGTGTAAAGAGCGAGAGAGAGACAGCGAGAGAGGAGAGAGAGCAGAGAAGTAGAGAGTGATAAACAAGAAGAAAATAAAATTGTTTTGAAGCCCTAAAATAGTAGAGAAGAGAAAGCAGTGCAACATCTCTACTCTTTGCTCCCTCCATGCAGAACATTCCCGTTCTGGCCTTTGTGCCCGAGGAGACAAGACTTCTTTATTCCTATTCATCTTTAGAGCTCGAAACTTGCAACTTTCTCTCCCTCACGCCAATATCAAAACTATCCGACTTTCTCACGTGGAAAGTGTGCGGGAAACAAAAGTTGACCTGCGGCAGATTTCTAGTGTTCAATGAGAAGAGTCCTTTTTTGGAATGAGGCCCCCTCCGTCGGGATTCTTGTCGTGAATGTGAGGGTCGCCGTCTTCCTCTCCCTTCTTGCTCTTTTCTTACTCTTTCTACTCGTTTACCTCCTTACTCGCTTACATGCTTACATACATCTGCTCACGCTTCCCTCGAATGGCCTCCTCCCGCCCTCTCTCCTTTTCCGCGCTCCATTTATCTTTTATGAGACGCTAAGCCGTCGGCGGTGTCGCCGACCGAAGCAGGAAAAAAAGAGAGAGAGGGAAGGAGAGAGCTGGCCAATTCCAGGTCTTTTCGCTTCCTCTCTCTCTCACCCTCTTCTACTCTCGTTATGTCTGTTTCTCGCCATTTCACATGTTCTCTTTCTCCCTCGCTAACCGTCTGCATCGCCCTCTCGACTCTTTTCCACACTCTCCTTGACGACTCTCTACTCTTCTAGGCTTGCCGCTCACTTTCCTTGTACTTTAAGCGACTCTCGCTGTTGTCTTTCGTTTCTCATTCTTCATTGTCATTCTCTCTCTCTCTCTCTCTCTCTTTCTCTCTCTCATTCTCTCTCTCTCTACCTCTCGAATCCTTCTTTCTCTCTCTCACCCTCTCATTCGCTCACTCACCATCTTCTTTCTCTGTGCTCTCTCCCTCTTATTCGCAGTTCGAGTACGTGCCCGAGTACTTCATTCATTTTTTGGAGCGCCTACGAATTGTTCATCTGCGTCTTATCGAGTAAAATTTCTTATCATCGCATTTCTGTATTTGTCTGTAACTCTATGTTTTATCGCTTTCTCTCTCTCTCTCTCTCTCTCTCTCTCTCTTTCTCCCTCTCTCGTCCCCGCGATATTTCAACCTGCCGACTTCTTTTATCTGTTTATCACAATAGAATATGAAATATGACAACAGCCCATTTTCAACTCTCACATGCTGCAATTGCAATTCAAAACTACTGCCAAAACATGCAGTTGGAAGTCGCACACAAAAAGTGCGTCGTTTTGCACTTAGGCAAAAATAACCCCCGTCTGCCTTACTACGTATCTCGCACGTTTCCTACTCTGTCTCACTCTCCTTCCTCGCTCTCTCTATCTCGAACTCTTCAAGACTCTTCTCTAGCTTTCTCTGTCGCTAGTGAAGCTGTACGAGATCTAGGTGTTTTGATAGATGACAAGTTATCCTTCAATGATCATATTAAATCTGTAAGCTCTAAAGCCCTTCGACTAGTATATGCACTCTTTAGAATTCTAAAGTCGAATATCTCGCAGCATTACATTCGTGCTTATAAATGCTTCGTTCTTCCAATACTAGAATTCGCATCACCGGTATGGTCTCCCTTTAGAATTATGCAAATTAGATCATTAGAGAATGTTCAGAAAGTTTTTAGTAGATTACTATATGTTCGTTGTAACAAGTTCCAGCTCAATTTTAGGAATATTCCATCATACGTTGACCGTCTAGCATTATTCAATTTGGTATCTCTTTATCGTCGACGAATCGAAATCGATCTCATTACTGCTTATAAGTTATTGCATATGATTTTATCTTCTCCTATATCGCTATTCTATTCGTTTAAACCATGCAACAATCGTAGATCAGTGTTTGCGTTTCATATTCCAATTACTAAGTCAGATCTTCTAATGCACTCGTTTGCTTTTCGCACTTCAAGATGGTATCCTTGTTTGCCACTCTCTTTTCTCTCCGCACCTTCTGTTAATACCGCCCGTAAAGTTCTGATGTCTATCGATTCCTTGCCTAAAGTAATTAATGCAGTAGAAGTTAGTGGTATTTAAGCCCGGTTTCCGGCCTACTTCATTCTTAAGACCCCATCGACAACCGCGAGTCAAGCCCCCTGCTGCTCCTCCCCCAGCTTGTACCGTCTCTGGCAAAGACGAGGCCGGGCAGTGGCGCCCCCGGCTTGGTACGACTCATGTGCGTCGATTCCCTATCCCCCCTTCCTCCCCAACATATTAGATCATTCGATTTAAGCAAACATTCCTTCCTATATTTTGTGCTGTCACATCGAAATATTAATTTCATGTACGATAAATAAATAAATAATAACATAGTTGAAACGCGGCAAAACTACCTGTCATTCTTGTGTATGTTCTCTAATTTATTTAACAGTTTGTTCCCTTAAATAACTATGAAGGACCAAAGCAGAAGTGATTTTTTTAAAGTTAATGCTGTATAAAAGAATAGTAATAAAGAAATGGTATTTTTCAGCTCGCCGCCATGGCCGACCTCATGCCAGATCTTTCGCATTTGAGTGAAGAAGAGCGGGCCATCATCGAAGAGGCAGGGATATTTTTCATTAACAAAATATTACTTCCAACAGTCATCCTATGAATATTGCTATTATAATGCTAAATAGTTATATTGGGAAAATGTTTAATTTTAATTTTATTTATTACTTTTTTTTAGGTCTTTCAACGGCAAAAGCTTGAGGAAGAGAGCGAAACCCAGATTGCAGCGTCAGTTTTTGAATCAAATTTGAAAACTTGTTTTCTCATAGCTCAAATATAAGGAAATTTTATTGGTGCTTGGTCGCGAATGGTTAAGTGACGCCATATTTAATTCTGATTTATTTAATCCAATATTGTGCCATCTTCGCGCTCGCTCTTTATCTGCATTGGTGGCGTTTTAAGACAAGCTGTTGTTGTTATGAAAACCCGTAATTGATCATTTCTGGGCCGTGACATGCTACTAACAATGAGGGGTTACGAAATCCGTAGTTCCTGTGCAGTCTCCACCTTCCTTCCGTGCGGATTCGTCTCCGACCGCCGTAACCCATGTTTCATTTTCTTCTTTTGATTTCCCTATCTCCATTTTAGTCTTCCATATTTCGAAGTCTATCTTTTCTTTTTAATCTCTACCTTTATTACTTTATTTCTCTTCTTCTCTCTCTTGTCTTTTCTCTCCCTATCTCTGCCTCAGCAGCGACATCTTTTTCTACCTCTAGTACATCCGTATTTTTTTCTGTTTCTCTTCTCTTTTCTCCATATCGGCATGTTTTTTTTTCATTTTGCCCCCTTAATTTTCCGATTTCTTTCTTTTTTTCTGTTCCTTTCTGTGTCTTCTCTCATTTCTCACTACTCTTTTCCGCTCTGTCCCCGTCTTCCTCAGTCTCTTCTTCTCTCTCTCTCTCTCTCTCTCTTTGTCTCTTTCTCTCCCTCTCTCTCGTTCTCAGATGCGGTCGCCCCGGCCAAATTCAATCAGTGCACGCGTCCTGCGTCGTCGTTTGTTAGCGAACCGAGCTTTTCACCCGCTATCATCACAGGCTTTCTGCATTTCTCTCTCTCTCTCTCTCTCACTCCTCTCTCTCTCTTTTACTCTCTGTCTCTGTCTCTCTTTCTATCTCTCTCTCTATTTCTCTTTCTACTCTTTCTCTCACTCACTCTCTGTCGCTCTCCTTCCTCCCTCCCTCCCTCTCTCTCTCTCTCTCTCTCTCTCTCTCTCTTTCTTTCTTTCTTCTATCTCGCTTCTACACTCGTTTGTCTAAGCCGACAACGCAATGAGCGGGGCGAGAAGCTGTAAATATGCAGTGTAATTGGTGCTCATTCGCGAGTTCCATCGTCTGCGTGGAAGGAAGAAGTTCCACCCTAAAAACAGTGCAAATCGCAACCTTATGGCTAAACGTTAATTTAAAATAAATCTAATTCGTGTGGGTAAAAACCTGCAACCAAACAAGAAGAAAGCCTTGTGGATAAAAAAGAACTATATTATGGAAAGACAGATAAATATTTTTAAGGAAAGCCGATAAGGAACTGGAGCAGATCGAAAAGCAGATCAATGAGAAGAAGGAAAACGCACGGAAGAATGTCGGCACGCAGGATGATGCGATCTGCCAGATTTGTCAGGTGAGAGAGAGAGGAAGAGAACGAGAGAGAGAAAGAGGTAGAAGGAGAGAAAGACAGAAAGAGGAGAGACAGAGAGAAGTAGACACAAGAGAGAAAGGAAATAGATTAAAAGAGAGAACAAACGCAGGTGACCAAGTTCGCCGACGGCATCGGCCACAAGTGCTTCTATTGCCAGCTGAGAAGCTGCGCGAGATGCGGAGGGAGGACGCAGAGCAAGGGAAAGGTTAGACTTGGAGAGAGACAGAGAGAGAGAAAGAGAGAGAGAGAGAATTGGAGAGATGAAGAAAGAGTGCGAATGTGGGAGTGCGGGTGGAGCCCACATAAGTTATTACATAACAACGACAAATAATGGATAAATCATCGAATCATTGGCATTGTCTTGTGTTCCTTCTTATGCTGAAGTAAATTTAAATACCTATAATTACGTAAATGTTGAATGAAATCCGGGTGTTTATTAAGATTTGATTTTTTTATGCGCGCAAGAAAGAAGGGAATAAGTTGGAATTGAATTTAGCTTCCACTGCAGGTCATCTGGGCGTGTTCGCTCTGCCAGAAACGGCAGCAGATTCTGGCCAAGACGGGCAAGTGGTTCACGGGCACGAATCCGGACGATAAGATGAGTCCGGGGACGAGTGCCGGGTTCGTCCCTTTCAGCTTTCTTTTTTTATTATTATAAATTTTTATTCATTTATTTTCTTTGTCATTGGGTGCATCGGATCAGATCCAACTATTTTTTAAGGAATGAATTCAGCTCTAACTTACATTTCTAAAATATCAAAATAATGATGCAGCCCTACTCCATCGACGTCGACTGTCGGTCTCGAAGGGGAAAGCGGCGGCGGAATGGTGCCGGCCACGACATCTCAATCCATAGCTGCCTCCGTGCCGGCGCCCGCAATCGCGCCCGAGGCCGCGAGGGGGCCTCGCGCTCCCGCGGCCGCCGCGCCCCAGACGCGCCCAAATGGTACCGGGCCGCGAAACGCTGCACCCGCCCCACAACCCCAGCCCGGCAGACAGCAGCAACAGGTCATTTCTTCATAGACCCATTCTAATAAAAGAATCCGTTTTTATCAAATCATCGACCAAGTTTTCATAAATTATCAAATATCCTTCTAGAAATTTAATTTAGTCATAGACGTTTCTTTCGAGCAATTATTTTCGCTGCTATGAAAGCAAACTTTATTCTCACTTATTTTAGGTGCCAGCTCCTGGCTACGGTAACGCGCCAATTCCGCAGCAGCAGCCGAGGGGGCAGCAACAGCAGCCACTGCCTCAGCAGCAGCCATCTCGAGCAGGAGGAGACATGCGTCGCCAGAGCACGCTGAATCGACAGTCGTCACAAGAGGTTCCTTCTATTTACCCATTATCTGTTTAATATCTTCGGCTTAAAAAGTGAACGGAATTTACCTTTTTAAAGTAATGCTATGTCAAAAACAGGCCGGTTCCAATTAGAATGATTTCGATTAAATCAGGGAATAATTAACTCTTGAGTGGAACTTGCAAGAAAAAAATGATACCTTGAGGCGTCTGGCGAGCGACGAATCAGCAACAGCGGCGGACATCCGAATGGGACGTTGCCGACTGGCGCGCGCCAGCAACGGCAGATCAGCACGGAACGACTCCAGCCGCGAGGAGGACCGGAGAGGAAAAGGTCTCTTCCGAACACTTCTTTTAATCCTTTTCCTGGCATATTTCATTCGATGAACGTCTATGTACATACACATATTTCTTTATTTATCGCACACTAAATATGTATATGTATATTTCAGTGTGATGGCACATATACTGATATGAAAGAAAAATACCATTAGTGTAAATGCCAATATATGGCTTTCTATTTATTTTAAAATCTTCGCTATCGTGGTGTTGAATGAAAATGATGTCAAATTTCGCATACCATTTGGCTACTACCTCCTTATTTGCAGAAGTGGCACGATGGGCGAACGGCCCGTTTTCTACACGGACAACGACGATCTCGTCATTCGTGAGGACCGGCGGAACACGTTTGTCCTTTTATTTTTTGTCTTATGTTATATTTTATTAATGGAAACATTATTGCAAAGAAAAGCCTGTATCGAAAAACAATTCCTGAAAAATAACAGGATATACAAATTATTTATTCAGGTATGGTGGTGGCAGAGGCGGGGAGCTAACAATCGACCAACAATACGGGTTAGCAGATGTTTCCCTTTTTACAATAATACCTTATCTATTGAATTTGTTCTCGTTATTATAGTGAAATAATATTTTTTGGTGTCTAAAAATGATTTTGAATTACGACCCGCGGGAATTTCATTGCAATTCTCCTCTTTTAGTAATTTTTTTAAAATTTGTTGTACACCTTAGTTTATGCTCTCTTGTTAAGCAGTGGCTGCGACGCCGTGGCGTCCTCGTCGGGCGGCTTCGGCCGAGGCGCCACCGCGCCAGCCGCCGCTTCTGGCGCGCCCGCGGGTGTCGAGTTCCGGCGGACGCGTTCGATTCGCGAGGACGAGCAGCGACGCGGCTCCATCAGCGCCTGCATTCAAGGCGGTTCGTGTTTATAGAACAGTTTTTGTGGGCACGAAATGATTAATTCGTCCAAATTTTGCATAATCATCGTTTATTTTAGTATGAATTTTGTAATTTCTTCTAATAAAAAAGGTAAATTGTAGGCCAGCAAGTAGAAGTGGCGCCAGTACCGCCGGCACACTCGGTGCCTCCGCTGGCCGCCACTCTCAATACCACTCCGCATACTCGACCGAAGAAGAATCGACTGCACAGGCTAGCATTCAAGCTCTTTGCCCAAAGAACATGTGTATGTTTTCAGAACCGCAGATGAAACATTGCTGACTGAAAAAAAGAATGAAAGTGCGACTAAATAGCCTGCCAGTTAATCTGCCGCTACATTCACGATACATATAAAGAAAACATAATGTAAGAGTATCGCGTCGTTTTGCGGGTGCTTTCTTGGATTCAGAGATATATATGTACTATGTTGCTATTCACGTATTTCAGACCTCTGTAAACAGAACAGAAAAAACCCTATGTCATCAACATATCTCTTCCATTCAATTTGTGCCCTTTTTCCTCATACTCCCCTTTTCCCTCCTTCCTTAACTTCCGTCTTCTCTTCGGATATCTTATCTCTTGTTCAATAGCCTTGAATGCATTGCTCGTTGCCTAACAACGCGACAAAGAAATGTAGATAATATGCAAGGATTAAGAGAAGAAGTAAGTATTCACGAGTACGCAACGCAGAGAATTCCCAGCGCGGCTGCTCATTTCTCATTCTTCGTGAAGCCTTTTTAATTCTCCCACTCCCTTGTATTTTCTCTCTTTTTCTCAGTCTCTCCTCGTCAATCTACCGATTTCTCGCGATTTCGAATATATAATTCAGTCTCTCATTATTCTTTCGTAATGCGCGCCCCTTCGCTGCCGAAGCGCACATTTTATAGTCCCAAGCGCTGTTGCTAGTTCTCATTAATTTATTCTGGAGATCTGGGACAAACCGCTCCGCCCCCGCTTAAATGCTTAAATCCATGCTTAGTACAGCGAAGTATTCTTTTTTGGCTTGTCTAGATGACTGGTAAGCATCATTGTAAATATATACACATCCAGCGAGTATTGCTGCTCAATTCCTTTACAAATGAATTACTCCAGACAGCTTCGCTCAATGTCGTCATCAGACGAGGAAGAAGGCGCCGTAGCCTTTGCCGCCGGGTCTACGGCCGCGGCGGCGGGTGGTGGCTCTTCCGTCGCCGCGCCATATCGGTCTTCGACGACAGGCGCCGCCGCCGCCGGAGTTTCCGCTGGCGCAGCTTCTCACGAACACATCCAGCGAGTCCCAGACGAGTGTTCATCGGAAAAAGGTGAGCAATGATTGAGATATTTGGTGCCTGAAGTATGCTCCCGACATTCATAAAAGCGGTCTAGTAATTCTAAGATTTGGATATGATTTGAAAATGGAGTAGAGCTAATTCGCATCTTCATTAATTGGCAAAATCCCAAAATACATATTTGAACTATTACACTAACATTCTTGCAGATCTTCTCCGCTACATCTACGGGGACGAACGAGTGCGCATGACTAATAGAAAACGTCAGAAGATATTCATTTCCTATTCATTACAGAAATGCTTTCCCTTGTTCTTGTGTGGAAAATTCGCTACGAAAATAATAAGCGGAGCAGGTACTTGGATTGTCGATGAAAGACATAAGAGGGGAAAAACATGATCTTCTCATGGTAACAAAAGGATGTTTGTCCGTATTTTCATTCAAGGATAGCTGTCAAATTTTGCTTAACGTAATGATATAAGTAATAATCCTTTCAATTTATACGAAATACTTCCTTTTTCTTTGATGATATGACGACATGGTGAAGTGATTAGCAGCAATTAGGCATTCTAATTTTGTCGCGTTGTATACGCGGTGCAGCCATGCAGCGATCGCTTGAGGCTAAAGAGCGGAAAGGAAGGAGAGAGAGAGAGAAGGATAGAGAAAAGAGAGTGAGGGCATACTAGGCGTCAAGACGTTTTCATATGTGCACATACAGAGCTGAAATGGACTGTGCACTGGGAGGGCGAGCCAAGACGGGAATGGCAGTTGAAGGCAAAGGAGCATGGAGAAGGAGTGAGAGAGAGGGATAGAAAGAGAGATAAAGGAGAAGGAGTTAGCGAGAGCAGATAGAAGCGGAGAACTCCGCTTGTCTCTCCCAAACGCTGGCCGTCTCTGCCTACCTGCGATTCTACTTCTCCTGTGTCCGCTTGCGAACGACCTCTTCGGCGACCAGCGAGAGAGAAAGAGAGCGAGAGAGAGAAAGGGAGAAAAGAGAGATAGACAGAGAAGGAAAGAACGGAGCCAACTCGAGCAATTGCCCCGGGCAAGAAACGGGCCGGCTAAAATAAGACGGTCGACCAAGATGCCGTCATCGAAGTCGGAGCGGTGCCACAAGAGCAGCAGCGGCTTCTCTTCTGACCGCAGCTCCGGCCGCTCGCAACGCTCCGTCCGCTTCAAGCTTTCCGCGTCCAGAGAGAACTCGCAAGGTCTTGGCGAATCGAGGGATTCGCGATATGCCTAACCATAAGAGTAATCTTGATGCTACATAGATAAATATGACGAAAATGCCATTAATCATATAAATAATGGGAAAATAGAATAAAATTCTTTCCAACTTGTAGCAAAACATTGCTTCGATTGCAGAAGGTCAGCTGGAGCGCGCCCGATCCGTCGAGGAGGCGCCGACGCGACGCGGCGCTTGGCCGCCAGCTGCAGCTTCGGTGGCGCCGGCGCCCGACGCGGCCGCCCTCCGCCGCCGCCATCCTCTCCCTCTCGCCGCTACCGTCGGACGAGGAATCATGCCGGGAGAGCTGCTCGCCGCCAAGATCAGAAGCTACCTCGCGGTAGGAGAGAGAGAACGAGAAAAGGAGAAAGAAAAGAGAGAGAAATTGGACTGGACATATGGGTAATTGTGACAACAAAAATTAGATATACATAGAAAGGTGCTTGGCAGAGAAGAAGGATAGAGAAACGGAAAGTCCGTCGTTTTTTGTCCCATAACGTGAATACACTCTATTTTCTCTCTTTTGGAGCGCGCTATTCTCTCTACCAATGTTGTGGCATCTGAATCATGAAGATAAATAAATACACAAATAAATAAATAGTCCCATTTCCAGCACCCCGTGACATGGCAGCCCTCGGCTGACCAACGTCGTCTCATCGGTCACATCATTCTTCATCGAGTGGACACCGGGCCAAGCGGAGATCTCGGACTAAAGGTTAATATTGCGTCTATGTATGTACGTAGTAATTCAAAGCGCTCACGATAGGACACTATACTGTTTTTTCATGTTAGTTAATGCCTTTAATATCGCTAGTTTTGGTTTCATTTTCTCGTTGTAAATTTAAATCAGAAAAAAAAGTGAACTATAATACTCAGGTTGTTGGTGGCCGTCGCTCGGACACTGGCCGCCTCGGCGCATTCATCACCCAAGTCCGGCCAGGCTCGGTTGCTGACACGGTCGGCCGTCTAAGAGCAGGTCTGAGAGCTTCAACGGTGTAACTCTTGTTAAAGGAGGTATCCGGGGAATAATTAACCTATGTTTTGTTCTATGTGGATAAATTAATCTTTACGTGAAACATATATCCTGAAAGTTTGAAATTTTATTTCATTAAATTCTGAGCAATAGAAGCGTGAAAACTGGCGGGTAGAAAACTAGCTACGGTAAGTCATAGCCGCCCTCCTTTTTCACATGTTCTCTCGACCGAGCGATAGGCAACTTTATGAGCGCGCGCATTCAAACTGGTTCTCTAGCGCTACTGTAGAATTATTCGCCGGATACTTCCTTTAACACCTTATTCCCTCACTGTTATCATTTGAAAGATATAATCAAACTGTTTTTTCGCACGATCTTAATTTTTTTCTATATTTTTTTATTACCAGGCGATGAGGTTCTCGAATGGAACGGCCAGGTGCTTCAGAACGCCACCTTCGACCAGGCACGAACAATTATCTTCATCTTCAATTTCTTTCAGAATATAAAAAGTTTTTTTCTCAGATTGCCAAAAATTAAAATTCAACCGATATTCTATACAGGTCTACGAAGTGATCTCGAATAGCCGCCACGACCAACAAGTCGAGATCATCGTTTCAAGATCCGCGGCGTACGTTTTTTTTAACCGCTTTCTGCTCCGAAATATGTAAATTGCAGGAGTAATTATGCCCTATGATCTCGTTCCTCTCCCTCTCTCTCTCTCCCTCCTCCATTCCAGTCTCCCTGGTGGCGACGACTTCCTGAACATGCGTGGCTCCTCTTCCTTTCTGCCCTATTCGACCTCCTCTCCAATGGGCCTTCTCCATCAGCAGCAACAGCAGCGCCTTCTTCCAGATCCACAACTCTGCGCCTCCTACGGTATATTAAAAAAACCTGTTATGCGAAGGCTATCAGATGTGCTTAATACCGGTGAAATATACAGGGTAAACTTCCTTCTTATATTATTTACCCTTTGATCCATTAATAAGGTTCCTAAGTATAGTATGACAATTCCAGTAAATGTCTGCTTGCAGGTGACGTCATGGCTGCAGACTCGTATGCACCGTTGCACTCGCCACCGTCGTTGTCTCCGCAGCCGCTGCCCCACTCGCAGTCGGCCACTCTGCCATCGCTGCAGGCCGCCGGTCCTCCGCACCCGACAACCGCTGCTTCTGTCAGCCCCAACGCGGCCGGCCGCAATCGCTCGCCCCAGCTCTACAAGAGTCAGCCTATTTTATCGCATATTATTTATTAATCTTTCTTTCTGAATTCGTTTTTCTTCGTGAAAAGAACCATCGATGAATCTCTACTAGCTACAAAAACAGAGCCATTTGAACACGCGCGCTCAGGCTATTCGTTCATGGTTTCGGAAAGAGAGCGCGTGGAAGATGAGGGCGGATCATAAATAACCGTTGTCAAATCGAACCATGTCAAAGATCGCTTGCTTCTAACAATAAGCCAGATGCGAAGGGTAACAAATCGTTCCAGCGTGCTGAATAGAGAAAACTTATGTATCTTAAGTATCCCGCGGACAGCTCCTTTAATGTCTTTTACACTTAAGCTTTATTATAGTTTATTCCTATGAGCCCTTGTCCACATCTGGTGTGTATTTTTTGTGAAGATGTTGTGAATCTCTAAAAAAAAATTATATTAATCGTTTGTACTCTGTTTGTGCCTTTCAAGAATAATTTGAGGAAAGAGTGATATAGTTAAAGGGACGAAGAGGCAGAGCGGGAGAGCGAGAGAGAAGGAGAGGATGAGAGAGAGAGGGAGAAGGAGGGAGAGGAAGGGAGAGAAGATGAGAGAGAGGGAGAAGGAGGGAGAGAGAGAAAGGGAGAGAGCGTGAGACAACGACTTAAGGAGTTTGCAGCTGAATCCTCGACAAACACAGGAGATTTCGCGATTGTATGCGACAAGTCGAGCGGGCACAAATTGGCTTTTAGCGCCCAAGACAGGGCTGGCTTTTAGACGGGCTGCACACAGACAAAAAAAAAAGAGGCGCTGGCACGCGAGCAGAAGACTCGTTCATTAGAGTCAAGAAATGTTGAGGATTGATTGAAAAATAAATATTTTAAAATATCTTTTTACAGCAGAGTTTTGCTAAAAAAAGAAATATTCTGGAAATACAATAATTGTAATTGTAAATGTTTTTTTTTCAGGGCACACATACTCTCCTCTCCCGCAGATGATGCACTTTCAACGCGGCCAAATTTTTGGCAGGATAGAGGTTAGAGAGGGTTTTTCTTGCTATAGGAAAAAAAAACAGAAATACGCAAAGAAAAAAAGATAGCGCAGAAAGCAGTGGTTACATATGTAATTATCATGAAGAAAAGCAAAGCCAAAATGGATATTGTTTTTATTTCATCTATGGTACTCTCTGTACAGGTAGCGTTGTTCTATTCGCTGCAAGACCGACAGCTGACGGTCAAAGTCATCCGCGCCATCGATCTTCCTCCTCGGCCCGACGGCGTGCCACGCAATCCCTACTGTAAAGTCTTCTTGTTGCCGGATCGAAGGTCAAAATAGTTCATTTATCTATATACGTATTTAATTCTGTTGCATTTTCATGCTCACTCGTAATTTTAGAAAATTTAATCTTTATTTATAAGATGCCCTCCTTTTGCAGTGAGAAGAGCCGCCGCCAATCGGCCGTGCTGGCGGAGACGAACATGCCCTTCTGGGACGAGTCCTTCTTCTATCACGGACTCTCCGATGGCATGCTTCTCGAGAGAGTACTCGAGGTCAACAAACATTTCATTCTTCATCTATTTATTTGATATTCATATTAGTGATCGCTAAAATATCACAAGAGTTACTTTTCCACATTGTCTATGTATCTATTATTTCTCCTAGATTACACTCTGGGACTACGACAAGTATGACTCCAATTCATTTCTCGGCGAAGCACTTGTCGATTTTTCACAGGTTTGTGAACTCTTCGTTTCAGTTAGTCTCCAGTGGAATAAATCGACGATTCAAATAGATTTCTGATTGTTTACAATGTGAAGTATTTTTCTAGTTAACTAAACTTCATGATTCATCAGGTGCCGTTGGACGGACAGCCATTGCTGTACACGCTTGCAGACATGGACGAAGAGAACCCACTGCGTACGGTAGGGAACTCAGCTGATTTGTTCCTTTATAACTGCACAATATTTCAAACATGTTTGACGGCTCATAAAATTGAGCGATATAACTACATAGATATATATATATATGTTGAATAATAATTGTTTTCTCTTCTCAGCGACTTCGCGAACGACGTTCAAACATTTCCATGCCTCGTCGGCCACACTCCGAAATGGGCATCTATCCATCAAACACTACGACAAATCGAACAACCGGTAAAGAGAGAGAGAGGAGAGAGAGAGAAAAAAGGAAAGAGGAAAAAGCGAGAGAAAGAGAGAGAGAGAGAGAGAGAGAGAGAGGCAGAACGCGAAAGAGCCGAAAATTGTAGCCGATATAACCAATGAGAAGAGAGTGATTATTCTAAGAATTCTATCATGCAATAACGTTTAGGCGGATATCGATCTTCAGCATACGACAATTACGGCGCCCAACACCATGAGTACGATGTCAGTGGTAGATCAACTTCTTGTATTTTAAGTGCACAATAATAATTTTAAAAATGCCGTTTTCACAGACTTCTTGAAATGAAAAGGATTTATGGAATTTCATCCTACATTTTTCTTATTTCAAGCTTCTTATTTAGCATAATTGAAAGAGGAGCTTAAAACAAGGAAATAGTGAAGCGAATGAGCCAGCCGGATATCGTAGAGGAATAGACAGAATGGCCTTGATTTCAGGAGAACAACGGCTACATCCCTCCGTATGGCATGCCGAAGCGGGCTGCGCAGCCACTTCGCTCTGTCGCGAATCCGGATGACGACTGGACCATGCATTCTAATAATCAGGTTATCAAAAATAAAAGGCTACATGGGAAAGGAGAAGAAAAGAAGTGTATAATTAAATTTTATGCCTTTGTTACGAGGATAAATTGCGCATTTCAATGATGTACATACATACATACATATGTATGTATGTTTACAGCAAATTAAAGAAACAGGTATTGAAAAAAGTGTCGGGAATAAATTGTAAAATGAAAGAAGTAAAAAAATAACCTTACAATTAGCAATCTTGCGGCTATCTGTCTGACCACGGCTTCGCGCACCAGTCTTCCGTGGGGCCGGCGGCCACGACGCGGCATCGGCATCGACGGCCACGAAGCGCCACCGCCATGAGACCCAGTCATTCCTATTATTAATTATACTTATTAAAAGACATTTTACTTTGATTTTAACATGACATAAAGTTCTCATTCTTACCGGTATTATAAAAATATTTATATGGATTTGTACTTATTTTGCCCTTTAAGAAAGGATAAATACAACCTTAATTGATGTACAGTGATGCCGGAAGAGATGGGCGCCTCTCGCGCGTATACGCGGGCCCTGCAGCACGAGGCGGGGGCCAGCTATTACAATGACCATGACGGAGGTGGAGGGGACATGACCAGGTTCTTGTTTTTTTCTCCACTTTTTCCATTCATTGTTAGGAATCCTTGCCTGAGTAGAAAAGAAAAGTATTGCAGTGAACAATTAATTGTCTTTAGGAAAGAGTGGATAAGAGTATTGAAGAAAATAAAATGTCATTAAAGGCTGAGTCTCTCTGCGCAACCTCAGCAGCAGCACCAGCAACAGCCGTATCAGTCTCAGCCGGGCAATAGCTACCACCAACATCAGCAGCAGGCCCCGCCGCCGCTTCACTCGCGTCACGGCGCCCCGGGCACCGCGCCTTATCACGACCCGCGCTCGCCTAACGGACGCGTTGTCATGCAGGTTAGAACTGGGCGGACTATGAGCATGTCGTCTGGAAAGCGAGAGAGATCGAAAACTTGATTTTTATACATTCATGCATAAGGAAACCACCATTTTGTTGCTTTGAAAAATAAAGAATCGAAATCTAGGAGGCCGGCTATGGCTCCGATGGCAGCGAGACGCTCTCAGCGCATTCAAATCACTCGGCGCCAATCGTCAGGCAAGTCACATCTTTTTTCCTCCTCTTAAATACATAGCGATTTTGTTGGCCTTTGCAAGTTGGCAATGCTATGTAAGCCAATTAAAATATATTAGTTTGAAATAAATGCAAGCCAAAGATCAAAGATATTAAAGGACGATCAACCGACGGCGGCCGCCGGAAGAGCGAATACAATCGGAGGAGATGATGATTGAAGAGATGGAAGAACGACGAGCGGCCAACCACGTGCAGGAGAATGCAAACAGGAGAATGGGTGCGAGTTCTTTCCTATTTTATCATTTTGTTCTCATAAAATCATCGTATGAAAGATATGTACCTACATAATTCTTTAAAGATGGATTAGGATTCCTTTCTTGGCCTTACAATTACTTACATACAAGTATGATAAGTATAAAGAGCATTACAAATTGTCGGTTGGATTAAGCCGGCGGCGGGCAGTCTTCTTCTCATTCCGGAGGTGGCGCCGCTGCTTCGGCCGCTGCCGCCGCCGCGGAGAAAGAGCGCAAGAAGAGTCTGATGACTCGCTTCATTCCGGGACGCAATGCTGGAGTGAATGGTAGAGAGTTCGTTCTTCATTCCTAGTGATCTACTCTGTACTTGAGCAGGCAAACGAACGGGCTTCGCTCGCTCTGAAGAGGTCGGCGTTCCCTCGACACTCACGAATGCCGGCGCGCCCGGCAGCGTGGACAACAACGGAAGCGCGCCCTCCGGAAACTCCTCTCTCCAGCCCCCTTTTCTTAAGCAGACGTCCAAGGAGTCCACCGATTCCAGCCACTCGGACAAGTTCGTCCTTTTCTCATTCACTATGATTGTTTTTATAGATCGATCAGTTATTCAAAGTTGCTTGTATGAAATCGGTTGCTCTTTCAGCTGGCTTCCAATTCTGCCAGATGACCAGCTGGGCTCCTTCGTGGACAACCTCGGCCCGGGACAGGTTTGCACCTTGGAAGTTGTTCTCTCATCCATAGAATTGGACATGAACATTGAATGGTCCGCCTTACTCATTCAGTGTTCATGTCAAATCCCAAGCCTAACATTTTCAGGTTGTCGGACGTCAGGTGCTTGCCTCACCAGTCCTGGGCGAGATTCAGCTCGCACTCGCCGCCAGCCGCTCCGGCATCGACGTCGAGGTCATCCGCTGCCAGAATCTCGTCGTCAAGCCCGGCAAGATCAGTCCGGGTAAGTCGCTTTAGAGATCCTGGGCAATTTTGCATCTTTTACAGTTTATTCATATATATCTTTATCGCTTTGCCCAGCATGGATGTAATGTGTGTAACATACATTCGTTGCATTTGTTGCATTCAGGGTCAAGCAATGGGAAGGGGAAAAGAAAGAATATAAAATGAAAAAGAAGGGAAAAAAATCATGATGTGAACAATAAGTACGAAAAGAAGACAGTGAACTGGAGGAAACATGTTGTTCTAGCAGTGAATTCCATAACCGAATCACACGATAAGATAGACTAGCACGTTTATAGCGAAGTGATCGAAGAGAAGGAAAGGCAAGCTTAAGTGAGTGCCCGCGGAGGTTGGAAGAGTATCGGCCAGGAAATTGGAAAAAGCAAGTGGGTTCAATAGGAGTAAGATTCCGTACTATTTTGAAGGTTGTGACTAGATCAGTAACTTGTCTACGTTGCTCGAGAGAGGGCAAGCCAAGGGATTCTAAGCGTTGATTATATGTTACAGAACGACCAATTCTCTTAAAGATGGAACGAGTGAAACTTCTCTGAATTTTCTCAATCAAATTAACAAGTGAGACAGCGGAGGGGTTCCACACCTCAGAAAGTGAGTCAAGTATGGGCAAGACATAAACTTTATATAAGCGTATCAAAATAGAAGGGTTGCGAGATCTGAATGACCGAAGAATATATGCGCATCTTGCGGAGGCTTTTCTAACTATGGATTGAATATGCTCACCAAAAGAGAGCTCACTATCATATGTAATACCGAGGTCCTTAAACGATGAAGCTGTTGGGAGGGATACGCCACGCAGAGAGAATGACGGCGAAATAAGGAATCTACCAATTGACATAACGACAGATTTATCCAGAGAAATAATTAGGCCCCACTGATTGGCCCATGAATCTATGGCGTTAAGTGCACATTGCAGGAGGGAAGGGTCATTATAAGTATAGAGCTTAACATCATCCGCATAAATTGTGAAATGACAGCCTGGAGGGATACATTCAACAATGTCATTAATGTAAATCAAAAAGAGCAGAGGTCCTAGACAAGTTCCCTGATTGACGCCATTATTAATAGAGTACGTGAGAGAAGTAGAGTCACTGATGATAACAGACTGAGTTCTATTTGCTAGAAAAGAGTCAAAGAATCGCAAAAGGCTACCAGAGATACCTATTTTGGAAAGCTTATAGAGGAGATGAGGTCGGGGAACTGAATCGAAGGCCTTGGTAAAGTGAACATATGCAGTGGTTATAAACTGATTCGAGTCTAAGGCACGTTGCCATGCATTGAGGGTGGATAAAATGGCAGTGGAGACTGAATGACGGGGGCGAAAACCGTATTGATAAGGGGTAAGAATGGAATGTTCTTCAAGAAAATTAAAAATTCGACGGGAGACAATGCGTTCCATTACCTTAGACAGAGAACAAGTAAGAGATATAGGACGATAATTCACACAATCTTCGCGAGATCCTTTTCGTTTGTAAACAGGACGAATGAGTGCATGGGACCAAATTTTGGGGATTTTACCATACATCATTATTCGGCTAAACATAATAGTGATCGGAGTAGCAATAGAATCAGCAGTCTTTTTGAGAAAAATATATGGAACTCTATCAGGAGATGTGGAGTTTCTATTAGGAAGCTTAGACAAGGCACGAGAAATTTCTTCTGAGGTGAATTCGATGTAATCTAATCGGCGAGGAAGGCACGGGGTAGAATCGGTCGGTGGAGGCGGAGGGGATACAGAGGTGAAATCAAAACATTGCTCAAAATAATCGGCAAATGCTTGGGCCTTTGAAGAGGCATCTCTACATATTTTAGACGAAGTCTTAATAGGACCAATACTAATGTTATCTTTGATACAACCATTAGCATAACGATAAAACAACCGCATATTAAATTTGGACGATATTCTACTCTCTAATTGTCTCCTATGGTGATAAAGGGCCTTCTTAAGCTTGCGGGACGCATGCAGGAACGGTGAGAAACCAAGAGTTGATCGGGACTGATATAGTGAGTCACAAGTGCGAGCCAACTTTTGGACTCGGGTGGGAAACTGCGGATGGGTTCGGGTAATCGAGCGAAGAGGAACGAAAGTATCAATCATCTTCATATACATATATATATACATATGTACACTTCATGGAATACTTCAGCTCCGTACGTAAAAGTGTACCTGATGGAGGGAAAGCGCGTTCTCTCAAAGGCGAAGACAAACGCCGTGCGCAAGTCGCTGAATCCGCTGTTTCAGCAGCATCTCATCTTTCAGGACAGCCCACAGAATAAGATGCTGCAGGTGTGTTTTATCGTCCATTTTTCACAATCGGAAATTAAGATTATAGTAATAATAGAACGATTAGGTAACCGTTCTGGGCGATTACGGTCGAATGGAGCGGAAGGCCTTCATGGGAGTGGCACAGATCCGCCTGGACGACCTCTCGCTCGGACTGCAGCCCATCATCGGCCTCTACAAGCTCTTCCACTCTTCTTCTCTCGCGGGGACTGGCCCGGTCCGCAAGGACAGCGAAAGCTCGCTCACGGCGGCTGCCGCTGGCGCAGGAATCAATTAGCCTTCAGGAAACTAGACTTGCAATTAGAATTAGAGTCTTTTTCTCTTGCGCAACCTGAATGGTCAGACATGTTCCAAACGGTATCAATCGTGCATTTCGATTGATACCAAGAAGCAATTGATTTTGTGTAGTTCGAAATTGTGGGAATATGAGGGGGGGGGGTCATAATTTCAAATCAGCCTTGCCATGGAAAGCGCAGTTCGTTCAATCTGATTGTGAGATATTTCGGCTGGCTAAAGGGAACGAAAATTATTCAAGAATTTGAGAACTGTTTGCAGAGGATGAGGTCGCCAGTAATATCATTCTTCATCTAGCCAATGCAGTTATTATATTCAATTTCGGGTGTAGCGATCGGGCTTTTCTTGTCTTGAAGATAACTTAGAGAAGTAACACATTTTAACTTATGAGCAAGCTCTTGATTCCTGACTTTCCGTCACAAGAGTCTATTCTTTTTGTCTTTGCTCACTTATCAGCTCTAACCTTTTCTGCTTCCAAATGTACTGTTCAATTCATGCTCTTTTATTGCACAAGAAATTCTCAATTTGCTTTATCCCATTCCGTGTTTTTCTTTGTTTTCTCATTTGTCGTTGTATTGATTTGTACTGCTGCTACGGTTCCGGGAGTGCCAGCCCGCGTTTTCGCTAGCCATATAACATTGACTACTACGCGGAGCAAAGAATATTTAATATTTATTTAATTTTGTGAGCGTAACTGATATCTTTTCTTTTATCAAAGCTTTAATTTAATGCAAACGTTTTCATTAAATAAAAGAATTCGCTTTAATCTGAAAAGAAAGATCAGTGGCTTTAAGGCCATTTAACGCAAAAAAAAGTGAAATCGAAAAGCAGTCAGACGAAAAAGTTAGTAACCAAAAACTTGTCCCGCAATTTTTCCAGACCAACAACAAAAATTTATCTACAATAAAATAAGCAATGTTAATGTACATTAACGAGTTCAATGAAATCAATGGCTAAAAGATTATTTCGGAGCGTTCATTTGAATGGCGGTCTCCCACTGGTGCTCGACCCACTCGAAGCGCCACTCGTCAGGATGGCCGAGATGCTTCACGGCCTGAATGAATTGCGGGAAAATACCATCTAATGTTGCAGTTTGATGTGACCAATAGAAAATTATGCAAACTGCACGTTGTTGACCAACGCATAATAACGAACAAAGTCGACGTTGCTCCACTTGAAAGGCGGCACGCCCTGCCACGTCGGCCCGCCCCACGCACGGAACTGCAGTCGGCGTGCCATCGTCACATTAGTGCCCTGAACATTTAGAGGGGGAATTGAATGCGGAGAACTTACAATTAGTCATATCTGTTGGCTTTGAAGGCACGATTGCAAGAATGTTCTTTTGCTGAACAGACATTCCTGTTGATGCAACCTTGTAGTCGAGTCCGCCATGGTTAACATGCCCCATTCCGGGCGATTCATACGTGCCGTTCACCGGATTAAGATCTCCTCTCGCCGATATGGCCGCCTCTGCCGTGTAGGGCGGAGAGCACTTGCAGCGAGAGAACGGCTCGTGAGTGTAGTCGTTGTGGCTAGAGAACGAATATTTAATTTATCACTTCGTCCAGTTAGATTAACTAACTAACTTGGCAATTTTCTAAAATGAAGATTTTAAAGGTTAGACCGCATAAGCGTGGAGAGCGTGTCGATGTCGACTACATTGTGGTGGTCTCGGTCGAAAATACGTGAGCGAGGCTCGCGGCCCCAGATGTTCCAGTCACTCTGCTTCTCCAAATGGCAACAGCTGGATTAATTTGGTTCCTCTTTAAAGTTAATGAAATCACAAGTTATATTATTTTGCTATTCAAAGTACTTTTTGAATAGCAAAAAAGAGTAATATGTACTAATAATGGTGATTACACTATGTTATTGCACTTTTTAGAAGAATTAGATAAGAACATATGTAAAACCTTCTTGGTCGCCCCACTGTACTCGGTTATTGACTTGAAGTAGGGAATGTTGTAGCTCGGGAAGTAGGAATATTTTTGTAGGAACCAAGTCATGTCGCGGTAGACAACTTTGCCACTAAAGAGTAACAAAATAATGGAAGGTCAGGCGAGATATTTACTGGTAGAGTTTGGAGAAAAACAGCAGATGTCAAAAATGCTAACGGCATTTGCTCGAGAACGTAGATAACCCCAAAGTCGGGTAGAGGCTTGTTCGGCGTGAAGGCGTTGTAGTCTAGCACGACCCACTGGTTGTTGTAGGTTCCCGAGTTGTAACGAGCATATATCTTACAATGAAAAATAAATTGTTAAAGAAATACCTTTAATAAGCCAGATTACTATAGAAACATGCAGAAATCTAATCCAAATGTAAATATCCTACCTGGCACCACTCGTGCGCGCTGCGTGCAAGCTGGTTCGCAACGATGGCGCGCAGCCATGTCAGAAGCTGCAGCATGTCAGAATGTATGCATTTAGAAAGTAGTATTATTACAAATTACGTGCATTAAAAAAGACGGACAAAAACGGAGATAAAATGTACTTGCCTGTCCTTTCGGTTGCGTGTGCTTGAAAAGGTCTTTGTCGTAGGCCGTTATGGTAGTCTCGATAACTGCCTGCATGATTAAAACTGCACCTTATACACGGTTACCAAATGTGGGCTTGTTATAAGAAAATAACTTGGTTTATACATTACGCAGTCAGATGTTGTGAAGGAAACGTACTAATCCGCTGGTCAATAGAGCAAAGTCATCGGAGGAGTAGAGCATTCCTGGATAGGAGGCCATCGTCGTGCCGTAGCCCGGATACAATGTCTCATCTCAAACGACAATAGATATATTAATGAAAGGTATAAAGCTCAAGTAAATAAGTTGGATGGAGAAACAGCACCATAAGCAAACTTGTAGAGCTTGAGGACACGCAGCATGTTCTGGAATTCGGACATTGTCACTTGAGAGATGAAGATGTCCGCATTGTTCGGTGCAACCTGACAATGGAATTCAGAAAATCTTGAAAGGATAATGATTTTAGATCACACGCGATCTCGCCTTGCTCACTAGGAACCAACCAGTTCAAGCAGGATAGAACTTACATTAGCCTGGCAATGTCCCAGCAGAAGAACCTATGTACACACCTTTACAATTCCCGAGCAGTGTCCTGGAGGGTCGCGAGGGTCACGTGTCTTATTCAGCTTCTTCTCAAGGTCGTAGAAATCGCCGTTCATATTTAGATAGCTGAACAAAATATGGGTTTTGCTGTCGTAAAAGGAAGTAAATATGGCTTTAAAGGTGACATTATTCAATAGAATAATAATATTTAAATGAAAATTGTATCCATACAGACGAAACTTACACGATTGGATGTATCTCGTGTGAGATACGCGGCGAGAAAGTTCTACCCTCGTAGCCATCAATCATGCCAGCGAGTTGATAGTGGGCTCGATTAACCTTTTAAATAAAAATAAGAATACTGTCAAAAAGCTATCTAGGTCGATCAATAAACACAGACTTATAGATCTTTAACAAAATCTTCACAATCTTATACGTACTGCCTGCCAATACACGTCGTCCTTCGGAGCAGCTGCAAGCTGACTGGATATCCATTTGTTGTTCTCTTCCAAGTAGCTATTCAGTCGGCTACAGTATCCCGAGAAGCCTTTACAGTAGTCTGCGGCAACGTTTTCAATGTGATACGCGAGCACGGTTCGTGAAAGAAGGCCTTAATTGGATGTCCGTATTAAACAAATGGTTAAAAAAAATAAATTTTTAATGAAAATATCTTGCCTTCCAAGAATCCAGCTGAATACGCCTGAACTTCGGGCGCAATGATGTTCTTCGTCTCCACTTCGAAGTAGGTCCAGCTACAATTATTTAAGTGTTTTCAACAAGCCAACAATAGAGGACCACTAAAGCAGTATGCATGAAGTTAAAATAAATGGTATTCAATAGATATGTAAGTGGGATATTTCCGGTCATAATGATATCATAATGCAGAAGATTCTATGCACCCTGAGGCATTAACAGAATTCCGCCATCGTGCTCCGGCGACTTGCGCAGTGCAGTTGAGGCCACTCAATATTACGAGTCGTTCATTCTCGATGCACACCTTGAACGGAAGTTTTAAAATGCGTTCAATTTAGTTTATAACTTGTATTTAAAATAAAAGTAAAAGGTTATTGCCTGCTTGTAGGTATATTTCGTGTCGAGGCCAGGACCATCGCTCTGAATTATGAAAGTGTTAGTAAAGGCGAGCGTTTACGAGGGTATTGTCAATGTACCAGAATTTGACGAAACTTACTTACCTTTACTTGCCTTGAGAAGTAGCAAACCGCTGAAAATATAAATACAATTCTATATACTCAATGAAATTGGAATTTATATCTAAGCATATAAATATGTAAGCACTTGTAACTAACCAATTACTAAGGACAGCAGCACTTTTCTCATGGCTGGTTCTAGAATTGTAGTGGTGACTTATTATTGAGGCCATCGCCCTGGTTATCATTTCAGTGGTCTCTTATCAATCAGCGCCTTGCTTCGGCCGAAACGCAGGGAGAAGCTTGTTATCAGTGGCAGGGCAAAAGCTAGACCGTGAATAACTTTAAACTATTTGTTTAGGAGACTAAAGCTTGTGATCGTAAAAGTAATTTAAAATCACAAATATATGTATGTATGTATATCACGCTTTTGAGAAGAAAAGAATTCTTTGCCGTGTGTTTCAGTCAGAAGATCTCATCATTCAGAATTCCTAACAATCAATCTCGTGCTTGTTATGTTCTGTGATATTTTTCTCGCGAACTGTTCTATCGGATACCGAATCAGAACAATTATCAGTTCTGTAATAACTTTATAACACCAATCGCACACGAAACATTTCTGACTTAAACTGTGTGAAAAAGAATAGAAGAGGAAAAATATTTATTTGGTAAGTACATATATTAGAAGGAAAAAATAACAATATAGACTTGCAGAAACAATAAAAATTGGTCTGAAATCACTTGGTCTTCCTCATCGCGACCTCTGTCTCCCACTTGTGTTCGATCCACTGGAACTTCCACTCGTCCGGATGGCCAACATGCTTCACGGGCTATAATACACTTTGAAATATGTATTAAAGAAGCGAATAATATGCATAAGTCTAATTTATTCTGCCAACAATTACATGTTTTCTATGCATACAATGTTCATGATACAAAGCTACATCAATTTAGGAGAGAATTTGAATACTGACAAAGTCGCATGTGCTCCACTTGAATGCGGGGACGTTTGTCCATGTGGGCCCACCCCAAGAGCGGAACTGGAGCTTGCGCGCCATAGCCAGGTTCGTTCCCTGAGTTCGCTTATTACGGTGAGCATGGAGGAGTGCCTCCCTCATATGTATTTCTTGTTCAATTTTTTGTCATTGAAGGAAAGAAGAATGCATGATCGATTCCAAACATTCATCTTCTGCTGAAAACTACAAACCTTGAAGTCAAGACCGCCGTGGTTACGGTGTCCCATGAAGCCAAATTCGTAGGTTCCGTTGCCTGGATTCAAGTCTCCTCGAGCAGAAATGGCAGCCTCCGCAGTGTAGGGCGGGGAGCAGTTGCAGCGAGAGAACGGCTCGTTCTTGTAGTCGTTGTAGCTTGAAACATCGGAAGAGTGAAATCGTGTTAAAAACGATGATTCTATTAATCTAGACGAAAGCATCAGAATAAACACCGCATGAGCGTGGTGAGGGAGTCGAGGTCCACGACCTTGGAGTGTTCGCGGTCGAAGATCTTCGCCCGCGGCGCCTCGCCCCATATGAACCAGTTCGCCATCTTCCCGCGCTTAAACAGTATGCTTATCATGTAGGCTAACCTAAGGTCAATCACACTTCAGAATCTAGTTGAAATGTACGCAAAGGTCACGTTGCATATTAACAATCAATGGATGTTTCTCAATCGATGGCTACTGTATTGTTAATTCTCGACTGTGGCTACTGTATTGTTAATTACTGACCTTCTCGGATCCGCCGCTGTAGTCGGCGATTGCCTTGAAATAGGGCACGTTATAGCTCGGAAAGTAGGAGTACTTCTGAAGGAACCACGTCATGTCGCGGTACACTACTTTGCCACTGAAATAGAAGGAGAAATGAAATAAATAAGTAGGGAGAAAAATGGAGTGAATGAGGCAAGAAAGAAGAAGTAAGTATGGAAAAAAGTAACTGACGGCATCTGTTCGAGAACATAGAGAAGGCCAAAGTCAGGCAACGGCTTGTTCGGCGTGAAAGCGTTGTAGTCGAGTGCAATCCACTGGTTGTTGTAGGTTCCGGAGTTGTAGCGAGAGTAGATCTTTAAAAAAAATAATTTCTTCTTAAAATTAATCTTGTGTGAAATCATCATCAAAAATTATCTCTCCAACTTTTGAGACAGTAAGTGCAATAAAGTGAAAAGGCCTACCTCGCACCACTCGCGCCCATTTCGTGCGAGCTGATTGGAGACGATGGCTCGCAGCCAGGTTAGCAGCTAAGAAAAGTATATTATAATAAGCAGTTTAATCTTGTAATTCAGTCCTGACCTGTCCCTGTGGCTTAGTGTTCGTAAAGAGCTTTGTGTTGAAGACGGTGATGGTCGTTTCAATTACAGCCTGTGTATGGCAAAGCTTTGAACCAGGACTTTAAAGGAAGTATCCGACGAAAAAATAACCTCTTCTTTTATATTCCTATATGATCAAGTCTGGCCTAAAAGATCGATTAGAGGTGATCCCGCTTTACGAAAGTCAGTATTTAGATAGAAAATTGCATTTGGTTTTTTGGAATACGGTAGAAAACGTCTCTGTCGATGCACCCGGTGTATGCTCAAATCCAAGCAAGGAATGCCAACGGGTGGTAAGAAGAGGCAGTCTCTCACCGTCTTGCCCACTTAGCACCCCATTTTCACCAAAGGATGAGAGATACAGACGCTAGAGAAAAGCGAGACAATGAAAGAAGTCGAGAGAGGTTAGAAACACATACGCTTCAAATTTGAAATTTTGTAGCGGGCGCTCAAAAAAGGCTCATCCAATTGGGAGTTTAGCAC